>VWYI01008883.1:0-17882 GCA_013399455.1 Anthoscopus minutus
TTTTAATCCCTCTAAGCATTATTTTTTCTTGTGGAAGTGCAGACTGAGGGCAGAGATTACAATCCCTAAGCTCAGTTTGTTGTGTTAACTTTGAGCAGATGAAATATATCCGGGGTCAAGTGCCATGAATGTTTGTAATAAGTACTAAACCACTGAATTAATTATTTAAAATTCTTTCTGATGTGAAGAGAACCCCATCATAATTAAAATGTACATTTATTCTTTTGATAACTGCATTTTAGCTTTCCAAGTGTTTAGTAACATTGCTACCAGTGTATTGTCCTTGCTGTGAATCACTTGCTGGGCACCCTGAATCCTGGGCTCTGTCTGTGTTAGCAGGCACTGTGTGGTGTAGGAGATGATCTGTAGACTGAAATGCTGGTCCTGAGGATCTGCTTTTCATGATTGTTTGTGTGGTTGGGTTGTGGTTTTTTATTTGTTTGGGTTTTTAGGAGGTGGAGTGCATCAAGTGCATTCCTGCAAGGTTTTATAGTTACAATCAAACCCAATTTGGTTCTACAGGAGTCTTCAAATGCAAACTAAAATGCAGTGAGTGAGGATAATGAAGAGATTTCACTTCAGAAATGCATTCCTGATTTGAACTTACATGCTGATGGAATCTTTACATGCTTTAAAAATAGACTGATCATAGGATAAAATACTGACTTGCTGCATATTCTCCTTGCTGCATCAGAACTACAGTGAGACACTAGACCAAGTGTCAGGCATAGGTTTGCCTTTTGATAGAGAGAAGCTTCCAGTTGTGTTTCCAAAGACATAAACAGTTCATCTGAATGTGTAACTTTGGACTTTGGATCCTCACTTTGCACCTCCAGAGCTGAATGTTTTTGCTTAAGGTTAATATGCCTTTATGTAAGTTTTATAAATAGCTGTTTATAGCTGTTGGATGTGATCTGAATACTAAATCTTAAAATAGTTTAAATGGGTAGTTATAACTGTAGAGCAGAGGGAAATATGACATTTTAATTCTAGTTGTGTGATGCAATGCCTCCCAAAATACAGAGTGCTCATTAAATATTCATCATTGTCATGTAGTAGCTCATATGGTAATCAGGAATATAGCCCTCAATTTGCATAAAAGCAAACCAACAAAATAAATCCCATCCCCTTGAAGAACATATGCCTTGCTCAAATAAACAAACAAAACCCCCAAACCCAGCAAAATACTTCTCTCAATTTCTCTGGTTTTGGAAAGCCTTTATATTATTTTAAATGCAGATAAAGGAGAAGGAGAATACTGTCCATTTTTTGTCAACATAGTTTTTGCTTGAGGCTAGCTGTATTTTCAGATACAGGTTACAGTTCTGTGTTTGTGAAAGAATAAAGCTGCATTTTGAGACATCCTGCATGTAGGGATCTTGCAGAATACAGACTGAGATATAAACAGATGTCTGCTTGATGACAGTCCATGTAAATGATGAAATTTTATTTATGTCTTTTAGGATGAAAGTGTGATTAAGCTTACCCAAGAACTAGCTCAAAAACTAGGGTTAAAAATAAGGAAAGCATATGTTAGAGCAAAGGTAAGACTTTATTTTAACATTTTATGTTATGGTTTCCCTCTTGATATCAAATTTGTGTGTAATGAAAGTATCTTTTCTTTGTAGCCACCCTCCTCAAATTCAGTTTCTAGTGATGTATCAACTCAGGTAAGATTTTACATGTTCCAACTGCAAGTGACTGTAAACTACAGGGAATTATTGTTTCATAGTTTCATGGTGATAAAGGGACAGTAGTGCAACTGATATTTTATATTAGAGGCTGTTATTTGGGACATTAGAGTTCTGATGTGTTCAGTTTTGCTGTATACGTATGGCAGGCTAGGACATAAGACTATTATTCAAGTTATCTTTGTTGAATAAATGTTAGCTAAAAGATTAAATTCAGTGCAATGCATGTATTTATTTATTTTTCATATCCTGAGGCAAAAGAAAAGTTAGTGGGTTTATTTTTTATTTTATTTAGTTGACAATTGTCAAAATGAAGGGTGCTGGGATAAAATCCCTTTTACTTATAGGCAGTTGTCCAAATTCAATCTTCAAGAGCAGCTGACCTTGAATTTATCTTGCTCTTGATAATGTGTCTGAATAGCAGTAGTGGAGTTCATTTTTATCTTACAGACTTCTTTCACAGGAATATAGACAATTTAGCTGTAAAGGAATGAGGAAATGTAGGAACATCTCATTTAAGATACCGTTTATATTCTTTCATTCCCTGAAGTGTCACTCTCATTTCAGTTGGTTGGTTGCAAATTTTTAGTGATAGCATGAGTGGATTTCAGTCTGAAAATGGATGTTTTATATAAAAATATTTCACTTTTAAATTATGTTAGACTTTGTAAATTTGAGATTTTATAAAACCTAAATTTGAGAGAGTTTACATTATTTGTTAGTAAATATGTATTTGAAAATTTTAATGGCTCTTGTGGCTGAGAGGTATTTTTTTCTCATTTACAGAATTCTTCTGTAGAGGATATTGAGTTAGGTGAGTCCTGTTACATTACTAATGCTAGGGAGCTAAATATCTCACTGTGTTAGGAAAATGCAGAAGAAAATTCGTCTGGTTATTTGAAAATACTGGGGCAGAAGTCTGGTCTGTTAAAAACTGCATATTTAAGTGGCTGAGCAGATTTCCCTCAGGCCTTCTCAACCTGATAGAATTGTAACTGCTCCTGTAGTGATTGTCTCCATACTGTCCTCTTTAGCTTTAAAAAACAGGAAGGGGAGAATTATGCCAAAGATTTAGTAAAGCATCAAGTCTGTAACTTTTTCTGTCTGTTTTAGCTTGAGTAATAAATAAACATTGAGATGAAGATACACATTCTTTGGAAGCTGATGAAAGCTGAAAACATTTAATGCAGTTTTGCTTAAATATTCTTCACATTTCTTCACTCCATCACCCTCCACGTTGTCAGGGTAAAAGTTATGCAAGAACTTCTCACATCTTTGAACAAAGGCTCTACTCATTCCCATCTTACTTGTTTCAGATTTATCTGACCAGAAACAAGAGATGGTTTCTACTGCTTCTTCATCAAACTTTGTTTCTGAAGTGTCTAAAGTGTCACCAGTACCTGTACCACCTTTAGCTACTGTTATGCCTCTTCAGATGGAAAAGGTTCCTTTGTCTTCTACAGTGTTGGCAAATGGAGGGAATGTTTCTTTCTCTATGCCAGAAGCATGTTTAGATTGTGGAGATGGAGATATAATTATTGGAGAAGAACTTGATGAGTTACTTGATTCTGTGCCTGATCCAGATGACAGTGTAATGGTAAGAGTTTTTAGTCTGTTTTCTGCCTCTTTGTAAGTGGGATCTCATCTTTTTATCAGGTGGACTAGTGGTGAAGTTTGTGTTACCTTTCCTAGTTACATTGAGCTATCTTTGGGCATAGTCAGGTTGATTTTTTTTTCAGATTCTTGTAAATGTGGCTGTAAAGATAGCAGGAGTAGTACTGCTTCAGAAATACTCCTATGCTTCTTACAGGAAGTGTGAAAAGTGAATTGGGCATTTGAAGTCTGGGCTAGTGTGATTCTTTGTGCAAATAAACCCTCTTGGAACATGAACAGTGTGTTGGAATGCTCACCCATGCTCTCAGCTGTAGAAACTATAGTTGAGCATAAGCAAAAAGCTTTGCAATAGGGTAGTACTTGGGCTATGGCCTTCTAGGATGCCCACTGGTATTTCTGCAATCTGCTTTGTCCAGATCCACCACCTGGCTGAATAGAAATAGACCATCACAAGTCTGACTTTTTGTATTTTCAGAAGAGATGTTAGAAAAATTTCCTTCTATGAAGTGTTGTTGCTAAGTAGGAACACCATTATGGCAGACCTAGAGCAGGCTGAGGAGCCTCCAGAGTTTGCAGTTGTTAGTCAAAATGGGAGCTCTGACTGTTGAGCAGGGATGTCTGAGCTTATTACCAAGGTTCCTGACTCCCTGCTCTGGCCCTGCCAGTCATTTGGAGTATTTGGGCAGACTCAGTGCAGACCTACTCACTCAACATCCAGACAAGGAGGGAGCTCCTTGGCATGGCAGGAAGAAGGGAGGGGAAACTCCCCCACTTGGTGTGTCCTTAACAAAAGTGTACAGAAGGATATGTTACTTTTAATGGGAGGAAGGAATGTGACCTGGCCTTTGCAGAACATGTTATCATTTGATTGGATCTGAGGATTTACCTCAAAGCCAACTCAACTTTGCTGTACTACAGTTTGAATTACATTCTCTTTATTTTGAAACAAATACTGTTGATATCTGACTCTTCCTACTCTTCCCTGGTGTCTGTGTTTTTAACATAATTTGGAAATTCAGGTGTGATCCAATGGCTAAAAAAATCCAGATCACTTACTAACTCAATAAGTGTCTGGTAACTGAACCTTTAAAGTGTTTGATCAGTGGATAATGCATTGCACCTGGGGCATTGTTTAGGGTTTGGTTACTGCAGCTCTGTGCAGGACTGTGGTGGACCTGACTGATGCTTTTCAGTAGGTTTATGAAAACTTTGCAGAAACTTGACTGAAAGAAATACCGTTGCAGATGATGTTCTTGAGGCCTTTCTTGTTTGGTCTGAACGTTATTTTAAATTTTTTTTTTATTTTCCAGCAAACTACAGGAGCCAGAGGACCTATTCCTGCAGGGAGTGTAGCTCCGAGTGTACCTTTCTCTGCCTCTTTGTTGGGGACACTGCCAGTTACTGCAGGATTTGTTCCTTCAGCTTCTCTTTCAGAAATCTTTTCACAGCCTTTGGCTTCTTCTCTGGAAAACTTTTGTTCACCATTAAGCACCTTTTCAATCAGTGACCCAAAAAGAGGTATGAAATGAGTCTTAGTATTTAACCTTTTATGATGATGAGAGTTGTGCACAAGCCAAGTGGCTTTCCTTTTTAACAAGCTAGTTTTCTCAACTATTAGTTATATTTATCACATAGCATTTGAGCTGTACTAGTAGTTTTTGAGTGTTGGTTGTGTATAAGAATTCATAAATAAAGCTTTTGTTTCCTTGGGGTCTGCATAAGCATGCTCCAAGCTCCCTCTGTGTAGTTTTTCTGTATCTGTTATTTAAATTTATTTGTTTCAAGTGAGTAAGTTGAAAGAAGAAACACTATTCCCTCAAACTTTTTTTTTTGACAAACTTGGTCTTACAGCTTAAACCATTTGTCATGATTTGGCAATAAACAAGAATTCTAAAAGGGTAATGTAACTGTCTACTCTGAAAAGGTATCAGTATTATATGCTTGGATTCAAACTGTGTAGACTATAATTATGTAGTGAAATAAGGTATGTGAAATAACAAGATACAAATAATGAGCTACAAAAAAATAGAGTTTTGTCTTTAACTACCAGTGCTACAGGACTAATCTGTCTTTGAACAAAGCCAGATTTACTCAATAAAATGAAAAATTGAAGAATCCTCTTACCCCTCTTTCATCTCCTCATTTTTTCAGTCAGATACTGTTTATCTTGCTACCCTTTTTGTACTGCACAAGTATTTTCATGTTGCTTCAGTATCTGCTTGTGATTCTGCCTTAGTATCTGCCAGTCTTGCTGGTGGTAACCAAGTGTATATTTTGAAGATGTTTGCCTAATAGCTTTTTAGCCCAGATGGTTACAAGGGGCTGTAACATAATTTTAAAAAAACAACAACCTTATTGTAGCAAACAAAAAAAAAACTTTAGTGTTTGTCAAAAAACCCAAACCTCTGGTACTTCTCAGGAATGATAATTATTTTTTGCATGGGATGTTCTGGGGAGCTCATTTAATTAAAATATCTTTTTATTCCTTTAGACATCTCGAGTTCTGCTTCTAGAGACGGAACACCAACACTTAACAGCAATAATTCCCCATTGTTTGTAAGTATTTTTCATGTTTTTGTTCACACCAGTTCAAATGTTAACACCTTAGAGGCTTTATGCAGATCTGAATTTTTATAGCTGAAGTGTCTATTTTTTAAAAAATAGCACTTCCACCATTAAAAGTGGGTTCTGGCTGTGGGAACTTACAGGAGCAGTAACAAAAAGATTAAAATCTACAGAGGTTGTTTTATGTATGCAAATTTTGACTAATGTCACAACCATTATTCCATTCTGAGGAACTTGCTGTAAAATACTGTTGAGTTGTAAAATAACCAATCTAAAATCCCTTATGATCTGCCTAGCAAACATTAGGCATCCTGAAGAACTGTCCTAGTGCAGGAAGAGAGCAGACACCACTGTGAGTGAGATCTGTCTGCTCTCTACTGCAGTCGTGCTGTGCATTTTCAGTCATGCTGCTGGCACTGACTGCATGGGGAAGGGTGGCATGAAGGACTGCATCCTCAGGAGCCAGGAGGGAGTAATAATTAGCCAGACAAAGGCTGCTGTTCTGCCTGTACCTAGTTGGCTCTTGTTTTATGTTTAGTTTGTGCTCTGTATGTGGTCTTTGTAAAATCTCCGTGTCCCTTCTCAAATGTATGTTTGAAGTTCATATTATGGCTTTGAAGAAAAATTTCAGTAGGTTAAATTTTAATTGTAGATAAATAAATTCTATGTGTCAAGTAAAATATGTTTTCTTTCAACAGATAAATGGTCCTAGTAGTTTGTTTGGGTCCGAAAATTACATGGGAATTGCAGGCCAAACTAGAAATGACTTTCCCAATGTTTTTAGCAGTACAACTGCTAATATACCTGTGGCTCCGGCACTGGCAGGACGGAACCCACTGGAAGGCACACATGAGCTAAGACAGGCCTGCCAGTTATGCTTTGTAAAAAAAGGTAAGGTGTTGATTTTGGTTTTTTAATTAAAAAACATACATTTAAAATCTTCATGTTCATAATTTCACACTGTAGGCTTCTAAACCATGTAATCTCGACATGTTCTTTGCAGATGTAGCACAGTCTTATGACTGGGGAATTATTTCAACCACTATTTTACCTTCTTTCCTCTTGTCTTTATTTCTTGTCCTAATAGATTCTTGATTTCTAAACCCAGCACAAATCAGCACACACTTTCCCTGAGTGTAAGGTCATTCACATTCTGTATCCGCTTTCCTCCCAAACCCCAGGGTACTGTGAAGAGTGACACCTTTGCTCAAGACTAAATAAAACTTGCAATACTCTCTCTGATTGGCCATGGGGAATTGAACTGCAGTTCAAAGTACCTGGTAACCTTCACATCCCATCTGTTTTATTGTTCTTTCAAACTAATTCTAAATCGTAATCATGAGGCTTCCAAACCTTAGTAATAATTAACTCCACTGTATTGACTTAAAGGAGCTTAACCAGTATTGGTCATTAATATAACTAATATTTTAGGCCTGAGCTGTTGCTGTTAAACAGAGCCATTTTCTAAAGGCAATAGCTTCTATTAAAACTAATCTTAAAAAATAGCATTGTATTTAAAGTTACAGGTATAATTGATACTGATATACTAATAAAGAATTGTATCAAGACTTCAGGGGAGGACTATTGTACCCTTAAGAACCTCTATACTACTTTAAAATTATTTTTACTAGAAAAATCCACAAAGTGAAGTTTGAAAAACCATAGAACATGTTCTTCTAGAGCTGGAGCTATAACATATTGGTGAGAGTATTTAGCATGTTCTAGCTTCACTTTTTGTGTCAATGCATCTACTTCTTATGTTTCATTCCATCTCTATCAAAGCCTTTAAGCATCTTCTGCTTTTAATGCCTTGAAATTACACTGTTCCATCATCTTCTTGTCCAGAGAAAACTGGGTCATGCTCTCTTGTTTTTCAGTTTCATGAATAGCAAAATTCACTGAGCATTGCTCATCTTCAGATGCTCTTCCTGATGTCTTCATTTAGTACCATCCTAAAGACAGAGTTTGAAACTAGGTGTATTTTCGCTTCCAAAATCACAAAGTTCTGGGATTGGCATTTATCTTTTTGGCATGTGTGAACTTCTTACAGAGTGTATTTTGTCTCTGAGCATAGTACCTCTCCTAATAAAATAAATATTGAAGGTTAAGGGAGCCATTTACTGATCACTGGAATTCACCTGCATTGGCTTACTATAGATAGGCAATTCCAAGTTTTAAATTAGTGTTAAATGGATGCTTTGAAGTTTGAAAAAACGCAGCAATTTGCTGACCCACAGTGATCTTAAGGCTGTAACACTGTATGCCCTCCCCAAGTACATGATAACTTTTGGGTTTTTTCTTGCTGAGATTGCCTTTTGTAAGTATTTGTTTTATTTTTACTACTTTGCTCAACATGGTGGTTAATGACTTTTGGTTCTTCAGAGCTGCTGGTGCAAACAGGGATTCTATACAGTGTGTTTGTGTACTTTGCTTTTGGGCTTCTGTGCCAGTCAGTGTATGGACATGTTCATGTTCAATTCAATTTATACAAATACAAGCAATTCTCTTGTGATTGTTTCAGGTCCTAAATTATTGGATTATGCTTACCATCCCAATTTAGAACATAAATGTAAGAAGGATATTTTAATCGGCAGAATAAAAAACTCTGAAGATAAATCATGGAAAAAAATACGTCCAAGACCAACAAAGACACAATATGTGGGACCATATCATATATGTAAAGGTAGGTGTTACAGAGAGTAAAATGGTAATGGCTATGCTCAAAGTAATACCATTTAGATTTTCCATAGTGAATTATAGAAGGAACTTTTATTTATGCTTATAGGAAATGGAGAATGAATTTGTGTTTATAATTTCAAAGGCTGTAAGAAGAGCCATATTTTGACCATTAATATGATTATTTAGAAAGCAAACAGTGTACTTCTGTACTGTTCTCCATCAGGAGTAATTTTACTTTTGAGTTTTGGATGATTACTGTTAAAAACAGCAGCAAAGAAGCATTTTTGTTAGACTTTTGCTATGTGAACCTCTACTTAATGGTGTAAGCAGGATGACTTGTGGATTAGTGAGCAGCTATTTGACCAGAGGGTATTCTGGTTTCTCAGCATCATTGCCCTAGATTAGTGCAGGATAGTTGATGGAGATGTGCATTAACTCTTTTGAGAAATTCTACATTTCTCACCAAGTCATTCAGCATAAGGTTTTGCTTCTGTTCGATTTCAGTGACAAATTTACAACAGATCTCTGTAACTTCTTTATTAAAAGAATTTGAAACTGATATAGTGGAAGTTTTAAGATGAATTTCCAAAAAAATTTGTGTAAAAGCAATGTCCTGTTTGATGGTGTCCTTTGAGATGTGGCTGCTGAGGAGGAATGCAGGTACCCAGGCCACTGCACGTTTGCCTATTGCCAAGAGGAGATCGATGTGTGGACGCTGGAGCGCAAAGGAGCCTTCAGTCGAGAAGCTCTGTTTGGAGGACCTGGGAAGATCAACTTGACTGTGTCCCAACTTCTTCAAGAGTACCATGGATTATTTATGTTTCTTTGTGAGGTGCTGCTTTATTTCTCATAACACAATACAAATGGTAATAGATAATTAAACTATGTGGAAAGAAATGCTTTGGTTCATGCATGACTGTTTTTGTAACTTTTGAAACAGATTTTCACTAATTATCTGGATGCCTTTAGAGTAGAGGCTAAATGAAGTATCTTTTAAAATCTTTAAGGTAATGTATATTTTTAATTGTCTAAAATATATACTGTAAAATTACTTGTTTTTGAATTCCAGAAATGTTTTGATCACAAGCCCAGAATAATAAGCAAAAGGAACAAGGATAACTCATCTTCTTGTTCTCACCCTGCTATGCATGACTTTGAAGATAACAAGTATGTTTGAAATACCATTTCTATAAGTTGCAATTTAAAAGCAAAGGCAGTTTTTAATATTTACTTTCATTTTCTGTTTTAAAACAGGAACTCCTAAGTTGCTCCTTCTTTGATATGTTTTGCTTATTTTAGTTTTATTCAGATTTACCTTAATTACAGTGTATGAAATAGATCACAGTCCTTATTAACTCGGTTGATTAAAAAAAAGTATGAGGAGTGTCTTTAATTATTCTTGGAAAGTTTAAAATAGTTTTTATTATTATAATAGTATCAAATAAGTTTTGGAGAAGAGACTTTTGTCTTTGTATGATGTAAAAGTAAGTGGGAGCATTGGAATTGCTTTGTTTGTACTCCAGTTCCCTGTATTGAGGAAGCACTGCTGCTAGAAGAGCTAGGCTGTTCCTGTTCTGCATCACCTGTTCCTTAAATGGTGCTCTAGAAAGGAATAAGTATGTGAGTTAGTAATTAGATCAGGATATATACTTGAAAGTGGACATGATCTGCTTTCCTTCTTGGAAACCAGTGATCCATCTGGAATGAATTCAGTAGTGCTTTGCAGAAGAGGGACTCTGGATTCCCAAGAGTACTGTTTAGTGCTGTTTAATGTGTTTACTCAGCCTAGAAACGATGCTTAGATGTGACCTCCTTCTGGGAACTTGCCTGACTTTCTGATTTCGAGTATAAAGTATTTAAAGGGTATTTGAACAAGCTGTGGGGGAGGATGGTTATTTTAAAGAATATCTAAAACTGACTGTTTTCAAAACAGGTGCCTTGTCCACATTTTGCGAGAGACTATGGTGAAGTATTCCAAAATCCGCCCTTTCCAAGTTCGGTGTCAGCTTGACCTGTGCAGACATGAGGTGCATTATGGCTGCTTACGAGAGGATAAATGCTTTTATGCTCACAGTCTGGTAGAGCTTAAAGTCTGGATAATGCAAAAAGAATCAGGTATTAAGTTTAGCTAAATACTCACTTTACTCTTCACTCTGCTGCCCCTCCTTCCTTTCTTGGCTCCCTCTGAAATTAGCAGCTTGGGATCAGTGCAAGAAGGAGCAACCTGGTGGCTCTCAGCTTGCATTTTGGAGAGGCTTGCTGTGGTACATACAGTGTAGATTGTATTATTACATTGGCATTAGAGCTCTAGTACATTATGTTTAAACGCTGAAAGATGCATCTTAACTTATATGAGCAATCTGTAATTTAAAATCCTTGTATGCTTTCCATGGGGATGATACAGACAATATTTATGTTTTGGATACCCTCGTGGTGTTCTTAAGTGTGTGTGTGTGTGTATGGACATAACATTATATCCATGATGTAAATGTATATCATGTATATCACATGTGTGTGAATGCTTATTCAATATATGAAAAGAAAAATGGATAAAAGCTTTGGGGCTTCAGTAGAAGTAGCTGGAGCATGTCTGTAAGGCTGCAGCAGTTATAAGTACTCAAAGACTGTTTCTGGTGCTTTACAGGTATTTCACATGATACTATAGTTCAGGAATCAAAGAAGTACTGGCAGAACATGGAAGCTAGTGCACATGGATCACAGGTATTTTCATTTTTCTGTTCAACTAATTCTGCAGTGATTGTGGTGAAAATACTTGCCTTATGTGCATGTGTAATGTAGCTTACTTTGGAAATTACTTTCTTAATGATCTCCAGATAATCTCTTTTCATTGTAGGCTTTCTTAAGCTTGCTCACTTAAGACTAAAATGCCTGCTCTGCTGCTGTGCAACTCCTTTTTTGCTTTGCTTGTTCTGTCCCAGGTGGGACATAAAATGTAAATATGAGTTCAAAGTAAGCTGCTCTAGGGCAATTAATTATCATTTTGATACGTAGCACTTTTATGTGTTTAGTTTATCACAACTTCAGAGTACATATACCTAAATCAAAAATAAGTTTAATAAAATAATGCATTTGTTAAGAAATGTCTAGTTTGAAGTTACAAGGCATGCAGTGTAATATCTGCTCTCCAACATATGTTGAAATCTCTGCCCTGGGGAGTAATTAATAATTACGTATGGATTTCTTTGCAGATAAAAAAATACCTTTTATTGTTGTTGTTGTTGTTGTTATTTTTTTGGCTTAAGATTCTTGGGAACCAAATGAAATATGGATCACTTAATTTGAAGATGAAGTTTGTTTGTGGGCAGTGCTGGAGAAATGGTCAAGTTAGTGAGCCAGACAGAAACAAAAAATACTGCAGTGCAAAGGCAAGACACCCGTAAGTAAGATCAAACAGTGAAAATTCTACTGTTTTGTCAGCCATTTCAAACTTCTTTTGGGAAACTGTGTAGGAAAGAGTCATACAAGGAGCTAAAAAAACAAACATACTGAACTAGGTACTGAGAAACACTTTGATGGCTACCAAAGTGTTTGTGTCTTGGTTTTGGAGGGGTTTGTTGTATTAAGAGATTTGGTCAAGTTTCAGTAGAACTTCATTAAATTTTAAATATATGGTAAAAGCTTTAAAAATAAACACTGAGCTTTCCTGGTTCTGCTTCTGTGCAGGAATTGTGATTTTTTTGAATGGTGTTTTCTTTCACTGAGTGCTTGTGGTTTCCAGATGGAGCAAAGATCGCCGTGTCGTGCTGGTAATGTCTAATGAACGTAAGAAGTGGATGACCATTCGTCCTCTTCCTGCAAAGAAACAAGTGCCTCTGCAGTTTGATGTATGTTAACCTAAAATTAACATTTTGGTTAAGAAAATAGGTAATAGTCACTGGAAAATACTAGTAACTGGGCTAGTTTCATCAGTTCTGCAGAAATTCCCATGGGAGTTGATAGGAAAATGTTCATAGTGCTTCTACAATGTTCAGCATTGGAAAAGCACTTATCTCATGTTACCACTGAAGTCCTTACTTGTCAATGGAAGTACATTTTTCTGAAATAATTTATACATATCTGTGGTCTGGTAGTGTAGTAGGAGACAAAAAGCACTCATAGTATTTGCTTTCAGCAGTTCCCTTTTCCTAACTATAATAAATGAAGTTTTTTTTAAAATAAACACTTTTATTTTTTACATTATGTAAATGTAATGACTGGGAGGGGAAACACTGTCCAAGAGTAAAAAAATAAAAATTCTACTAGCATCCATTCTGCTTGATGTTCTTAAGGATTTTTTTTTAATTCATATTCCAGTTGTGCAATCATATTGCTTCAGGCAAGAAATGTCAGTATGATGGAAACTGCTCATTTGCTCACAGTCCTGAGGAGAGAGAGATGTGGACCTATATGAAGGAGAACAGCAGTAAGTAGAAGAGTAAATTTAACATGTTAAATCTAACTGTTCTGCTTTTCATTCTTGCCTTTCACTTACTTTTTAATCTAATTTCTTTCATTGTCTTTTCTAGTAAACCTTGTGGCTGCCCTTGGTTTTGAATTTAAATAAACCTGGACCAGGCATTCAAAAATAGCATTAAATAAAAATAACTGTATTGTGTATTCGTTACTTGATGGGTTTATTAACAATAGTTTGTATTGGTTTTTTAGGTGTCTCAGAAATATTAATCCTTGCAGCAACATTAATTGGTGCTAGTACTCTGTATTGCCATGTGCACACACATGGATTCATGGAATTACATATGGGGGAAACTATTTGCAGAACAATCCTCCCCAGTGTATTTCCTGGGAATCACCATTCACTTTCTGTTGCTGACTATACTATCCCATCAATGTTACTGGGGAGAAAGCATCAAAAATCAGAAGTAATAAACTACATAAAAGATCAGATCACTGTCTGCAAGAAAGCAGACTAAGTGTACCAAAAGCTGTAGCACACATGAGATCAGGTATTGGAATGCAGCAGCACAGTTGCTATACTTTGGGTGCCCATTCAGAAACTTGTAACCTCTTGCTGTCCCCTCAAGAGGCACAGAGGGCTCTTGGTAAGTAGCCAGAGATGCCTCTTCCCCTTGGCTCTTAATCTCTGAGCTGTGTTAACTGTCTACATTTGTTTCCTTTCCTTTCTCTTAGAATTGGTGGGGACTAAATTATGCTCACACGCTCAGTCGTTTATCTAGTATTCTCAAACTCTTGCTTTAATTGCTAATTACTTATTTTAGCTTCTGCTCTCATTAGTTCAAGACTTGGAGCAGTTGTATGACATATGGCTAAAAGCTCAAAAACCAGAAAAAGGAGATGATACAGCTGCTCAGGCAAACAGAGAAAATGGGAAGCAAATTCACATGCCAACTGACTATGCTGAAGTTACAGTAAGTAATCATAGGTATAATCCTAAATCCAAGCATGTGGGGCTTTGTTGAGCTTTTTTTTTTTCCAAGTCGGTAACTTAGGTTGTTTCCCTTGTTTTCTTGGTGCTTCCTTAGACCATAGATAGCTACACTAAATGTGACTGACACTGTACATGAGTTATTCTAAAGCCAGTGGCAATCATAAACTTCAGGTGATTGTTAAAATAATTGTGTCTATTTAGGTAAACAGTATCCTGCAGGGCAACATAAAGAAAACATTCAAAATGTATTAGGATAAGTTCTGTCCTTAGAGCATTGAATTGTTTTGTTTTCAAATTCCTTGTAAAACAGGTGGATTTTCATTGTTGGATGTGTGGGAAGAACTGTAATAGTGAGAAGCAATGGCAGGGCCACATTTCTTCTGAAAAGCATAAGGAGAAGGTTTTCCACACTGAGGATGATCAGAACTGCTGGCAGTATCGCTTTCCAACCGGATATTTTAGCATTTGTGATAGGTATGTCTTTTTTGAGATGGCAAAAATGCTGCAAAATGGCAATTCATTGTTTAAATCATCAAGGCTGTTACTAGTTCTGAAAAAGTTTCTAGTATTTCTTGATCTGCATACATCTTTCAACAAGGAATTAAGTAATTAACAGTATTTTAACATGTTAGAACTCAGGAAGTGACAAGGTGCCTAATTTTGGAACCAAATTAACTACCTGTGTGATAATGAATGGTAGCAAGTTCATTGCAGCTGTGTGAAGTGAAAATTGTTGGTATTACAAGTTTACTTAGGCATCTGCATATTAGTTAGAGCCCAGGAACTGTACCTGGCTGGACAGTGATACTGGAGCTTTAAGGCAAGTAGCTTCAAACAAAATTCGTTAAAACTGAGTATTTGTTACTAGAAATTATTTATGAACATGTGGAAGAGAACTTCCAAGATTTGTTGGTTTTCCCAACAAATGTTTGTATGTTTTGCTGCTCCCTTTAATTCTTAAGTGCAGCCTGTTTTACCTGACTTAATCAGATTTTTTTTTTGTAAATCTATTGAAAATTTATTCCACTGTTGGAATCATTTTGGGAGGCTAAAAACTTTGGAATTGAGCAGTCTGGAGATAGGGGTTCAGTTTGCTGGTACAGATGCCTTTGTTACTCTGTTTTCAGTTAAGATTTCGAGTGTCTTGGAGATCTTGAGAAACTGCATAGCAGAGAAAGCAAATATTTTTGATTTGCAGCCTTTGCCTGGAAACTTACATGTCCCTTTACTAAACTTTTAAGTAGCATTCTAAATGTATTTGTTTTGAACATAACAGACCTTGGATATGCCGCATAAAGTATGAAGAATACAAACTGGCACGTTAAGGTGTTCTGATATTCTAACCTCAACTCTTTTAGTTAACAAGGGTAATTAATTAATTGGATTTTTTTAACGATAGTTCCTTAGCTTAGTGATTTAAATGATATGGTATTCATTAACATGATGAACTTGATGGTTTCAAGCTTTAAGTATCTCAGTCTAAGAATGAACATGAAGAATAGAAAGAAAAGAGCCATCTTTTGACCTCTCTAAATATTTGACCACTGGGAAAGAAAAATACAGAGTTAGTGTCACCTAACTTTTAAAAGTATATGCTCTTCCAATTTTTTTTTGTCCTTACTATGTAATGTATTTGAAAAACATGACCTGAAGAAAATACAGACACAGTAGTGATCATAGTAATTCTATGAAAACACTGTTCAAAATCTGTCTTAACAGATATATGGCTGGTACTTGCACTGAAGGAAACAACTGTAAATTTGCCCATGGGAATGCTGAACTCCGTGAATGGGAAGAACGAAGACAAGTTTTAAGAATGAAACTCAGCAAAGCAAGAAAAGACCACTTGATTGCTCCCAGTGATAATGACTTTGGAAAATATAGTTTTTTGTTTAAAGATTTAAACTAATGCTGAGATGACACATACATGTTATCAGCTGGATGCATAAACCAGAAAATTTGACAATAATCAAAAGCATGTGACAGAAAAGCTGCAGGTTTTCTGCTTTTATTGGCATACATTGTTCCTCCTGAACAGCAAAGTATGGTAGATTTAGGGGGATTGAGCAGACCTGTCTATGCTCTCATGTAACAGAGTGGTGATTAAAAAAATCTGAGGTATTATGTGCTTACTCACCTCCTGTTGGACAGAAAGTTAGGAAATAGAAGGGGGGAAGAGTGGTTATAATATCTAGGAAGCCCCCTAGTCTCAGACCTTCAGTTGAAAACTATCAAGGTATTGCAAAAGAGAGTGTTGGGGGGCTAAGAAAATGATGGATGAAAATTCTTCAGATCTTGTAATGGAGAGGATTTGTTTAAAACAAAGTTTGCTACTTATCTATATGTAGGTTGCTAAAAAGGATTTTCTTATTAAAGATTTTAAATGAAATAACCATTTAACTACAATATACGTTGAATGGGTATTTTTTCTCTATTTGTATGTTTCAATATAATTTACTGAAAAAGGATCTTGGGAGGAAAAAAAAGTATTAATTTTTGAAAACGAATTAGTTAAAATTCTGTTTCTTGGTCTTTGCTGTTTAAATGATGATTTTGAAAGATTACACTTGTATGTCAGTATTGTGTATTATTGTATGGACTAATGTTGCCTGTAATAAAGAGAACTTTACACAAAGCTGTTTTCTGCATGTAGCCTCTCAGGATTGAGATTTTGTATAAACAATGATTTGCCAGTTAGCAAAAGCTTGAGTACCTGTAGCTAAACATTTGCTGAGTTGGTATTTGTGTCGCTAGCGGCTCGTTTGCAGTTTTCTGTATTGTCATTAGCTCATGGCATCACTGAAGTAACAGGAAGGGCCAGTAAGTTGTGATATAGACAAGCAGTTTGGAGCTACGGAGTGCTGGGACACATGGACATGGACATGAACCATTGCCTCGGCTGCATGGTGGATGGTGCTTCCCATTGCCTTTCCTGCAGAGCACAGGAAATGGAAAACAATTTGCAGGCTGAGCTTACTCCTGACTGCTGAGCCTTTGGGCTTTCCAGTCACTGGAGCTTCTGTTGTGCTTTGGCTTCTCTGCAGATCCTGCTTTCAGCTTTGTGTTTGCTTATTTCCTTTTTTTTCCCCAAAAAGTTTCTTTCAGCCATTCATTCAAAATAACTAAAACCAGGTTTCTTTTTCCCTCCCATTCCCCCGGGTAGTTTTCTCTGTTCCTGGCTGACCTTACATAATTAGAAGAGCTTTAACAATGACCTCAGTAGTTTGAATGTAGTCATTGGGCATATATTGTGTATGTAAAAAATATTGAACCAAAGTTCAGTTATACCCCACAACACCGATGCTGTATCCCATTCACTTCACAAAAGCACAACAAATTTTGAACCAACCTTTATGTGTGCTTCAGCCATGGCTTGGGGCTCTTATGAAGTGACTGCTCCTCCCAGGCTGGGCTGCAGTACGCTGGAGTACGAAACTAGCTTGGTGCTTGAAATGCCACCTGCTGCAGTGCTGATTTTTTACATTGTTTGTAATAAAGTGAGTGTGAGAGTACTATGAACACTGTTATTTGTGTGACAAAACCTGATTGTATCGTGTGCCTTTCTGAATTGTTTTCTCAATTTTATGCTTTCATTGTTTAATGTAAGTGCTCTGTAAATCATTGAAAGTAATTCTAGACAAAACTAAACATGACATCCTTGTTCAGTAAGGCCGGTGTGAAATCTTTCCTGGCTGCGGGGGGGAGCTGTTGGGGAATGGCCGCCGGGGGAGCTCGGGGATTATTCACCCGCTGCTCCCAGCCACGGGACTGGTGACGGTGCCGATGCTGAGAGCAGGAGGCGAGCCCAGCACTCGCGATCCCGTTTCTCCGGTGCCGGGCGGAGGAGGCGAGCACAGCGCTGCCGCTCCCGCTGTGCGCCTGCTCGGGCGGGCGGACGTGGCGGCGGCGGGTTGGCGGGCGGAGCG
>VWYI01008883.1:17989-40390 GCA_013399455.1 Anthoscopus minutus
CGGCTTACCGCCGTTCCCAGAGGCGGAGCTGCTCCGGGGCCTGGGGCGGGGCCGCCGGAGGGGCCCGGCGGGCCGGGGTCGCCCCGCGGCGCCGTTTACCCGCTGCGGCCGGGCCGTGCCGGGCACGGGCATTCCCGGCCTGGGGAACGGATCCTTCTCCTGGGCCCCAGCACATGCGGTCCCCAAGGCAACTGCGACCGGTCGCGTGTCGGGGGGACGCCGTGTTCCCCTCAGCGGGATGACAGCGGGGCCGCGGAGCGGGCAGGGGCGGTAAGAACGTGGGTGGGGAGGGAGCAGAGTGTTTTAAAATACATCTCTCCCACCGGGGTTATCGGGGTGTGGCGGCAGATTCGCGGCGGCACCCCCTGCTGAGGGCAGGATCAGGATATGCAGGGCAGTGGCTGAGGATGAACCAGGCTCTGCTCCCTGGGGCCCAGCAATGGCACAGGAGGAACGGGCAGGAGCTGATGCCCAGGA
Source organism: Anthoscopus minutus (assembly GCA_013399455.1). Lineage (NCBI taxonomy): Eukaryota > Metazoa > Chordata > Aves > Passeriformes > Paridae > Anthoscopus > Anthoscopus minutus. The sequence continues at coordinate 18,467 of VWYI01008883.1, forward strand.
AGTTCCACCTGAACACAAGGAAGAATTTCTTCCCCGTGAGTGACCGAGCACTGGGACAGATTGTCCAGAGAGGCTGTGGAGTCTCCGTCGCTGGAGACATTCCAGAGCTGTCTGCACACAGTCCTGGGCCGTGTGCTCTGGAATGACCCTGCCTGAGCAGGGAGGTGGGACCAGATGAGCCCCTGTGCTCCCTCCCAACCTGACCCGTTCTGTGGCCCAGTGACAGGCACGTTGTTGAGATGGAGCTGCTTTTGCTCATCTCCAGAGCTAACTGGGACTTGGCGCTGCCACAGAAGGGCCAGGGGGCTCTGGGCTGCAGCCATCCCCTCGACGCTCACAATGTCGGCGGGGGTCGAACGAGTCTGCCCTGGCTCATGTGTTGATGTCATCACCCCCTCTGCCTGTGCCTGCTTCGGACAGAAAGATGTTTCGTGGTTTCCCTGCCAGTCTGGTGGTCCTCTTGGGAGCTGGAACTTCCTTCTTTGCAAAGGGCTCTCCAGTTCCTGTTTGGCCAGAGCTGGTGTAGGTGGAACCAGGAGATGTTTGTACTGGAGACATGGGGAGCGGCGGCAAAGAACGGTGGGCACAGGCTGCTCAGTTCTGGAGCCTAAACCAGGGTCTAAATCTTCTGGATGGGTTTTAGGTCAAGGTGACTGTTACGTGCTCCAGGTCATACTATATTAAGAACATCTACTGCACTTGGGGTTTAATTTTGAGATTAGAAGGCTGCAGGGTACTGATTATGTCCTTGTTCCATGTCTGATAAATTTTTCTTCCACTAAACACTTGATTGACAGGTAATGCTTCTGAAAAATACTTCTTTGCTTACCTATCTACAAAGGGTGTATTACTTAAATCAGAGTGAATTATAAGTCTGAGAATGAGTGCCTGTGAGTAGCTGTGCCTCCATTCCAGGAGACTGTATTTTACAGGGATCAGATAATGTAGATGCAATTGTAAAGTTCTTGCCATATTTCAGAATGGATGGTGAAGGATTTCTGAATGTAATCACCTCCCTGGTATTACATTACTAAGAAAATAATACTTTTTTTTATACTTAGAAAGATGCTTCCTGCTCTCCTCTATTTAAAACCTGCTAGCTGTGTTTGAAAGCTCACAGATAGAGTCTGATTAAAGGGGTTCAGCTTTTCAGTTTGTAGTTAAATAGACTAAATAAATAATATCACATAGATATTCCCTGTTTGGTTGCTGTCAGAAATATAGAAAATTTAAGTGTAAAAATTCCTTGTGCAACTTGGAGCATGATTAATTGCACACCTTGACTATAAATACAGGACATAGTTTCTCACCACATGTCAGTGTGATTTACTAGCAAGACACAGCAACAGGGCATAGGTACTATCACTGCTCTTACACTATATAACTTTAGAGATCAATGGATAAAAAGTACAGAAAGGGAAAATTCCTGTACTACAAGGCAGTCCATTAGTGGGATTTGAAGTCTTGCAGGTTTATAGTGATTCAAGGAATAACCAAATGAGATCTGACCTAGCATGGGTTGTTATGGAAAGCCTGTGGTCTAGAACTTGAATTATTTCTGGCACTATGCAAATGTCTTTGAGACAGCCCCACTCTCAGGACTGTGCAATCAAAAGGGCTGCTGGTCCTGTTGGCTCTTGCATGTGCTTCCCTTTATTACCAGGTTTAAGTTTCTGTAGGCTCTAGCAGCAGCTAAATAACACAGTGTGTTAATAAACAGTTTGTGATTATTATGTTTGTGTAATAGTTTCTTATATAATCCTCATAAATTTTAGGGGTTTTCTTAGGGAACTTAGTCAAGGTATTCTATGTTTGGTCTTGCAGAGGAAGATGGAACTTAGCAAATCGCCTTAAGCAGCTGTTAGCAATTGATTTAATATGTTTTGACTTTCAATAATTACTGGAGTTTTCATCATATTTGGAGGTAGTCATGTAGTTTCTGGCTAACTCATGTCACAGGATTTCTACTGATGTGTTCTGCCCATCCTTGCAATTTGGAGCCAATTCATTATCTAATTTTTAAGTTTTACGCTGTAATTCTTGAACTAATCATTCTCTTTTAGTTTAATTCAGTAGAGGAAGCAGAGGTTTTAAAGATATTGAGCTTGTCTGTTTTCATTAAACTAGATGGAGAGGAGAAATTCTAGCTGCTGTCTCTGAAGAAGTGTTGTGCTTTCACAGCTGATCAGAGCTCACACTCACAGGAGTTGTGTCCTGTCCAGCTGGCAGGCAGAAGTCATGGGAAGAAGCTGCAGTTTGGATAAGCATGGGGTGCAGGAATGACAGGGAGCCAGAGGTGTTGGTTGTGAGGTGACTGAAGAACTTTAAGGGTTGAGAAGAAGGTGCTGAGTTGGTAGTTGGGGGGGAAGGGAAGGAACACAGGTAGAAGTCCATAGAAGAAAGTAGATTTTTGATGGTCTGTGTAAAAACATAATGTTGTGAGTGGAGGAGTTAAGGAATTATAAACAGGAGGAACCATTTAATATTTTCAAAATTCTAATTTTGAATATTCACTTTTGAAGCAATTTTCTCTTCCATACGAATTAAGAATTTCTATAACTTGTGATGTATACCAGAGGCAATTCTAAAATGTTAAAGCGAGTAGCCTGGAAATGAGAGAAGAGCTACAATTCAGCTTTTTTGCTGTATTATAAAGATAAATGTACTTCTTGAAAACCAGATAGATGGTAAAGTTTGAAAGTGTGGCAGAGTTTTTAGGAGGTTGCTTCATATATGAGTTTGACAGTGTTCAGGGCTCAATAATTCTGTCATAATTACTAAAATTTTAACCTTAGAAGGATCAAATATCAGATAATAAGATTTTTGTATTAGCTTTTTATTGCAACAAAGTAAAAGAAATGCACACAAAGTAAAGAAATACAGTCTTTCTTCAAACTTCCAGTCCCATTATGAACCATGGCAAAATTGAGCATGTCAGTGGTGTCCAGTTTTCAGTCTGGCTTACTCTAGTGTAAATATAGTTAGTGCAAAATTTTTAAATAAAGACATTATAAAAAGAGAATATGATCATTCACTTGCATTTAAGGCAGATTATACTGTAGCAACTTCTGAACACCTTGGAAGTCCCAAATTCTGGATTATTTGATTGCTGATGGGATTGAAAGAGTTTATTGGGTATTTGGTTTATGTTCTTTGTATTACTTACTGCCCAATCTAATTTCTCTTAAAAAACTTCATCTGTCATAATCTCTTTAAATTTAGACTCTATTTGTTGATACTATCCTTACATTGGTGTACCCTGAATAGTTTCCAGTCCCTGCTCTGATCAGTAAAATAAACTGGTGCACATTTATATATCTTTTCCAAATATAATATAAAAGAATGGAAATATAGAATACTGTAAAAGAAAGCATAAGGCAGGATAATAGGCTTGTTTATATAAACAACACATCACAAAACTTTATGACCAGTATCTTTTCTCTTATCAGGGTGCTGTTACCTAAAGTACAAGTGTTAAAAGAGGATGAGGCCAGGGAAGAAATCAAAAGAAATCACTCTTCCTGGTAATTTTTTGCTCTACAGCAACCAACCATAAGAGTGTAAGCTAAGGTACCATAAACACAGTGCATGGCATCAGTGTGACTTTCTAAAGCTTGTGAGGGGTGATCTTTAGATTTCTATAGTATTTTGTGACACTAATTCAGATTACATAAATGTAGTCGTTTTGCATCAATTTCTAAATTTTTGTCATTGCATGACTTTTGATAAGATCAAAACAATTTAACTATTGCTTTACAGTCTGAATAATCCCTTTTAATTTTCTTCCTGCAGCCGAGCAAAAGATGTAACAATGCCAGCAAAGCTTCCAGTGAATTTTTTCTCCACAAGATCTCCAGTCATTGATCTCTTTCGGGGGCAGTTGGACTATGCAGATCAGCTCCGCCAGGATTCAGAAATTGTGCTGTATTTCTTCTATGCACCGTGGTGTGGGCAGTCCATTGCAGCAAGAGAAGAAATAGAACATGTGGCCAGCAGGTTGTCAGACCAGGTAACTCCAGAGAACATCCCAATCTTAAACCTGGCCTGATAGCTTTTCAGTGTCCAAGCTGATGCTGATTTCTGTCTTCTCGTGAGGAACAATAGGACTTATAGGACTCATATTTTAGGGAACCCAACACTCACCTTAATTTTAATTTAACGTAAAGAGTGGTGGAATAAATGGGGACAGCCTGTGATTCCTGCTCAGTTGTCTGTTATTTCTGCTTTTGAATGGGAAAGCCTACAAGTTTCTTATTGTAAAGTGTTTTCAGATTTATTCACCTGCCTTCAGACAGAAATTCCACAGAATTTGCTTCCAGTTCTGGGATACTTGGAGACATTGGTGATCATATAAAGATTGTAACAACAGCACTGCTTTCAAACAGTTGGGTGCCTGTGAATGCTTCACAGGTGCAGCTGTCATAAACCTCCACTTGTTGAGCTCCATTCTGCAGAAAAAGCAATTAATGTGGGTTATGATTAAATTAATAAATTTGAGGGATTTGGATTAAGAAGCATAAAAGCTAGAAATAATGGGACAAAATCCAAAAGGATTGCTGTTGCAAAATGACAAAAAGAATTTTAAAAAAGTCTGTCTGTGACAGATATGGAATACTGAGTTTTTAAAAGGCCCTGAAAATATCAGATTAAATGGTTTATAAAAAGTACATCAAATACATCTTGGATAAAATAGGTCACAGTAATGTATTTTGTCAGCTGTGAATTTTTACCTGCATTGCAGGTGCTGTTTGTGGCTGTAAATTGCTGGTGGAACCAGGGGAAATGCAGGAAGCAGAAGCATTTCTTTTATTTTCCTGTGATACACTTGTACCATCGGAGGTAAGCTTTCATATGTACAATCTAGTTTTTTATTGTTGTTTCGGGAAACAGGTAACATATAAAGTGCTGCATTTTGAAAATGTTACATTTCTGGCTTCAGTAAATACTTTTTGGGTCAGTTCTAGGTAAGCTTATCCTGTATGCTACTCAAGTGCCAGGCAGGGCTGTAACTGTCAGTTAAATGTCATGCTGGGCAGTTCTTCATCCTTATGGAAATTTTGGGTTGCCTGTGCATCTCCTGGAAGTTCTGCCTCCAATTAAAAGAACTCAGAGTTACATATTAATTTCAGATGTCTGCTTGCTCTGTGGATGGATTATAACAACTGGTCCTAATTTATGACAGCATTAAAGAATGTACCTAAGGATTGTTAAAGTTAGTGGAATTAAAGTGTATATTTAAATTGCACTACATGCTGAAAACCTTGTTCTGATTTTGAACTTTGAACTCACTTTTTTATTCCCCTGAAACTAAGTTATTACTGTATGAAATTTTACATAACCTCACTTTTATTTTTTAGTATTTATATGTATTATCCTTTTTTTTTTCTCTGTGTGGAGCAGAAGGTAAGGAAAAACTGTTTCTAACACTATATAAAAGTGTTTATCCCTTGTATTTTACTTTTGATTTTGCTAGTCTTGAACTGCAGCTCTCTTTCATTACAGAGGCTGATTTTGTTTTAGGGAGGAAGTTTATGCATTGAGGAGGAGCAGTCCTGGCCTTTGTTAGCTGCTCTTGTAATACACACAAGATTCTGGCATAATTCAAACTGTAGTAAGAGAACCCTACAATCCCACTTGGATGTACATTGACTGAAACTTACTTGACCTTGAGATGACAACACAGTAAATGGATGCACTTGGTATCATCAGTAACCTTAAACAGAGTTGTAGCAAGATGAGGTGTAAATACCTATTGATGCTTCATAAAATCCTGAAGGGCAGTGCACCCTCATGCCTGAGATACTAAATCTCCTATGTGGTGCCCTGGGCACGTGATGTGTTGAGCAGTGAGTATTACTGTGAAGACAGAGGTTTGTAATAAACTGATGGAGGATGTAGAATGATCTAGTGGGCTCTAGGAGACCATTTTGAAGCACCTCAGTACAGGTATCTCAGTGGGAGCTGGGTATTTTCTAGTGTGTCCGTATGTACAAGCTATATTAAAAATGCATCACTGTAAATTCTTCAGTGGAAATGGACTAATTCTTTATGCTGTTTGTGTTTGAGTTCATTTGGGACAATGATGCTTTCTCCAATCCAGTGATAGTTAGGAGGATAACCTCTGGAATTTGCAGCTGCCAGCTCCAATCCACCATATATTTTAGGACTGCCTAACATCATGTGAGCTGTTTTATCGGATGGCTGGGGGGGAACCTGTTACTTTGCTGAGTCTATTCATCAGCCATGCTATTGAATTTGTCCCTGCTTTATGATTGCTGATCATAAAAGCCTGTTTAAAGATATTGCACTTTTTCAAATTGATACTGTTTGAGACACTGGAAAAACAAGGGAAAATAGTGATTTTTTCAGGTCTGTATTTTTAAGTCACGTGTATTAACGTCAGAAAAAGTGGAAAGATATGTATATGGTCATGTAATTTATACCTGAATTTTACCAAGTTCTTTAATGGAACTCAGAAGTGATCTCCATCCCCCCATGCTCACCAACACTGCCCCTTCCACAGATACTCTCACACTTCCCTCTGGTAGCACAGAACCCTCATCAGTTACAGAAGCCACTGGTAAAACACAGAGAGCAATTCCCTAGAGGCTGAGCATGCTGTCTATGTAATTCCTATTTGCCACCCCCAGGAGGGAGTCTCTACTGTTAATTTAAGTCTTAATGTTCTATTATTTTTTTTGGTACTAGTTTTGGACCAATTGAATACAAAGGCCCTATGAGTGCTGTTTATATTGAAAAGTTTGTTCGCCGGGTGATGACACCACTACTCTACATCTCGTCTCGATCAAAATTACTAGATTTCCTCTCAAATTATGAGGTACTTGTCTCTCTTCTCTAGCTTTACCACTGTGATTCAGAAAGAGTTTGACTTGTTTAAGGATTAAATTTGATCTGCTCCAAAGTACTAGTTTATTTTCAGGATCCTGAAATCAGTGCCCTATAAATTTGTTAAAATCATAAGAATATGAAATGACAAATTCATAATGTTGGTTCCCTGTATAATTACTATTATGATTTAGTGATGTTCTTAATTTACATTACTTTAGTATGTAGAGACAACAATCAAAGTTGTTACATCACCAAACTGTTACATACAAGCAGGAAAGAAGGGAGAAATCTCACAAAAATCTTGCAGTCTAATGTGGGACAACATTCGAGAAATATATAATCATTAATTTTTAAAGAATAGTAAGCTTTTCTAGTAGGATAAATCTTCTAAGTGAAAACAAGTGTGAAGCCATTTGTTCAACCAAAGTTGAAGCAAGGGCTCCTAATCACTTTGTATGCAGTAACTTGATTTAATCCTCTGGTACATGGTGTTTTATTCATTTTTGTCTTAAGTATTAGGGGTGCCAAGATTGGTAGCAGTACTAGTGGAATAATAACTTCCACTTAGACAAAATGTGCTTACAACAGAGCCATTTAAAATCCCTTTAAAACTGTTCATTCTTGTAGTGCACAGTGCAGAAGTACCATAATCTTACTAAAGCCCAAGCTGTTAGAGCAGTGTAGAAAACCTGATAAACAAATCAGTGCTGTGGCAGTGGGCACGACATGGGAAGGACCCTCCAGTGTCTGGGACTGGAGCAGATGAGTGTGAGTGCTGCACATTGCAGTGCTGGGTTCTGCTGCAGGATGGAGCATGCCCTGTGCTGTTCAGTGGCAGCTGCCACAGCGTAGGGGACACACACGGGGAGTTCTCCTGGGCAGGTGCTGTGCTCTTCATGCCAGGAGCTGCTGCTGGGTTTGGTTTTCCTGTGTTGTAAGTGGGGACTGTGAGTTTAGAGTAGTGATTTGTAACCTGTCTCTAGTGCTGATACTTTCTGTGATCACAAGCAATTCTGTTGTCCTTCCATTGCTTCAGTTTTGCTGTTCTAAAATTCTAAAACATTTCATTGCCTCTAACAGAGATTTGAAGCCATGCTTGGTTTTTGGTTTGTGTTATGTTATTTTGTGGTAGACTGCAGAAAGTAACTAATGAGCATATTGTCATTAAGTTTAAATTTACAGTAAGAGGTGCGCTTCCACTGGAAAGACTAAGATAAAAGACAAGTTTAGGGGGCAACAAAAACACTTTTAAATACTACTTAGCAGTTGAAGAGATACTTTTGTTTCTGCATTCAGAAACAAAGCACACTTCCTGTGCTTGAAATTCTGTGACTCCAAGTGCTGAGTTGCTGTTTATAATCAGCATCTGTTGGTTCTTTTTTTGCTGAAATGACCCAAGAACAGAGGCTGTTTTCCATATTCCCCCACAGTCATTCATGCCTGAGGTTCTGTCCCAGACCATGGCTCCAGGTGCTCAGTGTCTTTCTTGCCTCTGGAAAGTTATGCAAGAGGGGTAGGTAGGGATGCAAAATAACAGATGCAGATAAGATGAAAGAATTGTTTATGAATACGGATGCAGAGAAAACCATAGACACAAAGGAAAAGTTAGTTTTAAACTAGAAATAAACAGGTTGTTTCATCACTTCAGTTAGAAATGTGGATGTTTCACAGTGTTTTCCATGTGAGCGGAGAAATTGATACCTTTTGTAGGAGAAGATACAATCTAGGGGTTAGTTCTGCATTTAAGAAGTGAGAAACTTTGGGGAACAGACTAGATTATGAGAAATTGGGACCTGTATGGCACAAACCAATTGCTATTTTGAGACCCTTGGGTGGTGTCTTCCTTTGACTTTTGATCTTCTCTGTATAAAAAAATACTAATTTTTAGCAGAAGGGAAAGGATAGAAGACTGTCATGGATTGCTGTTGGGCACATTGGCCACTATCTGCTGGTGGATCACGTTTTTGTGATTTCACTGAAAAGCAAGCTGACGTTAATTTGAAAGATTTATCATCATCACTATCTAATTTTCAGTCCTGTGTTCTGGTAGCAAATGGGTTCTGCAAACGAGAAGCAATACTGATGAACAGAATCCAGTTAAGTGTAAGAACAGCGGTGTTATTTGGTCTTTGGTTCTTTCCCCGACCTAATCGCGCCTGCCCTGACATGCCGCGCTGCTCTCATTAGAGGGCGCTCAGTCCCCACGGACAAAAATCTCATTGAAGACTCCAAAGTGGAGCTCCTGCATTTTCTGATAATAAATATTTAAGGTTGGTTTCTCTGGGCTTGTGGAATGATACTAGTGTAAAACTAGAAATGGATAAGAATTAATTTTTGAGAGCAAGGAAAATGTGCCATTTGGAAAGCAGTTAAAATCTTGGAATGTTAAGGAAGATCTAAGTTAAATGAGCACAAAGGTGTACAGTTCCTGCCGTAATTCAAGGTACCTGTGAGTACCTTTAATCAGACTTCTTCCCGTAATCAGCTTTAACTGCAGAGATGTAACAATTTCATTTTAATCCAAACGGGCATCTCTTCTTCCTCATCTGAAAAATACTCATTTCTAGCTGGTTTTGTCTTTCCTACTAATCGAGAAAAGGGCCTTCCATGTTATTTCTTATCACTTTAGTTTCTTCAAGAGTGGTTGGTAACTTCTAGACTTTAGAGAATTACAGCATGCTGCATGGAGTTATCTACATGTTGCTTATTCCGTCCTAGAGCTGTGGTAGGTTTGAGGCATTGTTCAGTAATGTAACTACTGGCTTTTCTCCAACAGAAGTTACTCATCTGAAAATCTCTGTTCATTCTTAAAGTTTCCATCAGCTTGCTGTTTGGTAATTGCTGAGATGCTTGGTAAGACTGTTACTTGATTTAATTGCATCTCACATCAGTTTCCATTCCTGTGGTGTAGAGACCAAGCAAGAAATAGGCTTCACTGCAATTAATAATTTTGTATTTCTGTATATGAGTTTCATTAGGAGATACCACTGAGAAATCTTCACTAATGACATCCTGAGGTTTGCTCCAAAGCCCTTCCTACAGACAGCTGGTTTGTGATGGGGACTGAAAATCCTTACATGGAAAGCAAAGCTCCAGGAAGCTCCACTCTAACAATGCCCACGCTCTGAATGCTCCTAAGCACCCCTGTTATTTTATTCCCTGTCAGTTTATTCCTCTGACTTCAGACAGCAGCAGGTTCAGCTGAGTACTCCTAAGTGCCCACATGAAGATGGGTGCCCAGAACTGCACACTGGTGGTTGCCTGGAAGCAGCTGCTCCTCAGTAGCAGACTGGATGTACACATCCTCCTAAATGGTTTGCTGGCAGCTGTTACTGGGATTTGGAGGGCCTTGCATGAAAGAAGGTGGGAATTGTTGCTGTCCAGCTTTTGTTGGCCTACTTGTATCCCAAACCAAGAACCTCTTGTCCACATTGAGTCTCTTCTCTTCTGTGAGACTTGAACCTCACTTGTACAAAGCAAGAATTGTCATTAGATGCAATACCTGGAATTGTTCAGTCTTGTTAAAAACTTCATTCTTACAGACAGGAAAATTTTCTTGGTACTTGAGAAGAAATACAGTATTTTAGTCCCTTTTCTCATATGTGTAATTGCACCCTGTAACAGGGCAAAAACTTTAACTAGTTTGGGATGATGATTAAAAGGACATTAACCAGATTACTGATTAGGCATAGATCATTAGTAAATACTAGTATATATATTAGTGCATAGTAGCATATATTCTCCAACTACAATTTTTTTTTAATTGAAAAAACAACTTAAAAAAATTATCTTTGGGAAACATTATTCACAATCTGGAAACCTTAAACTTCTGTTAGTATAAAGCAGAATTGGCAGCCTGAATCAGAATATTACCTTTTAAATAACATGGTAAATACTTCTGCATCTGACTTGTGGTTTTTTGCCACATTTTACTGTCACTTTTGACTCTCCATTCATTCTCTGGTGTCCTAAATTCACTTGGTACAGGATTAGTATTCAGAAATGGTCCTAGGAAATGGGAAGCTGAAATTTTGATTTTTATCTGTCTCCTTATTTTGGTTCAGTGTAATGCTTTCGAAGTTTGTTAGAAGGGATTGTTTATTTTTAGTGTCTTAGTTTGGAACTAAGAGAAAAAGAGGAACTTTAATTACTAACCTGTATGTTGTTTAAAAAAGAACACTGAGTGCTATTGTTTTGCTGTGGTTTTTTGTGACTATTTTATTTCTATTTTTATTTTCTTCTTGATAATTATTGTTGCAGAAATTTCCCTAATTTCTTGTAACTTATTTTTATTATTGACAACTTTCTTGGGGTACCTCATGAAGAACCTTTATGTACAAGGGGTTTATGCTTGTAAGCATTCACCCATGAAAGAGAATTCCTGACTAAAAAGAGAAGTCTTGACCTGGAATGGGCAATGTTGTTATTGGTGAACAGATTGCTAATTCATACTTAATTAGATCAGTGTGTTAGGCTGATATGAATAGCTGAATTAATATTAATAATAATGGGTAAAATGTATGTTAATGTTTCAAAAAGAAATTAAAAATCTTATACATAGAACACAAAAAAAAATAAAAATGAAAAGGCAGCCTCTGAAGTACCAAATGAAAATGCTCATGTGAGGATGTATTTGTCACACAAATGGGTGCCAGGTGAGTCTGGAATCTTCTGTTCCACAGCAGTCCCTGGAGTGTTCTTGCTTTGTGTGTCAAATGCCTTCTGTATGCACTGGTGGGACTAAGAAACAAATAACACCAAATAACCAAATGCCATCACTTACTTTGTCCTGAATGTTTATTAAGCCCATTTGAGTGATGAGTCAAAAACATAATTAATAGTAATTTTTAATGGATTATATTTTGAAAAATTTAAAATCAAAGCTTAACTGAAATATTAGAACAAGAAAAAACTAGAGTGTGTTCCTCTTTTTTCAAAGCCACCTTCTCTCAGATTCTTTCCTGAATTAAATAGGAAGGCATTCACCTGGAAAAATCAGTAGGCCTGTTCTGGGATAAGTCTTTTATATTTGGAACTGTCTCTCTGGCAATTTGAAGAGCTTTATGGATATACAGATGGGATATGGTGTTCTCAAGATTTTTGTGCAGTTGGTGTCTCACTGACTTTTGCAGGATATATTGAAAGGATTTACAATGACTGTAGCTTTAAAGATGGGATCACTCAGCAGTTCAAGTATTCCCACACAAAATGTGTGAATTCATATCTAAATATTAATTATGTGCAACATAAACAATTAAAGTGTTACTGCTTAAGCCCTTTATACTCTGAAAAGTTATATTTTATATTCCATTTCTGGAAGAAATCTTTATGCTGCTTATGGTTCTTATTTTGGTGCTGGAACTGATTCAAAATATAGTTGCAAAGCAAATATAAATAGGTTTTTTTGCAGTTCAACACGGGAAGCACACCATTATAAATGTAGCATCCATAAAGCCCTTCTCACTTACATGAGCTTTTGAATGACAGCTTCATTCTTTGAATGAGAACTGATTTAGATTCAATCTTTTAATACCAAATTTTTTGTTGCAGCATAAAGTGACTGCTCTTCAGTAAATATTGTTGTCTTTTAAGTGTCCACTGTGTTTACTGTAGTTTCATGTATTTATACTTGAAAATAGCTTAATTACCTCTTATTCTTCCATTTTCAGCCCGGAGTTGTGGGATTTTTTGAGTTCAATGCTTCACCTCAACCACCTGGTTATTTAACATTCTTCACATCAGCATTACATTCATTAAAGAAAGGTAAACTCCATTTTCATAATTTAAGGTGTGTGTGAATGAGTTATATCTAAGCGCTTCAGTCATTTTTTGCAATGTTTTTTAACTTAGGAATTAATCCCATCTAAGTGTTTCTTGGTGTTGATCTAACTGTGAGACTGTCTCATTACAGTTGAGGATTGCTTACATAAAAAGCTGACAATGATCAGCCTGGATGCACCAGGATAGAGTTCCCCCAAAGCCCCACATGTGTAGCTGCAGCCCATCCAGGATCAGAATCAGACTGGCTCTTGTTTAAAGTGAATCCAGGAGCTTTGTGCAGTGGCAGAGGATGGACTGGGCTGTGTCAGCCCTTGCTAACTGATTTCAGTGATGCTGTCCTGGGTGGAGTTACAGAGCTGATGCAGGGCAGCCTGAGAAGGCATTTCTCCCCCTCTTGTTTTGCACTTATTGATAATCTGAAATACAAACCCTTTTGTTTGTGTTTAAACCTGCAAACTTTGTGATGATTAATACCTCCTTTTTGGGTCATGAATTTGGGATTGACCTTTCTTGAAGTTAAAAATTAACATGTTTTATGAGTATTCCTTCCTGTCAGCAAGTGAAAGAGATTCATACTTAGTTTTCATATTCATACTTATTCATTCTTATTTTTTACTGTGCCACTGATGTGATAAAGAGCCTGTTCTATGTTTTGTTCTGTGATTTTCACATTTGTACATTGTATTAGTTCTTTGCAACATAAACAGTCTATCTTTATGTGTACATATTTATAAAGGTAGTGTATATATTTATAAATAATACGTATTTACTGTAAATGTACATCACTTAAACAATGTTCCTGCCTTTCCCTACGTGTATCATCTTGGCTTTTGAGATGCCATAAACCACAGCAAGGTGCATCTGTGATACCAGGGTCTGTATTTCCTAATCAAATGGAGAATTTGGACAACTGAGGTTACACAGACTGGTCTCTATACCCGGACTGCAGAAGGGGAACACATTTGTGCTTCTTGCCATCTTTCTTCTGCCTTAATCACCAGCATTGGCAGTCACTCTTCACAGATTTCTGTGCCTTTACAGAGCACTGTTGTGTGTTCTGCTTTGAGGGTGGTGTTCAGGGGAGTTCAGTGTGTGTAATTATATTCAAAGATTGCAAATGTGCCCTTTCAGATTACCTTGGGACGATCCGCTTTGGAGTGGTCACGGATAAACGTGTGGCAGAGGAGATCTCCCTGGTGCACTCTGGCAGTGTGTATTTGCACAGACATGCCAACACATCTCTTGTGAGTATTGCTCTGTGCTGTAGGGATTGTAATTTGGTACAGGGATGATCAGGGATCAGAATTAGAAAACTGCTTGAATGAGGATATGGACAAAGATTTTGTGGAGGGATAGTAGTAACAGTGAAAACTTCCATTTTGGCTTAAAGGTATAACATGGCACTGATTAGAAAAATCACACAAATTAATTGAATTTATAATACTTCTTAATCCATGTGCCCTGCTTTTTTGAAAAGTTAAGGCTGAAAATACTGACTTTCAGATTTACTGTTTGGTATAGAGACACTACCTGCCCACACTGGCACCATGAGTGTAAACTCTGTGAAGATGGGCATTGTGATGTGTATTTTATTCAACATAAAATGCATAAAAATTACTGTATTCATGCTAATTATTTCAGACAAACATACCTTAATATACTAAAATAGATCCTAGAACCTATGAGCATCTTATATGATATATTTTGTTTCTTTACATTCAGGAATGAGAAATACCAGTTTTAAATGCAGTCTTGATGTTTGAGTCTTAAAAGGCTAATTTAAAATGATGACTGAAAATGGTGACTGAATAGTGGGGGAAAATGTTCTAATATTACATAAATTAAAATATGTGACAATACCAGCTTAGAGCTCTTTCACTTACAAAGAAAATTAGTACTATTGAGAAAAGTCAAGATTATAAAGATGTAGTAAAAGAAAGAGGAGCTTCCCTGGTAGAATCCTTTTAGCTTGTTGATGTTACTGTAATCTGATGAGCATTTGGAAAGCTTTCCCAAAGGGAAATGATGTATGAAATGCTGAAGTTTGCTGACACCCATTACATTTAGAGAATTCTAGTCGCTACAGTAGCAAAGCGTGCGATACTGAAGAACTGCATTTGTTACTAAGTCAAGTGAAGACAAAACTATTTTTTCCCCCTCCAAGATCTATCCTAAAGACATCATGAACTTCACTGCTGAGAACATTTGCAAATGGGCTCTGGAAAATCGGGAGATGCTCATACGTTGGCTGAGACCACACGGTGGGAAAAGCCTTCTTCTAAACAATGAGCTGAAGAAAGGACCAGCACTTCTCATATTTATACCTTTTAATCCCCTAGCAGAAATTCATCCTCTTTTAGATGAAGTAAGTGAAATAATTTTTTTTTTACTTCAAAAATAGTAAAACTTGAGCACCTTAGTCAGAGCTTTGAGCTTAATTGTGACAGATACCTCATTTTATCTCACTGTTCCAAGTAAGTGGTTTTGTTTGAAACCACTTATTCAAGCCATATTATCACAGCTCCCTTACACTGGTTTGCCTCCCACACAACATGCCTTTGTCTCACTCAACAGCTGTTTCGAACAAGGATCTAACTCTTCCTTGACCTCCTCCTTTTTGTGGTAGGTGCAGTCTAAGAGATGCAGATCTTTGCCAGCTGGAACTGAAGACTTGTGTGTTTTGTCCACCTCATTCTGTTTCTCCTCTCCTGTCTTTCCAGAGGTGCTTGTGCAAGGAAGAATGGATTTTTTGTAAAACCAGGCAGTGTTATTTGAAATACAGTCCAATTGAACTACTCAAATCCAATCTGATTTTTATATCCTGTGTGTTCCTTAGTCAGTTTTCCTCTAAACTGCCTAGGACAAGAGTTTGTGGAGCTGTGCAGAAATGAGATAGGGAAACTAATTTGGCTGAAAACTAGTTTTTTGTCCCTGGACTATTTTTCAGCTGGAACCCTTCATTCTATTTAGTATAACACAAAGCTGCAGATCTCAGTGTGATCATGTAGCTCTAAGCAGCGTGGAACAGGCAAGCATCTGTGAAAGACCAGAAGCAGGGCTGAATTTTTGGGACAGTGCTGACTTAACTTATGTGGCATCTGTGTACTGGAGTGTGTAGTTTCCTCAAGGAAGCCTAATTAATATTGTGGTGTTTGAAACAATAAGGAAAAAATGAAAGTAACTTCTTATGCAGTATTTAGCTAAACTAAATAGAGACAATAAAAGGTACACTAGACTGCTATGAATAGGGCTGGGGAAATCTATGCCTGGAAAAAAACTGTCATTACTCTTGTAGTAAACATGTCTTCTGTTTGGCAGGCTTTATACAGTGGTGCTTGTCACAGGTGAAACATTCTAGTAACAGGTACCACTTACTTCTATCAAATCAGTGCAGCATAAGCTGGATGTTCCCTTTCAGATTTCATTCTGCTAAGTAACAGTATTTATCAAAATGTGAAATGAGATGCAAAATACTCCAGTTGTCCTTGTATAACTTCACTTTGACAGAGAGATATTATGCAACTTGTTTACCCTGGGAAGAGCTGTTTACTGCACCCAGCCTGTGGGTTTCATCAAGCAGTGAAGCCACTTGACTGTAAGGCAGTTGCAGAGAACAAGGCTCTCGAGTTCAATGTTGAAAGATCTCACAGCAAGATTTTCTTTCAGATCACAGCTCACTTAAATGAGATTTCTTACAGCACATCTGGTTTTCTGTTCATAATCTCAAGTTTCTCTAGGTAGTCCAAATCTCCAGGCTAGGTTATAGTGTGAGGGGCCAAGTTTTTTTCAAGTATTCCATTTTAAGCTTTTTCAGGATGAAAACTTCTAACAACTAATTCTAAAAGACTGTAACAAAGTATTGCTGTAGACCACGTTAATACTCATGGTCCTGTACCACAACAACCCTCCTGGATGTGACATTTCACCATCTCTTTGATAATTTTAATGGTTTCTGTCAAAGTGTTCTCCTGTACGCAGTGTGTGTATGTTCTGTATTTTGTTTAGTGTGTTAATAAGGATGATAGGAAATTTCCTCTTTCATTTTTCTTTCTTGCATGTTCTGTTACTTGTCTTCCAGAAAGGGAATTCCTTGTATGATCCATACATGTGCCTTTTTCTCTGCTTGTTTACCCTTGGTTATGAAAAGGAAACTGGTGATGTAGCATAGGAATGTTTGCATGGAGGGAGAGGTTGTTTTCTTTCCTGTTTTCTTTCTTCTCCCAACAAGTTACGATGTGCAGAGTACACTTGGAGTAGTACAGCTATATGCCTGTGGTTGGGAGAATACAAACATTGCTTCAACACTTTTAGTGATTGTTACAAAATCTGTGCACCACCTATGCCAGAAGAAATCTCTATTCCATTTTGATATGGGAATGCTCTCATTTATTTTCTCCTCCTATTGGAAAATGATGGAAAATCAGGAACCTCTACTCAGTAATTCTTCATGTATTGGGGTTTTGCCATAAAATGTAATATTCTTGCACTGTAGTAAATATGTTGCAGAGAGGACCTTGTGTGGTGGACTGAAAAATATTTTAAAGTGACTTTGTTGGTCTATATATACAATGTTTATATGCTGGAATATCTGAAAATCCAACTTTGTTGTCAAGTCAGAGCCCCCTGTAATTTTTTGAAATTGCATGTCGTGTTAAACCTGCAACAGACAACTGCATTTGGGTGAACTATGTACAGTTAACCTTGATTTTTTTCTCTCTCTCTTTTGTTCCCCCCCATAGATTACCAAAGTGGCCTTGGAATACCACAAGTGTAATAAAAGCCAGGCAGCTGAACCAGATCTTCAGCAAGTAGGAGACTCTGATTCACCAGCTTTTGATTCCTCTGTAACAGATGCACATCTGAAGTTCTCCGAAACATTTCCCATAGCCAAGTACCCGTGCTGTAACACAGTGGTGCTTCCTCAGTGGCACTCCATCTCCAGAACTCACAATGTCTGTGAGCTCTGTGTTAACCAGACTCTTGGTGTCAAACCAAATAAAGTCCATGTGCCACACTGTAACTTTTTAGAGATAGAAGCAGCTTTGGACTCTTTCTACCTCCAGGAACATACCTTTTTTCAAGTAATATCAAATACCATAGAATGCAGCAATTTCTTAAGTTTCTATAGTCCCTTTAGCTATTACACTGCATGTTGCAGGACAGTAAACAGGCATTTTTTAAGTTTCATTAGTTCTGAGAAGACCATCTTTCAGACCCCCAAAGTAGCATTTTCTTCCCATGGGAAGAAAGATAAAACTCAATTTTCTATTCCTCACATTGAGGATAGGAATTGTTTTATTCCTGACCTTAATATCAGTAGCATGAACATTACTGGTCTGAGCTGCAGGACCAACAAAACTTTGAATCTCTATCTACTGGATTCAAATCTTTTCTGGATATATGCTGAGAGACTAGGAGCATCAAGATCTACTCATCTTAAGGAATTTGCTGCCATTGTTGACCTGAAAGAGGAAGTGCACTATGTCCTGGACCAGAATCAGTCACTTGTTGGACCTACACTGGGTACAGTATTCATTATACAAATGCTTGCATTCAGAAAATTGTGTTTACAAGCAGGAATGCAAAACTTAAAGCCATTTTGGAAAGTGAGACTAGTTTGTGAAGTTAGCATTGTGAATTGTAATTTATTCTATTCTATTTAGTAGTTAATCAAGCATTTATGAATGATTCTGTTGGCTAGAACAGAATCATATTCTAGGTGATGTAAGAACTAAGTTCCTTATACCATAACTAACATGTTTTAAAAGGTGTGAACCTTAAAATGTGTGATTCTTAACTGCCTAATGCATTGGTGGAATTGGTAAAATCTAAATTAACTTGTGTGTGGAAAAAAATTTCTGTTCATCTAAAATACCTGATTACAGAAGATGTTTGTATATTAATGGCAGTGTTGGTGTTTGCTCAGCTGTTTTGTGTACTAAAATACCACAGAATTTTGGGAGATATTGGTCACTTAGCAGCAGAGACTTCGCCATCCTCTTGTCCTCTGAAACCAACTTGAACTGCTTAAAATTTATTTTGAAAAGTGTGTCTGTTTTCAAGGTAACAAGGTAGAGCTCTGAAGTGGTTGTGACCAAATCTGCCAATTATTATTTCTTGTCTGAATTGGAGGAGAAAAACAAACCAACAAACCCCCCAAAAACCGCCAAAAAAACCCACATCTGACAATATGACTTAGGGATTGCAGTTCAGATTTATCTGCAAGTTTGTGAATAAGACAAAATATTCCTAACTGTGTACATTTGCCTGTCATACTGATGTGCAGAGCTGAGTCCACCTTCAGAAAATACTGGATTTCTTAATGTTAGCTATGTAAGTAAACATGAAAAAAAATTCAGGTATTAAAATAAATTGCTCAAGAACATATATCACTATAATTCTTACGGCACCAATTATATTTCCTTTTTCCATAAGTGTAAAAATATGCACAACATAGAATAAATAGCCATGTTCTTATTAAGGATCACATGCAGCCCTGTATCCTGTCTCTATCCCAACCCTCAGGAAAAGACTCTGGAAAAACAACCAGAAACTTCAGTGACCATAAAAGGATACTTAGGAAATATTAAGATCAGAATGAGGACATATGAATTTCCTTCCCCTTTGTACTCTCAGTACTTTCTGTCTCAAACATTTTTTAGGTCACAGGATTTCCTGAGCATGATGAGGGTTTCTCTGCAGAGTATGACTCAGTACATTTCTGTTCCATCATTTGAACATCCAGAAGGAGTCTCTGATTTGTGATTGAGTTTTGTGCTTTATATTTTAATTTTGTTTTAATTCCTTAAGATCTTAACTTAATATTTGATAATATCAAAATAGATTGGTGCTTAATACCTTTGTCAGATCTCAGTCTTTACAGATGGTTTCCAGAAATTCAGGAATATGTATTTTAATTAACCCCTTCCTTTAAATTAATATTTAATCATGCATAGATATTCCAGATCTAGAGACCTGAAAAGAAAAAAAGCCTCTTTTGGTCTGGTATGAGGATTAAATGAAAAGCTGAATAGTAAATAAGGATCAAAATGTACTGCTGTTTGTATTTCAGAGATAAACTTGATGATCTGGTATTTTGTATGTCTGTACAAAAGTGCCAGTTTTACTTGGGCCTAGTTTTTGTGATGGAAATACAAGGACAAAGTTGTTTCTATTTGATCAAAAATTTTTTTTATTGTTTTTCATATTTTACCTTGTGACTTGATTATTAAATACTCTTATTTTATTTTTTAATGCATAGAATAACACTTCTCTGTCCAAGTTGAAAAGCAAGATATTGCTGATGCCTTGCAGCAATTTAGAGGATGTCTTTCAGGCTCAGAGTAGTTTAGCTGAAGGTAATTGAGGGCTTTGGAGCTTACTTTAAATTGTTACCCGTGGCCAGCTACTTGTTAAATATCTTAAAATTAAGGAGAAAGTAGAACAAAGAGAGGAAGGTGGTCACTGGCAGGCAAAAGGGGATTTGTCATATTGGCATGGGAATAGCAGATATTTAAAGGTCAAAATGAAAGAATTGCAGAGAAAGTAATTAAAAATGGAGGTAGAAATGCAAATAAATGTGGAACTAAGTGGAACCTTTCAATATAATGTAGAAGATAAGAAATGGAGAGGTTACTATTTATGACTTAGCAGGTGTGTGGTTAGGAGAATAGAATATTATTATGGCACATTGACACAAAGTCTGGTGTGACAAGTCACAAGACTGTAATGAGCAAAATAAAAAAAAACAGTGAAGCTTTATCCTGTTTTCACATCAGTTGTGGTTACTCAAGAATTGATACCAAACTGTCAGAAATTAATGGCATGAAACCAGATTTCAGTTTGTATTTCCTCTATATGTTCTTGTGAATTCTAAAGCAAAAAGTGCCAAAATCACCTCTGCAAAACCAAAATAGCTTTGTTACGTATCAATTTCATTTCAGAGAACTTCATTAAAAACTTCAGTGTTCTCTACAGTCCCTTGAAAAGGCATCTGGTTGATGACCCTTCAGTCCATTTTCATGAAGAGCACATGGTCACTGAAGTGACAACGAACACCTTTCACCAGACCGTGTTCCTGAGTGCCAAGGTAACACCTCGTCACAGGTCATGGCACACCATTTAAGGGGGGGTGTTTGATACTGATACACTTCTCTTACTTGTAGCATAAAATATGGTGTTTTGTAAGAATTCAGAAGCTTTCCAGTTACATGCCATGAAAACAGATGTTATCCTAAGTAGGGTTAAATTGCCTTGATTTTGTAAAATATGTGATGGTAAGGAATATCCGTTATCATTCAAGTCTGCAGTGAGTATCTGCATCTCCAGTTGGTTTCCAGCAGCCACAACCACTGCTTTGCGAGTTAGAGGCAGAAAGTAGAAGTCTGGACATCATTTTTTCCCCCTCATATGAAGTCTACAGTTAGTGGTAGATATATAGGAATTTAAGATTGCAAAAGAATCTTGGGAAGTATAGTAAAGTTTGGTGCATTTTCACTTAAAAAGAATGATTCTAAACTAAATAATATTTTCATTTTGACTTTATGGAAAGAGACTTCCCCAAGAATTTTTGTGTGTTAACTCAGTAGTCAGAGAGCAGAAGTGAAATAATAAAGTTCATAAATATTAGGAAAAAATTTGCTTTCACATTTCAAGAGTTCCCATGCTAGATGGTATGAAAACTAGTCCTCCTTTCTCCAGATTAGTTCCAGTAGATAATCAAACTCTTCTCCATTTCATTTTCCAGAATGTCTTGCTGCTGTATTATGCACAGTGGTGTGGATTCTGTGCTTCTCTTAATCACATTTTTATTCAACTTGCTCGGCTTTTGCCTCACGAGAGTTTCACTGTGGCAAGGTAAAAAGATTCTAATTTCATATTTCCAGAATAATGTAAGATCGTTGAGATCATCAACCTAGAAAATACTTTTTTTTCCTCTCTACAGCTATGCAATATAGATGTGAATGTCATTTGCTCAATTTCTCTTTGAATGCATTATTTTGTTTCCCTTTGTATATATTTGGTGGTTTTCAATCTCACTGCAGTAGTTTTCCACTTTCTTTAAAATTAATTTTTAAACTGTGCAATTAACCTTGAAACTTCCTAATTTCAGGAAGTGAATCCATAATTTTGTGATGATTTATAGCAAATAGTAATATGCTATTTGTGTGTGTATATATATGTGTATTTGTTAGCCAACACCATTTTCAACACAAATCTAAAATGGCAACCTACATCCTACAATAAAGAAAATTAACTCTATCCCAGCAAAAACTAGTTTACATGAATAGATTT
>VWYI01008885.1:0-55303 GCA_013399455.1 Anthoscopus minutus
CATCTACTACAACTGAAAGAAAAGTTTTGGAGTAAAGAAAACAATGTGCAAAAACTTAAAAGTGCTGCATAACACTTGTACTATTCTATAGATTAACAACACATCAGAATAATGAGGTAGTTACATCCAGAAAAAAAAGTGAACCAAAAGTCAAAGGAAAGGTACAAAAAAGGAAGTAAAAAATTGATGAGTGATGCACTTTCTAGAAATTATCGCATTAAATGAAATTAAGAAATGAGTCAAAAATCTCAATTGTCAACACCATGACACTTTTTCTTATACAAGTTCATTCTATTAAAATAAAGAATGCCATATGCAGAGGGAAATTGTGTTGAAACAATTTCTGACAGAAAAGTAGCTGTTACACTGTTTGCATATTTTCCTATTCGTAGTTACAATACAGGATTAAAAAATCCCTGAACAGCTATTGGATTAATTCTATCCTGAGGCGAATGAAGCAGAAGCTGGCAGCAAAGATTGTCTAATCTTATTTCATTTTATACATGCACATAGAAAAATTGTTTGAAAAGATTGTCCCATACATCTTTGAACTGAAGAAAATAAAAAAAAATATCGACAGGAAATATTTCATTTTTCTCACACACTGAATTTACTGGAGGGTAAAACCATTTTCTTAAAGTCTCATGTTAAAAAAATATTTTAAATTTTCACAAATATCTTCATGAAAGAGAGCATAAAGTAGTTTCTTAGAACTTATGAGGGCAACTATAAGCAGGGTTGGTAGCAGAACCCCAGAAGCCATCTCACCTTTTCCATTAGAATTTGTCTACTTAAAATTCTTTATAGTTCTACCAGGTTAAAAGCAAGATTTTTTCATATCATATGTTTTCTTCAAATTGGAAAACTGCAGGTAAAGACAAGTTTAGTAAGAATTGAGACTTCCTCATGCTTCATGTATTTGGACTGGGTCATGCAGAACTACATCTGCAAAAGGTTTTTAGTAGTTTTCAAAAAAGGGCTCAGCTACAGCACTCCCAGAATGTTTTTGCACCACTATCAAGAGTCACACCATATGCCAAAGAGTATTGTCCAAATACTTCTTGAATTCTGTCCACTTTCCTGGGGAGCCTGTTCCAGTACCCAACCACCCTCTGGGTGAGGAATTTTTTTCAAATATCCAAGTCAACCCCCACCTGTCACAGCTTTAGGCCATTCCCTCAGGTACTGTCATTGGTCACCAAAAGAAGAGATTGATGCCTGCCCAGCTGAGGAAATTGCAGACTGCAATGAGGTCTCCCCTTAGCCTCTTTATCTCCAGGCTGAAAAAACAACTGCATTGCCTTTCAGGTGTTTTTCAATACCTACCAGAATTATCCTCTTCATTGCTTTACCAGGCACTGAAGTGAGGCTTACAGGCATGTTGTTTCTGGGGTCCTCCTTCTAGACCTTCTTAAAAACTGGGACAATGTTTACCAGCTTCCACTCAAATGGATTCTCAAGAATGTTCAAAATCGCAGAGATAGGTTTTGCAATGACATCAGCCAGCTCTTTGGATATTCTTGGCTGAATCCCATCCAATAGATAAGCAGCTGGAACAGCAGATCACACACACTTTCATGATTGACTGGGAGTTGATGATCCTTGCAGTCATGATTCTCCAGCTCAGGGCACTGAGATCCCCTTATTCCATCATCCAAGTAGAAGGTAAAGGTAAAGAATGTGTTAAACACCTGCACCTTGTCTGTGCCTGGGAATGAGCTGATGTTATTTCTACACTGCCTATTGTCTTTAATAGATTTGAAAAAACTCTTTTTATTGTCCTCCCTTTTTATTGTCTCCCCATTTCTGGCCAGCTTCAACTGCGATTGAACTTCGGTCACATGAATTTTCTCCCTACAGTGGCAAGCAGCATCTCTCTGTTCTTTCTGTCTCACTTGACCTTGCTTCATTTGTGCATATGCCTTCCTTTTTTACCTTAATTCCAAAGAAGATTTTCCTGTTCAGCCCAGGAGGTCTCCTGCCTTACTTGCTTGACTTCCAACATTTGGGAATTGCATTCTTCTGTCACCTTAGACACAAAACTACTGTCACTGAAGCTGAGATAGCAAAATGTGGTAAACATATACATGTTCTCATATGTTCTGGTGACTGTCAAAGACAGGATTTTAGAATATGTGGATCTTTGTGCAGAATGAGTAAAATCCTGGTTTTGGTATTATGACAGTACTATAATGTCTATAAAGTTAACTAAATCTATTCTACACATTTTTTTCCAGAACATTTTTTACAGATAATACATTATCTTTGAAGAATGTTTGATTTATTTTTTCTTAACATAATCTAGGTATACTTCATTCTGTCCTCTCTATATCAATATGCACTCAATAATCAATGTATGTTTGTGTGTGTTTTTAAAAGTATAAATAGCTGACATAAATTTCTATATATAGGAAATAGGCTGATACTCCATGTCATTTATTTCTCTTTGAAAGATAATTAGCCCATTATGAAATACCCAAACTGGTAGAAGCTGGCAGAAGAGCAACAGTATTTATAGAGTTTATGTTTTCTTGCTTGGGTGACATTATGTGGGACTGACAGAGATCAGTGACAAGAAAAGCATGTTCATCTCAAAGAGAATTTTGATGAACTAATCTGATTCCATACCTTAAAAAGTTGTGCTTATTTAAATGAGAAAAAAGAAATTTCAATGTGTGATGTTTTTACACTTATACAGTAAGAGTTTTTGTTCTTTCTTCTCCTGGATTTTATGAGATTAAGGCCAAGCCCATAAATCCACTTTCTGAGTGATTCTAAATAAATTTTCAGGCAAGCTGCAGGTGTTTAGTGGCTCTTATGAGAATCTGGTATGATCAGATTCCACAACCTAAAGACAGTAACCATAAAGTTTATCATGTGGCTTCAAACAGCAGAAACCCAGTATTTTACCGGGAATAAAGTAAAAAGAGCAGCATTGGTTTTAACAGGTCTTCATATATGTGTTATTTTCACAAATTACAGAGGTTTAAGACATTAAAAATATACTTAAAAATATTCTGTGCCTCTGTAAAGCCGATTAACTTACTCGAATTCTGTAAAAAGTATTTTTTATAAAGAAGAAGAATAGTACCATAACTCTTATTATCATGCCTGTTATTATCATCGATATATTCCTGAATATATTTACTTATTTTATTTTGCACTTTTTGCTTTTACAAGTAAATACAATTGTTTATTTAATTCATTCATATCTTCTGTAAGGTAGAAATATGTTCTCTTCAAGTCAGTTATACAGGGGCTTCCCAGGAATAAGACACAAATAATATCTATATATGTTGAATCAGAGGACTCTAGTAAGTATAAAGTCTACTGCTAGGTTAAAGCCTTCTGGTTTCCTTTTTCAATTTTTCTACAGTCTTTTTTCACTGTCTTAAGCATGTAGATACAGTATTTGTTTACTCAAAATTTTCAGTGTATCTTCTCTATAAGAAAAGTGAGGGTGGATCTTGGCACCGCTGTAGGTTTTTTTTCCATATCTGTTTTGGCCATTTTTTTTTAAGTTTCTGGGCTCTAGCTCAAACTTACTAACCACATCTGGCATCTGGAGCAGATAAAGTTCAAGGCAGGATGTCTCAACAGCCAGCAAAGATGTCCAAAAATTTACAGAGTAACCATGTGCAAACTTAAAATCATACACTAGGAATCCAGGAATCAAGACAAATCAAATATTGCATGATTAAATGTAATGCAATGAAGCTAAGACACACGAATTATTACGCTGATTCACTTAGATCTATGACTAATCAGGCAGAATTGCCACAGGTTAATTCACACAGTAGCAAACTCAAAAGAAAATGAGAGCTGGAGAAATCGGCAAACTGCAAAAATATCAGTAACTGGGAAAACACTTTGCTTAACAATTTATTGCACAAATTCGTTGCATAGCTTCCTTCTATTGCTCTGAGAACAAATAATCAGCCTAAACAATCAGAGATGTGTCTATACTAGCCTATTGCCCTACATCTTTCAATCATTAGTGCTAGTGAGGAAGCAATCCTCCTGGTAGCTGGTGCAGCACTACTAGCACCAATAGCTCCTGGAGTGCAGATAGCTTGCGAGCCAAAGGCAGCAGCAGCTTTCCCCAGCAGGTCGCTACATTTTCTCGTAGTACTGTTCTAGTTCAAATCAAGGCTCAGAGGGTTTCAGGCCAAGATCCACAAAAGGAATTTTAAACCAAAAGCGGATCTGTAGATGGTTTGGACTTCTAAATCCAGGACTGCGATTCTCAAAAGTCCTACTGAACCATGTAAGGGACTGTATTTTTGGTGGCAAAACCCCTCTAATGCAAAATATTCCATTATTATCAGGGACTGCCATCTTGCTAGACTGGTAGATGTTTGAAACTGAAATTTAATCAGCAGTCTGAAAAAAAAATTGGATTTCTCTGCCCAAGTGTTAACCTGTGCAGCTTCACAATAACTTCAATAAAAATATAGACGTTTCGACCACTTTTTTCAATTTAAGAAAAGAGGTAGTAGAGCTGATCTGTCTTCTGCTTTGTGGAATACCTGCTCAATTAAAGCATCCACATAGAATATGAGGCTAAGGGGTTCAAGACTTTCCACAAAATGAAAGAACTGAAATCCATATCTCCCTAGAAAGTGTTTTAACCATAAGGCTGTGAGGCTGTACAGCAATACTGGTTTTGGTGAGAGGGAATGCCCTTCTTTTGAAACTTGGGCACTTTAAGTATTCCTTCAGTACTTCCTGAAGTATACCTGTGCATTTTAAACTAAGTGAACATTTTATGTAGCTGCAGAAACATCCAAGCTTATGTGAGATTTTTTTTTATTTGTTTATATGCATAGTAGCATGATTAATTTAAATTCTAGATGATATAATTTCTTGCAAAGAATCCCATTTCACCCTGTGGGCTTAAAAAAAATTTCTGCGATTATTAACTCCAAATAGAAATGGAAAATTCCAACAGAAAAGTCATTTTATTATAACTGTGGATTAATTTTTGCATCTAGATACTGAAAAATTAATCTTCAATAAAAACAAAAAATGAAATAATAGAGAAGTAAAGCAGAAAGATCCATGAGTCTGTTGAATTCTTACACAGAATAGTTTCTGGTCATTTAACTAGAAGTTGTGTCAACAGGAGATGTCATTTATCTTGACATTAACTGGTTGCGACTAGTATTTAAAAAGAAATATTTTTGCAAAAAATGAGGTAAATACATACAGCTGACTAACAACCTACTTTGGGACAGCTGTTCTCTTGTTCTGGCATCAGGCAACAGTTTTTGGTCACAGAATCAAAATTAATTTTAAATTCTGTGATTATGAAAGGCATATATAGTCAGAATGAAAGTAAAATAAGAAAAACAGAACTAGAGAGAGAGAGACTGAAAATGAGAAGAGTAAATAAACACACAGTATGTAGTAACTACAGTTTAGTATACCATAAACGTGAAATACAGATGGAGCATCCTGTGATAGGGAAGTTGCAACTAAACATCTGTTTCTTCCAAATTTCCTAAGAAAAATACATTCACAAATTATGTCCAAATGTTTAAGAAACTAGACTATACAAACTTGTCAGAAAATGTCAAATTCATATTCAAATTTCAGCAACTTAGCTTTTGTGTTTATAGACTATCTTTAGTACAAATACTGTCAAATAAAGAATAGTCAATAAAAATGCAGAGGTACACCACATGATCCTTTAGATGTGTCCCAAGGGAAAGTACATTACAGACTGTCTGTGTATCCTAATAAAAAAGGCAAATATCCCGACTTTTGAGCAGTGGCTATTCTGGCCATCTTCTGTTCCCTCAGAATTATTCACTGAGAGCCTCAAAACAGTTGTTGAAGTACTGAAAATACTTCAAAGCTGAAGTATTGAACTAAATCTTTGAGGTGCACTGTATTCTGTAAGACATCTTTTACCTCAGTTCAGTGACAATAGTGGAAAGGATTTTGTGGCTTAAACATTGGCATCCACATATTTTATATACTTTGTGGAGTAGTAGATATACAATGGTAGATTTGACATAGAACATTCAGGAAACCCATATATTCTCGAGCAACAGTGAAAGCATAACCATGCATGTAACTATGAAACCCAAGTCTGCCCTATGAAACAAGTGATTTCCTATAAGGAAATTAGTTTCTCTGAGGTATAAAAACTATTTTATCCTCTTGATGATCTTTACAATCCTGAGATCCAAGAATCATGCTGAGGTGACAGAGCATATAGGTGCATGTATATGTGTGTTGTGCATATACATAGGTGGAGACAATGAGTTAATGAGTTCATGGTAGCATGAAATGTTTGAGATCACATAAATGATTAATTCTTAATCCATTGTGAAATAATTTTAGATTAAGCCTGGTGCCCTCTCACCTCAGAGCAACTCATTTTAAAGGCATCCTATCCATGGAACAATAACATATAATAAATAAAATAAAAAAAAAATAATTTAAATTTTTTTTTGTCATACCAGGATGTTTACAGCCAACAAGTACAAAATGAATTATTACTTTAGGATGACTCCAGGAAAATAGTGTAATTGTATTTGGAAGATGGAAGATTTAAAAAAAAAGTTGCCTCTGGCGCATGAGAGTCTGTTTTTCATTTCTGTTTGCTTAATGAATTTATTGCTAGGGTTTAATTTAGCTGTAATGACTATATGCAAATAGCTGCTATATAGATTCTTTGCAACAAAAGTACATTCAGGTGACTATTCACTTATGTGTATTTAGCAGGTTTTTAGCTCCTCAGTTTGTTCCTAAATATTAACACCTTTGTATGACCACCGAATAAAGAATAGATCTGCAATCAGGGAAAGAATACTTTGAAGATCTGATCTCTTAGGTTTTTTGAAAATATTCTGCAAGTAGTTTTCAATAAAGTTGGTCCAAATTTTTCATGAATTATATTTTCTCCAGAGAAAATACTGTTAAACCAAAGCCACATAATTTGTATTGGCTTCAGAAAAATTTCCAGTAGCATGCTCAAGCTAATTGAAAAATATGTTGCCTTTTTGGTATCATTGTTGTTTTACTGTTTAATTCTGATTTGACTTCAGGAAGTTCTGCTTGTCTTGCATGTTGCATGTGTCTGTTGACTTTGTGAGTACATATTGATGATACACCTGGTTCAGTCTGGAGAGGAGGAGGCTGAGAGGGTATCTTATCAATGTATGTAAGTGTCTGGACAGAGGGTGTCAAGAATCAGTCCCTTGGTGGTGCCAGGCGATAGGACAAGAGGCCACAGACAGAAAATGGAACATAGCTTTCCACATGAGCATGAGGAACTTCTTTGATGTGTGGGTTATTCAACACTGGAAAAAAATGCCCAGTGAGGTTGTGGAGTCTCCCTGAAGATATTCAAATCTTTTTGGACTCAATTCTGAGTAACATGCTCTAGAGAATACTTGAGTAGGGATGGGTCCTGGAGGACCTCCAGTGGTCCCTTATTGTCTTGGTTTAGGGCAAATTTGTGAGGAAACTCTCAAAGGGTATTTTAGAAAGCAGATTTAAGAAGCTTTTCTCTCAACT
Organism: Anthoscopus minutus; assembly: GCA_013399455.1. NCBI lineage: Eukaryota > Metazoa > Chordata > Aves > Passeriformes > Paridae > Anthoscopus > Anthoscopus minutus. The sequence continues at coordinate 7,531 of VWYI01008885.1, forward strand.
GGTTCAGGAAAAGATTTTCTTGGAGAAAAGTGGAAAAAAAATGTTAATTTAACAAGCAAAGAACTTTCAAGCATAAAAATTTGAATAATATTAAAGAATAAAACCTCTTGCAGTTCTGAAGAAATTCAGAAAGTCCTTGTTGTGGGTTGTAGCTTGGCTCACTCAGTCTCTCATCAGTCCCTCCTGCGCTGGAAAATGCCATGTCCCAGGCCCTAGCGGGCCACAGGTGTGAGCTCCCAGCGTTTTTCTGGGTTTTCAGCCCAGAGCAGGGTTGAACAGCTACAAGAAAAAGAAAAGCCACAGTCCAAGGAACTCCATTGTTTCAGCTGGGTAAAAAATAACTAACAAAAAAGCAAAGAAGAGCTCTCTCTTGCTGTCTGTTTGTGCTGCAGACAACATAGTCTGTGAGAGAAAATGCAGAGGAGCAAGTGCAGTTTCTGGAAACAAACTGCATGCTTCTTTCCTCCACTTTGCTCTCAGTACCAGTCTTAAAGGTGCAGAATTTAATGTCCAGCATAAACAGAACAGACAACTGGGGATACAAGCATTATAAAGTAACCGTAGGACACAACCCATTCTGTAATTCTGTGAAACTGCAATAAGACTTGAAGTCTGCCCCTTCTCATGGTTGTAAGATTTTCCATTTGAAACCATGTCAATTTACAGTGGTGAAGGGAAGGGACTGCCCAGAGGAGCAGAAGGAGCAGTCTATAAATGATTCCCTAGAAAAACTGATTGCATACATAAGTATACTTTTTCAATGATGAAAAGGAGGATGAGGTCTTACTAATATTCCTAGTCTCAAGAAAGAAAGGGAACTACCTCTGATAATGCAATATTTCTGCTTGATCTGGCAACTTCACAATTCCCAAAGCCACAAACTGTGCTTATGGTTCTAGGAACAGCAGTACAAGCTGTTCACAGCATTCCTCTGACCTTTACTACAGAAGGAGAAACAGAAAGAAGTCCTCTACTTCTGGAACATTGCTAAGTGGAACAGTTAATTTAGAAGTTTTGCAACATGAATCCCAAGAATCAGTGATTATGAATTACCTAAGGCAAACTGACATAGAGGTACAGCCCTTCACTTTGAGACTATTAATTATATGGAAGACTATCTGTAATCAGCCTAGGATCACCTGAGAAAATGTCTTCAAAGTCGCAAAATTTGCCAGCCTTTTCTCAGAGATTTATCAATTAAATATGTAATTTGTGATCGACTTTCAATTGCTGAAAGAATATTGCATTTTTTTCATGGCATCAAGCAGGATGCACTCCCTATTAGGAGATCAAGTGGCATATTACTTGATAGAGATCATCTCCAGTTGTACTTTTTTTAACCAAAACTATTCAGTGGCCTTTTGATGACCATGCAGGTGTTTTGACTGTGGTCTGAAAAGGCTAGGGATATTAAGGATGATAAATAAATTAAAATCAATCATAGAAAAAAGTATTCCCCAGAAGGTTACTTCAGGTGAAAAGGAGTCAAGCACTGCATCTGCTGGCAATCTCAAGTTTAACTGTTGCTTCTCATGATTTCATCAGTTCATTCCAGCAGCATGGCTCAACACACTCTGGCAAGTCTTTTCAGAGGCAGCAAAAATATCATTGCAAACACCCTGGAGCAACAAACTTCACCAGGTAATGTGTATGATGCTGACCACAGTTATGTTTTCCTCTGAGGAGTAGCAGAGACATTATACACTTTGTTGCTCCTGCTTTCACTGACAGGTTCCTTTTAATCTTAAAAAGAGCATTCACCAGGCTCTGTAGTGACATGAGAAGAGCTCTTCTGTACAGAGGCGCTGTTGGCAGAGTACAGCTCATCATCTACCTTGTCCACAAGTGTCTGTAGGATGGCCCTGCCTCATGTATCAAGCAAATAAAAATATATGGTAAGGAGGACATGTCCAAAAAAAGGGCAGTTTATTAGGTGGTGCATTTTCTAACAGATGAAGAACAAAATGTTCCCAATGGTGTCTATGGAAAAGCACAGCATCGTGAATGAGCAAACCTAGAAGCTTCTGCTGAGCTTTTGGAACATGACAATAAAACTTCACAGGCAACAAAAATTATAACTTTTAGCATAAAAAATTAAAAGTTCTTAAAATGCATGTAGACCTATTTTCGAGGTGGATTATGTTGTTTTAAACCCTGAAATATTATTTGCTCTTCTAGAAAACTGGTATTTCTGTGCATTCAGGAGCCAGAATACATACAATGATGCATCAATTGTAACTTTCTTTCATGAGGAAGCAACAATGCCAGGGACAAATAAGTCCAGAAAAACCTGACAGACATCACTGAAATCTACCTGTGTTCGAGACAATGTCCTTATCAGACTGCATCAGCCTTTAAATTTGTCCTCAAAACTCTTGCTGAACTTTTTTGGTTGTATCTTGAGTAACATATACTTCTTCTTAATCCTGTGGATGGAATCACTGAAATGGCCTAAGTAGATGTGTTATTCTAAATCTTTTAACCTCATAGCTTTTTTTTCTGACTTTGATAAAATCACATACACTACTGTACCTGCTGAACATTTTGTGCTGAAATTTTGTTCTGTCAAGTACATTCATGCACAACCCCTTAACTGTGAAAAAGAAAATAACAGCCACAATTATAAAAATGTTTCAGAGATAGCATTAATCTGTTGAGGATTCAGAACAAATATACAATGTATTCAAATAAAAAAAATACTCTTATGTTCTTAGAACAGGCTGAACTGACTTCAGCTTTCGGTATGTAGCCAAAGATACTTACCAAAGCATATTCTCTCAGCTAGAACAAAGGACAGATAACCTTCAAGACCTTACAGAACTTTACAGAAAATAACAGGAACTAAACTATCTAAAATTGAAAACAAAGGTCTTGCTGCTTGAGTAAATGTTCATAAAGAACATTTTAAAAAAGAAAGTAGTGACCCTCTTTGAGGAAGTTAAGAGTGTGTTTCTTTGGGGGATGTCTGGTGCCAGAAGATATCTTTTGGATTGAAGACATCCCAGAACACAAGCAAATGGACTGAAAGGTTGCATTTTGAAGAAATCAGATGTGCTGATGTTACAGTTCTAAACAAAATAGCCATTTTGCACAAAAATCCACACTGAATACAGAAGATATAGTATTATAAATGCAAGTTGTTTCTTCAGTGATGTGAAGAAAATGAAGAAAATATTTAGGATTTAATCTGTGATACTAAAGTGTAAACTTCTAATATAAACTGTCAGAAGCACTCATCCTTATTTGTTATATATTTTGCCCTTAAATTTGCATGAACGCACAAGCAAACACAGCCCTGTTTTGAAATCGGTGCTGTTGCGCAAATTCTAGCTGATCATCTGCAGTTTTAGAAAGAGCTGAAGTCAGAGCCTGAGGCACAGCTCCACAATAAGTAATAGCATAATAACAAAATTCCATAAAGAATCAGATCAAACGGCCAATATTCCCCAGTGGTAACAACAAGCATTTTGATGTAAGAAGAAAGGCAGGACAGAATGATTCTTTCCCTTCTAAAAAGGGGATATTATAATGATCTAAAAAGTAAGGGAAAGCTTATTTCAGTTCCTCTTTAAAAAGTATTATGTGTTCCCATGCCTCAGAAAGTGCTTCCAAGTAAGAGAGTCATTCCTCGGCCATTGGGCAGATTGGGAAGCATCTGTCAAAGTGTCAAAATATGCAGCTGCAAGACATTGCAATGACTAAGATATGGAAAAGGAAGCAAAAAAAAAGTTCTCTGTTTTGCCTTCTTAACCAGACAATTAAAAGAAAAACATATTTTCTATTAAATTGATATGTTTTGTTTGCTGTACTGAAATAAGCTTGATCCTTACTTTCATTCCCCACTTCTTAGCAAAAGCCTTCAATGTTCAAAAGAAATGCTTTCCAGATTTTGTCAGAAAACCAAAAGGAGGGAGTTTATTCACAAATCCAATGAGAGGTCACCTTTTCTTTTGCCAAGAGGTTGGGATAATCAGACATAGAATATAGAGTCTGGAATTTCTATGAGAAATTTTTGAGATTTGAAATCATCCTTTACCTCCTGAAGGGCATTCTAACTTCCTGGGTGTGGAATGACTCTCAACTATTCCTGTTACAGTCCATCATATGGAAACTGCAGAAAGAAAAGAGACACTAAAAACTGGAAGGAGTGACTCTGTCTGGTCATTGGGACATGCGCTATAGAAATAGACGCCTGGATACCCATTTCACTGAAATACTATTGCTTGCAAGTGTAGGTAGAGAAAACCTTCCACTACTAAAGGCAGTTCATTTAAGAGGTAGGAGGTGCAAGAAGTCAGCAAGTTATGAAATGATTTTTTACAACTTTAATCTCAAACAGACTTTTCTTCACAAGCTGGTGCTTGCTATGTATATGTTCAAATTTTGGGAAGTAAAAATTGTGAGTTTGTTTCTATTTCCTTATTTCTGAGATATGAAAGCATGCAGAATTTTTAGTAAGTTCTTATTCAGTACTTTGTTCCTTAGCAAAAAAACTTACCAGGCTTAAACTTTTTTTACAAGAAAAAAAGAAGCTAACCACTGTGTATTGATTTACTATATTTTTTATATTTCTCTGTACTTGGATGCTGCCAAGTTTGGCTTTTCTCTCCCTCTAAATGCTTATTATTGTATGAGAAAGCATTAAGCTTAATCCTGTTGTGGTTAAATAATAAGGTTTAGCAATTTCATTCCATGCCTTCAACAGTTCTTAGCCATGTATGCATGTCTCTTGCTACTGTTTGATCTGCTCAGAAGAGATTTGGTTCAGAATGTTATCTATATGGAGATCCAGCATAGTTATGAACATATGATTTGGAGTCTGATATAGATATTTCCTGCAAGATTGCATATTCTTCGTTGTAAGTAGTTAAGGAAGAGAACAATAAACCATTTTTGCTGGTCATGTCATGGTTGTAAATGGCTCAGGAGTTGGAGCCATCAAAAAAGGCAAATGGGTGTGAAATATTCCCCACCAGGAGAATTCTGGGGGGGCCGGTGAGCAGGACGATGGTACTTCAGTAATCTGGAATAGTTAAAACTCCAATCACAAACATGCAAAAAATTAAACTGAAACTAGTACATTTGCAGAGAAGACTACAAGGGTGACAACAGGAAAAGAGAACCTAAGTAGTGAAAGATAGTGGAAGGGTGTGATTTATTTAACTTTGCAAAAGGAAGGCCGAGAGAGGCTAAGATTGCTCTCCTCAAGGATAAACACCATGAGGGAACAGATGTGTTTAAGTTAAAGAACAATGCTGGCACAAGAACAAATACATATAGACTGACCCTGAAAAAATCTTGGCTTGGATGTTAGAAGAATATCACTAAATATTATTAAAGTGTTCTTTGAGTGATCACAGCCATCCTGCAAGATGATCAGTGTACATCTGCAGGTGAAGCTAAGAGATTTACATCTAAGTGAGAATGCATAGTCCAGAGGCTGAAAGCATATTTCTGTAGGTGTATTTCTCTAGAACACCCATGTTTTTCTCCTTAAATTTGGTTTGCCAAATGAATCTGGACTTTTACTACCATGGACCTAGGTGTAAAGGTTCTCTTCTGAGCTCTCTTTCCACCATGTATTCCTAGCTCATGCTCCCATTAATTTATTAAAATTTAGCTAATAGAATTTCAATGCTTCTGTACTGTGATATAATTCAATTCAAGAGCAAGTTACTAACTTAATGCAGTGTTTACTTGCTGATCTGCTCTGCTGTGTGAATCTGGTCATAACAAATTATCATAATAGCACCTTCTAGGCTTAAAGCCCATAGGTTCACTGGAAACCAGGGTTTCATTGTTTTTTATAGATAACAAACACATTTTTTAAACAGCAAAGTATTTTTGCCAACAGGGATTTTGAGGTGTCAGCTATAAAAGCTGCCATAAGCTTTGTTATGACATCGCAAAGAGAAAGCAAAGGGGCTTTGAAAATTACATCATTTACAATAGATTATTTACTTTTGGCTGTCAGTAATGAAAGATTTAGAGCCGAGCCCAAATTTTATTGCAGAACAACAGTAAGGGTTATGAACTTAAAGGCACCTGTTTTTTTTATGTATTAGACTAATATGACATTTGCCTTCATATGCTGTATGTCATATGCAGTATTTTTCCTCAGTAAAATGCTGATAAAGGAAGAGAGGCCTTACCTTGCAGGTATAGCCTCTGTTTCATTATCAGCATTTTACTGAGGAAAAAGAAATCCAGCTATTGAAGATTTTAGCTAAAATATTCACTGTCATAGGTAACATAGATATAGGAGCAAACAATTGACATAAAAATGATAAGGTCTGTTGAGAAGAGTATAGTTAGATAAAAGAAAATAAAATATTTTTCTAGAAGAAACTGAAAGTCTTTTAGTTACCAGATTTTAATAATTAGCATATCACTGAGGTCTCAGGTTGGTTTTTTTGGTTTTTTTTTGGTAACAGAGGGTTGAGTAGCACTTTAATGAGAACTGTGCTCCCAAAATGGGACAAGAAAGGATATTTGGGTTACGAAGGAAATCCACTGGAACTTGAGCTAAACACAGTCTTAAGAAGAGGGATCAACTTGTCCAGACTAATTCCTGTTCCCTTCATTGAACTGTAGGTGAAATACCTAGCACATATTTTTATGCATGTTATCTTTTATTCTTTAATATGCCATTGAAGTAGTGTGTAAGCTGGGTTCCTGGAAATCAATTTATGGTCTCCAGAAGAAAATTTTCAATATATGCAGGTTGACTCATAGACAATATTTTTTCTGTCTTTTGTCTGTCTGTGTGTGTCTGTCCTTAAAATGGCTTAACATAAACAAGAAAGAGTAAGAAGGATATTGAATATTTGCAGTTCTGTTGCAATGTGTGGCCAGTCCTCAGAGAAGAGCTGGGAGGGATTTCATGTGACCTTCAGTGTTTCTTGGATACAAGAACTTAAAGAAAATAAGAGTCTTGAAGTCATATTAGCCTGAGTTTCCCTTGCATGTGCCACTACGCTTCCTCACATGGGATGTAAGTATCTTCATCGGAGAACTCAGTGATAGAATTTCAGCTGAAAAGCATCAGGACTGAATTCTGGTATGAAGATATTACTCTGGGACATGTTCATTATAGGTTGAAAATTCTCTTTGGTTAAGTCGATAAAAAGAAGGCTTCCACTTTAAAGTCCATCCCAAGTATCCTGATTCATAAGATAATGAATTGCTAGAGGTCTAGTTGAAAGGTGATTACTGGCACAGATGAATACAAAACAAATATAGAACAAGTATGCTAATAAGGGAAATGTTAGAGAGACAAATTTTTAAGAGTTTCATGTTCTCCCCTGAGATCTAGAAGGATAAGCTGTGCCTCCAGCACCTGCCCTCTGGTCTGTGTATCATCTCGGCAAACATCTACTAAGCCCTGATGCTGAGAAAAAGTCTTCTTCAGGCCTGTAACAACATTAAAGGGCTACTTAGTCGCTGCCTATTTCAAGACGCAGAATGTACTGTTCAGATTAGTGCACAAGATATATCAAATACTTTTTTGTTTTTCAGTAATCTTAGTAATTTTTCAGTTTAGAGTAGGTTAGATAGATCAGTGGTGATATTTAGACAAAAAACCCCCAGAAGCCTAGGAGGTCACCATCAGATGGATTACCTGCTGCCAGAACTTCTCTGAGACCGTGTGAAATTGCTCCCACATCGCCAGCCTGACCACTGGCTGTGCAAGAAGAAAAAGGAATCAGACTAACACTAACAAAAAAAAAAAAAAGGAATTGTATTCAAGGTAGGAAACACTTTTTGTAACTTTCTTGTTGCCTCCAAATGCTTTTGGAGAGTGTCCATCCCTGTCCACTGCTGCTTTCCTGGTGAAAAGCTGTGTTTGTATATTGCCTGGCATCAGGCCTTTCCCCCTTCTCGGGCCCTCTGACACTGGGGCCAAATATGAGGAAGGTTTTTCAGTTCTCCATGATTCATTCCCCTCTTTGGGAGTGTACCCACATACCTCGGTCGGTTTTGCTTATGCTTATCCGAACCACCATCAAATTATTTACTCTATTATATTGGATTGTAACATTTTATATAAAATTACTACTTAATTAAAAATTGTTCTTAAATTTTAAGTTTGTGGTTTATTGAATTAGACAAATGGGACTTCATTGATAACAGAGGAAAGATATGCGCTCTTCACGTGAACTAGCAGAGTGTTACTTTCCTGAGTAAATATTTGCATTTAGTAATCCATGCATTTTTAAAGTTTTGATATCTGAAAAGAAGAGCTCAGATAACCCACACAGTCAGGTAACTTCTGCAAGGTGAAAGGAGAGGATAGGTACTGACAGCAGTGTGTCAGTGGTCACAGGGAGCATGAGCTGTGGAAACTGGGGAGGAGGGAGGTTGAAGTGGAATGGGAAAACTGGATGAATCATAGGCCAGTGGGTTCCAGGAAGGAAAAGCAGCAGGCTGTCGCAGACCGGAGACAACAGGAAAAATCCTCTGCTCTAACATTTTACACATGATATTGAGACCTATGTTTGGTCCATATAGCTGCTGAACTGCACTGGATTTTAATGGCTAATCTAGAAGTTATAAATGGACAAATATGGTAACTGTGTGTGATCTACCTGCCTTTGCATGCAATAACAAGAACCTGGAGAAACTTTTGTTGTTGTATCCCTCCCTCAGATGCTTTATGCACTTTCAAACTTAGTGTAAGGGTTTTCCTATAACTTCAAGATGTCCTGTGATTCCTTAGTGTAAGGGTTTTCCTATAACTTCAAGATGTCCTGTGATTCCTTATTAGACTATTGTCTTTGCTACTATGCTCTGGTACCAAAAGTTAGTAGAGAACCCTCACCGCCTGGCATGCCCAGTTAATTTGCTGGGAACACACCCATTCGCTGATAAAATCACCCATATTTGCCCCATCCTCACCTCTCCCCAAAAAAACAAATATTGTCAAGGTAAGGAATATTTCTTTCTTTGTAGCCACACCCAGTACACTGTAACCATGACTCAGTTTTGTGTTCATCCTATGTGGCAAAACTATCAGCCTCATTTTGCAAGGCTGGAATAAATAACCATATTTTTCCAGCTGAAAGCGTAACAACTATAAATATTTCCTTCTAGAGGAAAGCAATATCAAAATTGCCAAATGTCCTACTCTTAAAAATTTTTGATTATGACTAAAATGTGAAGCCAAAGTCTACTCTTACTTGCAGCCCTTTAAATCTGGAACGTGCCCATTGGCCTCAATAAAGAGATTCCAGATTCATGTTTCTTTAGGCGGAACTTGGCTTGAGTTCTTGTGGATGAAAACTCATCATAGGATTCCAACTTTCAAAATTCATGTGGTACCATAAATCCTGAAGCTAAACATTTGCTTTTATGTTAAACTCTTCTAAAACACCCATTACATATGCCAAAAGTACTATGAGAATATCAGGGGGATACAGGACTTCATTGCTTCTTTTATCTCCAAATCTCAAATAACTTTGAAATAATTCTCATTTATAAACTAGAAAACTATGTGTTGGGGGTTAGGTGTCCTTTTTTGTTTCTTAGCTAGTGGAATTTTTCCCATTTAGCTGAGAGAAAAGCCTTGATGGTTGGTACGTCATCGGTGCTTTAAAAGACAAAAGAATCGGCTGGGCCCCGGGGGCAGTGGGGAGGGGAGCGGGGCTTTTTGGGTCCTTCTGGGAGGGCAACACAGACACTCTCGGAGCTGTTTCTGCTGGGAGAGGAGGTTTTTGCCATCATCCAGACGGAGCGGCTGCTTCTTCTCCTTCTGCTTCTGCTTCTTCCTCTCCGTTTGTAGCCCTCACTCCCCTGTCCTGCCGGATGTGCTGCAGCCCCAGCTGCCACCGCGGAGCTGCTGATCCATCTCCTCCACCGGCCCGGGACTCTCTGCTCATCCCTGCCATTCCAGCGAGGTGTTTCTCCTCAGAGCCTGCAGGAACTCCGGGACTGAGTGCCAGCTGAGGGGTTTGTGAGGCACCGCCTCTCCTCCACGTTTTTTCCCGTCTCGGCCGAGACGGGGTCCCTGTTCTGTTCTGTTGTTAATACTGTAGTTATTGTTGGTTTACTTTATTATATATATTAGTAAAGAACTGTTATTCCTATTCCCATATCTCTGCCTGACAAGTCCGTTTTTTCTAAATATAATAATTCAGAGGGAAAGGGTGGGGGCTTACATTTTCTTTTTTTCTTCATTTCAAGGAAGGTTCCTGCCTTCCTTGACAGATACCTGTCTTACAAACAGAGACACTATGACAGGATACAGCTTTTTTTTGTCTCAGAGACAACACCAAAGGATTTTAATATACATTTAGTATACAAAACTATTTCTCTTCTAAAGATCAGACCTTGCAAATATTTAGACATGTGCTAAAGTTAACTAGGTAAGCAGCTTCAGTTCAACGAAACTACTCATATATTATTCCTACTCATATAATGTTTACTTGTAAATTGAAGTACTTTGATAATATATATCTATATATACACACAAAGCCATTATTTTTGCTTATTTTATCTGAACACTTTTGTCATAAGAGTATGCTGATCTATAACTAATTTAGCCTTGTGAATAATGATGATAATGAAGAAAATACAGGAGCATGATCTAAACATCCACAGAATATGCAATGAGGCATAATCTAGTATGGAGTTAAAACGTAGAGGTGAATTTGCAGGGAAATGTTTTAATATCTGGGATGAGAACAGAAAAGATGTGGAAAAGAGATTAAAAAGCTATGAACAGTAATAAAATTGCCTAGGTTAATTGATATAAGTAGCTTTTCTTGGAATTTGCAGTTATTCTCTGTTAGATAAGATTGAATTTCTTGTACTCTTGATCCATCAGAAGTAGTTTACTAGATGTTGGAATGGTCATGATCCTCCCAAGAAAGGTGACACAAGCAGTATTGAAGAAGAGATTTGTTGATCTCTGTTTATAATTTCTTGTTAATACAGGTCATAAAATTAGCACCAACTAAATACAAACCGAATCAACACACTTCATTACTTTTCCTGAATATTTGTTTTGAAACCTCAGTAAAGCCAATGTTTTTGGTGTTCAACAGTTTTACTTCAAAATATAGACCTTCAGTTCACTTCAATGGTTAAAAATATATTTATATCTTGTATTGTGATTTATTAAATTTGTGTCACTGAAGGAGAAACTTAGATGTTATGCCCTTATGAATAATACGTGGAAATGGAAAGGAAATAAAACAATATGTAGGACAATAAAGTAATGGGGATTTTTATTATTTTAAATAGTTAACATCAGATATATATGCATGTTTAAATAAATATATAACCAAACTATTCTTCTAATTTGTTTTTTTATTTAGATAAGGTGGATATTTGTCTTTCAATATGTATATTTAATATTGGAATGTCTAAAAAGCAAATATTCTAGAAGCTCTGTTAATTCTTTAAACTGTACAGTCTCTAGCTTTAAAATAGAACTATTTTGTTTAGTCTAAGACAGCTGTGACAGCATGAAAAAATTAAAACACAGCATAAATATTAACATTCCACTTTGTCTCTTAGGTCACTGACAGAAAATCATATTAATTTTTATGTTAGGAAGACTATCACATCTCATTTAAGATCCATGTTATTTCTATATGGAATATATTTTAATGAAAATTCTAGCAAATGTTACAATTTTATATAAGATGGAAAAAATTAAACCTATTCCACATGGGTGGACTCGGGTAAAATATACTGCTGCATTAAGCACATAAGTCATAAATATTCTTTCAGTGTTAGATAAAAAGGTGTTTTCTTGGCATGCAAAATTTCCAGATCTCAATAAGACCAAGGAAGCAGCTTGTTTCCTGAGATGTGAAACAGTGCTTATACCTCTTCTTCCTTTTTCTTAAAAAGAGAAAAATGTTAAAGGAATAAAATACAACTATCTTCTTTCTCCCTATTGTGAGTTCATTTACAAAGTAGCTATGTCAAATTTCTGTTTCCACAAAATAAACCCCAAATTGTTGCAAACTAGAATGCACAGCAAAGAGATCATATGGGACCATGATGCTTTTCTTATTTACAGCACTATTCTTTCACTGTCAGAAGTAATTGTGAAGGGTGGGTGCAACAAATTTATCACTTTTCTGATCCTAAGTGGCAGTCATGCAGTGGAGCAGCTCTTTATTGTAATGTCACTTAACATATTAGCCTTGGATGAGTATTGCTGCAGATTGCTTCTGATTTACACTTCCTGCTGTTCCATCTGTCATGCCTTGATCCTTAGTCTGTCCTCTGGATTTTGTAATTCCCCTTCATGGTATTCATCATCACATTAGGATGTGTTCCATTGGTTTCTGTACTTTCTGATTTCTCTTCCTAACTTGCACAACCACCAGTGAGTCCAAGAACATAGCATGTCAGATAGAACTCTGTGAGCTAATTAGATTTTGGTTGACAATGGCCTATGTTGATATGCCAGTCCCACATATTCTGAACCTCACATAAGAGACCTCTTGCTAATGGAAGTTTTCTGCTAATTATTTGCAACTAATTTGAAAAGATAGTATCACAATACACTCCCTCTGCCATCTCCCATTAAAAATGCCTCAGACAAATAATGTCTTCATCATTAGGCCTGAGGCATACTTGTGATAATCGGCTGATAATACCAGTGTAGGTTAGAGATTGCTAACACTCAACTCATCTGAGCTCAGTCTTTATCACTAGCTCAGTCTGGTTGTGAATACCTGCCTGACTGTCATGCAGGTCTTTGGTATTGTCTCAAGTATTGTGTGGTCTAAACCATTTGACTGCTTCTTTTGGCACTTTTGACTGCTTCATTTATCCTCTTTGTACCTTTGAATATTTTACTGCAAATTTAAAGAGACCTTGTGAATCACAGCAGTGTATGTTACATAGAAAATGTCATTCTCGTCCTACTTGCAAACAGATTTTCAGAAAAGCAGTAAATACTTGCCAATTATGCGGTCCTCTCCAGAAACATCTGTATTGTTTATCCATCTCAAGAAGCATTGATTTTTTTCATCTGACCAGCTTATGTGGAATTATTATTATGATTTTAACATCCTGTACAGTACTCCATTAGATGTGACTCACAGTAATGGAACAGCAAAACACCTCTCAGTCTCATCTGTTCCATTTTCTGCTGTTGAATCTTTGTGTGCTGTAGTTCCTACTGGCAAATACGGTAGCCAGGTTTCCTTTCTCAGTTGCTATAAAATTTCATTCTGCTTCAGTCAGAGTTTACTTACACTGTAGAGATTTCCAAGCTATCTTTGTGTGCTGAAATGATGTTTGGGCTAGAGAGATTAGTCTAGAAAATTTATAGTGCCTGAAAAGCAATGCGATGTTTGGAAAGTTGGACAATAGGAGAGTTAAAGCTATGAATTTATGTCTATTTGTTGGACAGCAAGGACTCACATAATAGAACATCTGTATCTGTTGCTGAACACTGTTGCTGTAGAGCTCCATCACATTTTTCCAGCCACTGCCAAGTTATCCTGTTGTCTCAACAAAGTCTTCCCTTGGGTACCCTCTGTGGTTACTCTAATCATCTGCAGAATGTTTTGTACAGCTTCCTGTACTATAAAATTTTCATTTTCGCTTCTGCTGAAATCTTCATCTTTGCTGTCATCTGTCTAAATTCCTTTTGTATTTACCATCTTTTAGTCTTCACTTGAATTAAATTAATATTTTCCACTTGGATCTTTGCCTTCCCTTTCATCTGTTTCTGATCATGTTCCACCTTGATTGACACTGTAATTATCATGTCCCAGTTATTACGTGGATGTCTGTAATAACTCCATATGTTTCACTGTTGCTTTGTTGAAACAATTTCCTCATTGCCCTTGTTCCAAAAGCTAGATGTTATCTATCTTGTAGCTGCCTCAGGAGCTCCACAGTCTAGAGGATTCCTCATTTAAACCGACTTGCCAATATTGGTCCTTTTTGTTTGTAAAGCAGAGTAAATATGTTTTCACCAAGTAGTCTATGATGAACATCTGTCCATGAACAAATGGAATAATGCTTAGCAAAGACTTATTAAAATGCTTGAGATTAAGACAGTTTATGACTTTTTAGCTGTGACAAAATTATAAACCTTTTTTGTTATGTTCATTTCGGCCTTGACTGTGATTTATGAAATACTTGGGTACAATTTTGAATCTATCTCATGCAAAGAGGCATGATAATAATGACTGACTGATTTATGTACTCTACTGGCATATTTGCACACCTGCAAGGGTTTGAAAAGTACAATCAAGGCTTGTGTGTGTGTGTATGTGTGTACTGGATGTCTTAAAACTCAACACTTGTATGAAGATAATATGGTTTCTCAGTCTGTCATGAGAAACAACGAGCTGAAGACTTGATCTTAAGTGGTGTTCAGGTGACTCAGTCTGGAAGTGCCATGTCTTACAGGTATAACACCAAAGTAGGTGGTATTTATTACCACCTAACATCTAACTCAAAATTTGAAATGAGGAAAGCTTAACTTCAAGCCAAGTATCATTCTTGATTGTCAAAGTGTGGAAAACACATCTGCTGCACATATTCAAATACTTTTCCTACTCAGCATTAATCTGTTTTGGATTTAAGTGGACTTAATTCCAGGCATACATTTTAAGAATTACCATGAACTAAACTTAGTTCGAGTCTACACATGGAACCATAACAGTTCAATTTATAAATTTTGTAGCGTGTTACCCTGAAGGCTGAGCAAAACAGCACTTGAGTGCTATAGCACACACACACTGTTCCACTGGGTGAGCTATTGGTGTCTCTTTTATTCTGGTTATATCTGCCTTAGCTGGTAGCAAGTAGTTGAGGATATCCATGCAACACATTTATAGTGGGAGAGATTACTTCGGATAAGCTCTTGTCTTGCATGTCTGTTTTCAGCTGAAGTGTCATTATGTGGAAGTGAAGTCCTGCACTGTAAATCAGTCTCACCCAAAAGTGCATCAATTCATGCACTCTAAGACTGCCCTGCAATGCAAACCAGCATGTAGTAATTGGAGGCAGCTGAGGGACTTCCTCCATGAGGCTGCTTTTGAAAATAAAAAGCAGCATTATTGAAATAAAAAGTTACTTTAGAAGGTAACCGCTGACTCCAAATTGTTATGACATTCTCTAGGATCCTTTGAAATTACAGAATTGTACTGATGGGACTAGATTTCTATTTGTGTGCCTATGTTTTGGAAGATACTGTCTTTTCTAAAGTCTCTTATTCCTTTATCCTGCTCCACCTTGACATACCTTTTGGTATTTCTAAAAACATAATTTCTTGCATCTCACTTCAGCGGTATTACAAAATTCTTAGTGCTTTTTCTCTACATGTAAAAAATGATAGTCTGTAGCTACTTTAAGGACTTTCTCAAAAGCAAAGCCTATTCATAACCATTACACACAATGAAAGGCTGTTACATGCTTTGAGAATTCTTGCTTCGGTGAATATTAAAGCAAAGCTTTGAAATAGCTTAGCACTACATTGTTTCCTGGAGCCTTGAGCCGTATGAGGAGTGGTCCAAATATTTTTACTTCTCTGCAAAATTGCCAAGAAGAAATTAGACTGGGAATCACTGGCAGTTCTATTATGTTTTATTAATATTGCCTTTAAGGTCATGTTTTGTTTTGTCTTATTGCTTTAATTTTATGTTGTCATCTATCTATCTATCTATCTATCTATCTATCTATCTATCTATCTATCTATCTATCTGTCTGTCTGTCTGTCTATCTATCTATCTATCTATCTATCTATCTCTCCATCTACCTAGTTTAGTATCTCTTCTTGCATTAACCCAAAAGATGTCACTTCTAATACAAGGTTTCCTAGCTACTGGCTGCTCAGGAATTTGGAATGAGCCCAAATAACAATGAAAAATTCTCTTGCCAAACACCATACTCTAGTTCTTCAGACTAAGTCTGTTTGTATAAGAGCTGCTTCCAACTTCTAATAGAAGCTTAGCTATTAGAAATGAGTCATTTTAATGCATCACCATCACAGAATAACATTTTGTGGTAGCGTAGGGGTTTGGGGGTGCACTTATACATCTATATTTCATATAGTTGTAAAAGGATCAGATTACCTGTTCATACTAGAGCACAGGACATTCTTGAAAAAGATGTAGCACTTCATCCATTTAGATGGTTTCATGCTATTTAAAAGATGACTCAAGTGAGCAAAATACTTAAACATTTAATTATGATAGCTTCATGCTGTTTAAAAGGTGACTCAAGTAAGCAAAATACTTAAACATTTAATTATCTAAGGGATCACAATCTTAATAGAGATTAAATTAATTGAGGGTAGAAACATGGGTAACTGCAATCCTTTGGGAAGAATCAGTATAGCTTTACCAAAGAGAAGTCCTACATTGCAAACCTCTTGAAAATTTTCAAAGGACTCAACAGGTATATAGCTAAAGGTAATCTGAGTGCTCTAGAATCACAAAGACTTGTGGGTTGTCCAAAGACTTTTAAGGGGACTAAATTATCATGGAATTAGACAGAAGGTCGCATTGATAAAACACAGGTTAAAAGGCAACCAAAATACAATTTATATGTTTTCATAACAAGAAAGAGAGGTGACCACTGTAGTTCCACTGCATTCCACAGCATCATGGAAAAGCATCTTGGCCTATCAATACATTTCTGAATTATTTAGAAAATTATTTTCTCAGCGGGTGAAAGAATTTTCAGATAATATTATTTATCAGAGCATTTAAAGGCAGCTAAAGTACCTTAGAAATCTATGTGAATATGTTGCAAAGAGGCAGCTAACATTCATTTTAGATCTATACAACAAGATGCATGTAAGAAAGGTAAATTCTAGCTTTTCATGAAACCTGGAGATCTGTAACTTTGCTCCTCATAAGTGAACCTGTGCTATTGTACGTAGCTCTGTCAAAACACTGACTTAACATTCAGCAGTGGACAAAAACGAATGTTAAGAATTATTACAAAAGGAAGCAAGAGCAAATGCCAAATAAATGTTTATGCCACTTTGTAAATATGTTCTTCATCTTCTCCTAGAATTCTGTGATTTTTTCCTTATCGCATTTCAGCAGAATATAGACCTACAGCAGAAATCAAAAAAGTTCAAGGAACAACAAGGATGATCAAAGACATAAAATAGCTTCAGAATGAAAAAGACTAAACTGAATGATGTTCAACTAAGAGATGACTGGATAGGCATAAGGTAAAGATGTTCAGAGTCATAACTATCTGGAGATAGTTGTGTAGAAGCTAGAGAGACCTGTCTTTTACAGGACAGGATCTGGGAGCTAATGAATAAGGCTGTAGTTTAAAACAGAATGAGGTGGTTGGTCATTCAGTGGTGGTGTATTTATTTTGAACTTTTTGCTAAATGATATTTTAGATTAAAATATAAACATGCTCAAGCAAACAACTAGAAAAACTCTTAGAAATGTGATACAAATGCTTAGGAGGGGTTATTAAATAGATAGACTACATGATGTTCAAGAAATTTGATAAACTGAACATGACTGAAGCTAGGAACATATTAGAGAAAATATAATCTGTGCTTTCCCTGCACTATATTTTTCCTAGTTACTTCTTTTGTTTTTTAGAATCAGAATACTGGGATACTAATTTAAGCCAGAGCCCATGGTCTCATAGCTTTCTGTTAATCAGTTTTGGTCCATTATTTATTTACATTTTCTATTTATTACTTATTTATATTTACTCTTGTAAGTTAAGTCAGTGTCTGCATTAGAGAATTTCATTAATCACTTAATCGAAACTGATTCATTTACACTGGTATTCTCAAGAAATTTGTCCAAATTTGGTTCTTTGTTACAAACAAGCAGGCTGCCAGCCTCTCCAACAAACACATTCAAAGAATAAAACTCTAAAAAAAACATATTAATGTGACTAATGAGGAGTATGAATAAAAACGTATATATTTACTGGAAATTACTGGATGATCTTTGCCATTTAACTAAGTTAATTAAATTTATATTAATTTAATAATTATTGCATACTAGTTTTTATGTGCAGTTGTTTCTTCTAGGTTTATACTGACTTTGCTTGCTCTGTTCAGGAGCCATAGTAAAGGTGTGGTACTACAAGATAAAGTGCAGAGTTGCTTTAAACCTTTACTCAGAATGTATCTAGAGACATTATTTCTGAAAAAAATTATCTGAAAGTGATACAGGAATAAGCTTGGTTCCAAGCAGATTCTTTTGGAAGGGAAAAGTGAATTTCTTAATATTTAATAAACAGTGATAATTTCAGAGTACTACCAAGCAGGCATCAGGCTTTACACTCTTACCAACTGCATGCAACCACCATTACAAACCCCACAATTATAAAAACCTCACTGTCTTTGATTATTAAGTAAGCTTTTACCTCAGGGTAATTACTACAAGCAAAATGCATGCAGTGACAAGGAACCTCAGCTCTTCTACCAGGTAAATAAATATAAAACAAAAAGAGACACCTGAAGGCATAGTGTTAACCTAATCTATTTTACCTAAAAGCAAAACTGAAGAATCTTGCCTCTACTAAGCTTTTAATTCAGCATAGGTCTGCAACTGGATGTAAAAATGAAACAAAGCAAAACAACAATAAAAAACAACTCTCAAATTACAATTTTCTAAAGCAATAAAGCAGGTAAGTAGCTCCACTAAAAATCCCCCAAGCATAACAAACAGGATTCTAGGAACATTACATCTGTATGTTTCATCTGGAAAATCAGACAAATCACCAGAGCCCTGGCTTGGATTTTTAAAATAATGTTAACCTTATGATTGCTTGCCAAGAAAAAAGTTATTTGGTTTAAAACCTTCTACATGATTCAGCCTAATTAGCAAATTTTGCCAAGGCCCTTAACGAGGGACCAATATATGTCCAAACACATAGTCAACTCCCCTCCTTCTTTGTTATTTGCATCCTAAGAGTTCAAAAAACTTTCTTCTTTTGTAACACTAAGATGATAAAGATCACCAGATTATTCTCAATGTAATCATTAATTTCTTTGTTTTCAGATGAGTTGTAATTTAGAGCCCAAGTAAACAGATGAATTCTCACACATTTTGTTTTCTCAAAAAAATAATTTCTCAGTTTAGCTAGAGCATGATAAATAAGATTACTAGTATGAGGTAAATTCCTTATGAAGATAAATCTGTTCAGAATTTCAACATGAATTTAGAGATCAAGCTGGACTTTTGCTGTAGCACAATCTGCTGTGGTGAATTGCTAATGTATGAAAACCACGAATTGCCTGTCTTCATTAGGAATTTATTAGGCATTTGTTACCTTAGGTGACAACACACGTAGTTTCCTGCTGAAGATGCATCTCCATGAGAATGGCTTCCATGCTTGGAAAGGATTTTGCTAGCTGCAGGCAGGTAAGTAAGTAAGCAGTCAGACACAGGCAGACAGAGCTTACAGTCATTTGGACTACTTGTCTGCTTCAAATTAAGCAACAGTTAAATGTTCTGTGGCTTATAGCCCAAATTTTGGAATTTGAAGCCCTTCCCATTGCCCCATTGGTTTGAGAGAGTCTGCTGTCAAGGCCTTTGAAGACAGGTTTACACAGACCTTCGAGGTTTTTGCTTAGAAAACTACAGAGTAGGGTTTTGTTAAATGTTTTACTTTTCAGCAAGAAGTTCCTTATTTTTGTTTCAGTGTTTTCTTCCTTTTTTGTGTGTGTTTGTTTACTTGAGAACACATGTTGTCATAGGAAGGTAGTGGATCCTAAAGAACAAATACTGCTATGATGATGCTATATGGATAAATGCCATCTAAGATTGATAAGAAAACTGGGAATAACAAGTATCTAAACAAAACTAGTGGACTTTTACTTGTTTTCAAGAAAGTTAACGGAAAATAAATTGGGCAAATGGCAAGATTCCAAATGCTGTAGCTAGAACATGCCATAATTAATTTCATATTTTTTTTCAGATGTATGTCAGATAATGATTCATTTTGCAATAATTGCTTAATACACTTCATAACTTCTCTCTGTTTTTGTTACAGAAGACTGAAAACAAAGCAATGTAGGAACACATTGTCCCTCTATGCCAGTCATGGCTACAAGAAGGCAGGGGATACAGAAATGGACTGATGATGTAGAAAGGTTTTTTTGCAGTTAGGGCAGAGAGTCTTACAGAAGTTCTTGTTTCAAGTGAAACTTTTGCATGTCAGTCATATAGCCGTAATTTGCTTATAGCAGCACATATGTTTCCAGTCTTCTAACAACACAGAGTAAAGTTCTTGACTTCTTGCTAAATAATTGCTGTCTTCTTCAAGCTTGTAGGAATAACAAATATTTCAATTAGCCAATATACAAGGTACTGTTTACATACATTATATAAGCACACATATATAAACATACATGTAGACAGGTGTATGTAAGCAATACAATTCAAAAAAATCAGGTGATATTCAGCCATAACACAAATGATGAGTACATTCAAGATCAGAGTTCTGTAAATTGATCTGATCCTGTATCTTGCTCAAATATTTTACTGTCCTACATACCTTTCTGAAAGCTAGACACAGTTAGTTGTGCATATCAGTAATTCATCAATTCCATATATGTTTTAACTAGAACAAACTGAATTGAAATACACAGTCACTATCATTATGTGACTGTTCAGGGAAGGCTTCTCTCAATGTTTTTTTCCAGGGGAAATAAAATTATCAACAAGCATTTTAATGTCCTCTTTTCCAAGGCAATAGCTTGACATCTTCCTGAGTCAACTAGAAACAGTCTTGGTGGGTTTACTGAGTATAAATTTAACACGTTACAGTGAGCTTCTTGTTTTCATAATGTTCATAAGAATATGTACACAACTGAGAGTTCTAAATTTAGGAGATTGCTTTAGGCTTAAAAGATGTTTATTTTAACTGAGCAGAAGACCACAAGAAAAAAGTTTATTTTGAAGAGCAGATTGTACATTTTCCTCCCCATCACCACATCAGGGGAATTTTCAGGGTGAAAGAATTCCCCATCCTCTTTTTGCTAGCCTGTGCAAAATGAGCTATTCATGGCAGGTACAAAGACTCTTCAGTGGCAGCAAAAGTTACCTTTTATGTATTTTTGAGTTAACAGGATCAAGTGAGAGTCAGTAGTATATCAACATTCTCATAATAAACTGACATACAAATGAGTAGATGAAACTGATGAGATAATGATAAAACAGAAGGAAACCATTCAGGATAAGTGATCTCACTCTGGTTTGTATTTTATTATTCTTAAACACACCATAACCATCCCCCACCCTACTCTGAAGACATGATGTCAAATTATTTTACACCAACTTCCTGGACTACGTATTGTCTTAAAAAATGCTCTTCAAGGCAACTCATTCAGACTTTTTCAGGGAAAAATGAGAAGCAAACAAAACAAAAAATAGAAACAACAAATAAATGAAATAATTCTCCATTTTCAATGAAAAAATATGAATTAGTCAACAAGAATAGCTTATTCTAGGCTTCAAAAACCTCCACATTCAGAGGGCATTTAACCATAAGCTTAGTGTCCAGTTTTTCTCACTTATCACAGCAATCCCCTTTGCAAAACTATTTTTTCTGAAGAGCAATTGCTATGATTGTGTGACAATAAGGTTTAAAGTTCTGTGCCATATAAAAATACAGCTTTCTAAAACTGTATAGGTACATTCATTAAGCCCTTTTGTGTAAAGTGAATTTCTTCAATCTCTTTTCATCATAAAACATTCCAAAACATCTATCATGCAGATATAAAAATGGATGGCATTCATGGGACAAATTCACATTTGAGTGTTGCAGTTTGAAGAAGCTGTATCAAGTGAAGGATGTAACTAAAGATACCAGAAGAGAAAGAAGAACACGTCAGTGGCTTTAGTTACAGTGACAAAGAAGTTTGTGTCTATAACTTGATTTTTGGACTTTGTGTAGTGTGAGATAAAGCTTTCAGAAGTTGCATAAAGACATGAGACTTACCACTGACACTGTGGGAAAGAGGAACCAAAAGAAGCTATTCTGACTAGGTGTCATAATTTTTACACAGAAATTTGTCTCCAGATTTTTCAAATTTCTAAGGATTAAAAATATAATATAATTGTAGTTTAGAGCAGATCCAACAAAGAAAAGAAAATATTTATCCCTTTCAACTGGATGATGGAAGAATTTCAGTCCAGATGTTACATACTCTATAAAAGCAGATGTATATCTGTGATTTTGATTATTTTTCAGTGAGAGTTTCTTAAGACCAAGTCATATGTTTTAATTCCATTCAGTCTGACTCATAACAAAGCACAACAATATTTCCTCAGTACAACCGCAGCACTTGTGTTTTTCATGCAATTCCCTTCACAATGGAGAACTTTTCAACAAAAGCAACTAAGGAATTGAAAGAGAGTTTAAGGGAAACAAAAAGGTACGATACTAATAAAAATTTGATTGCAGTCTGTTTTCTGCTGAGGAACAAATACATAGCTTAATCTGTAATCCATGGGTCTAATGATAACTAGTTATTTTAGCACTTCAGAAAAAGAAAGCATTTCTTTATTTAACAAAGAACTCTTACAAATGTAAGAAATACAAAGGTATTAAAAAGGAAAACAGAAGAAAGAAATCATCGGAATTGCTTTTGCATAAAATCATGCAGAGCTATAGATGCATAGTATGTTGAAGGATTCGTACTATCAGTTAGATAGAAAAAAATGCAAATGAATCAGCACAATCTTACTACATTTTATTGAAAAACATTGTTGTTAAAATGCACATTAAGTGGATGCTGATTCTTTAGGAAGAGAATGGAAGGTTGTCCCAACTGCCAGAAGGTTGTTTCTGGGTTTTAAATGTTGGGAGTGGCTGAGAACATGCTGCACGGCTTTTGCTAATACCACTGAGCATAAAAAAGATGAAGGCATCCATCCTTTAAATGTATCCCATGTTTCTTCTGTTAACATTGCATCACTGAAGAACTTAAGGACAGGTCATGTTGCTGCTATTGGCTTAGTATTAAGCAGTTTGTTGAATTTTTTTTTTAATTTTAAAAATAATTTCTCATGGAATTTATTAATAATTTTTGTATTCATATATAGAAAAAAAAATCTTTTCTTCCCAATGAGGTAATGTAAAAATACAAATGGAGCTGTTAGATAACATGGTAATCGGTATTGTAGAAAAGACACCATATCTATAAAAATATTAGATATAATTAAAAATTGAAGAATTTAGTGTAGAAAAGGTTCAGCTTTTTTAGTGATGGTTTCCAGATCCTGCCTTGAAGTAGCAGTGATTGAGCAGTTCAGGTTTAAGAGAGATAGCAGGCCATGGGTCTTCTCCCTGTGTCTCATGACAGACTTAAGGCATAGCTCCACATCACAAAAGCAGTGAGCTGGCTGGAATTGTTCACCCCTGGAAGCATATTATGAAATTTTGGCAGAGAGCAGAGTTCCATCAGCTCTGTTAACTGAACTATTCATATATACGTTCCTGGGATAATTTCAGTCAAAATGGACCAGTCAATGTTCAGTTGTTCAAACTAATCCAGCCCAATTTGAGGACTGCTTAGGACTTCAGTAACTGAGCCTAGCAGATTGCTAGTCTGAGAAGGGCCTTGGGTAGGGCCTTTGCCAGCTGTTTGAAGAAATGCTACAATTTCTTTTGCTCCTTTAGAAATATCCAAGAAACCCTTCAGAATTAGTGGGCAAATAT
Source organism: Anthoscopus minutus (assembly GCA_013399455.1). Lineage (NCBI taxonomy): Eukaryota > Metazoa > Chordata > Aves > Passeriformes > Paridae > Anthoscopus > Anthoscopus minutus. The sequence goes on from VWYI01008885.1 coordinate 31,174, forward strand.
TATTGCTTTTTTAGGTAGTTAGTTTGGGTTGCTATTCTGGGTAATATTCTAATCACCTATGTCACAGGTATTTTTGGTTATCGATGTTAATAATGAGTTTTGAAACTATATTGGTAACCGGGTTAATCTTCATTTATACCATACACACACAAATACATGCAAATTTTTATCTATCCAGAAGCAATTTAGAGCTAAAGATTAATACTAAATGTACATGAGTGCATTATTGGTATAATCCTTGAAAAATTATGTTTCCTTCCTGTTCATCAATGTTTTGGTAGAATGATTGTCTAAAAGACATTTGTGGAAATCGTATTATTGCTCTTGACAAACAGGTTTTTTTCATCCCTTTTGAATACTGTGAGTGTAGTTTCACATGACTCAACTAATTTCATAATAAGCATAGCCTTGTCTCCCATGGTCCTGACTTTGAGCATCTATTACTGACTCTTTCTTCCCTGTTTTTATTAATAAAATGGAAATAGTGAGCTGAATTAGATTTCTGCAGGGCAGCCACAGAGCTGGTATGAGGGAGAGGGCAGGGCTGTGTATCTGGGTATCAGGGAGGAGGATGGAAGGGGTGACATGATCTCTTTTACTGTCAGTGGGTTGCTGGACTGCCTTAACTTTTATCAGAGCTTCTTGCTGCACTCAATACAGTGAGTGAGTTAGTACCAATTTCAGTAATTCCATCAACACTGTGGTTGAACTAACAATAGTAAAAATAGGCCCCATTTGGCTTTCTTCTGACTAATTGTAAGTCCATGATAGAGCAGGAATGGAACAATCCTCCAAAGCTGGTGCCCAAATGAGTCACTCTTAAATTATACACTGTTTTTCAGGGCATACTAAGGTACACTCGATCCTAACTAGTTCCTGGAAAATGTATTTGTTCTTGCTTTGTCGCTGTGTTTGTCTAAAATAAAAATATTGTATAACAATTTAATGTCAATAAAAACACTGACTCAGGGCTGTACACCCAAAGTACATATTTTGCTTTGCAGTGGCAAAAGGTTATGACATTTAATTCCTAGCCAACCTTTCCCATATCTCTATTTACTCTTCACATGCATACAGTCAGATCAAATACTGCCATGGGTAAAAACACACTCTGCCATGGGTAAAATGCATTATACAATAACATGTATTTTCTACACACTGCAAATTTCATCTGCATACACAGATATACATATATGTATATGTGTATGTATGTGCACAAGAACGTATTCACACAGTAATGGAAACAATGGACTAGAAGGAAATTTCGCTGAGAGAAATCCCATTCTGTTGTAGGAAAGCACATTATGTTTCTTCAAAGTTCTCTATTTGAAGAATTTTATTCCTACTGATTTCCCTAGAAGTGTGTTCCAAATACTGAAAGCTCTAAAGGTTAGGACTCTTTCATCTATAAGAAGAAAGTCTAAAATAATAATGACCTCTTTTCCCCCCCTGACATTCTTTCTAAGCTTAAAAGAGCTCTTTTTTTTGTTCTTGGTGTTTATCTCTCATCAGGATTACAAGAATATGTTCACTGTCTTCAAATCAGTCATATATGCTTGCTCCTTCTATTACCAGATTAAAAAAAACTAAGCTCTTCAAGCCATCTCATGTGAAAGACAAATTTTTTATTCTTTTTGTAATCTAAGTACTCCTCCTCTGAATCTGCCTTAGGTGTTTTAACATATCCATTCAGAAGAATTCCAGCACTGGTGAAAGGGACCTTTTCTTAATGAAAGTGTATCTGATTATGCTTCTTATGATTCCTTTTGCCTTTTTTCTCTCCTGAAATGCATGATAGTTTAGTGCTAATCTGTAGTAATCTCTAAATCCCTTTTTTCTGGGCATTTCAAGCAGACCAGATTCTAGTTTACTGAATAATTTGAAGACTTTCTGTTTTATCCAATTGAATGAAAGCTGGCTCCTCCTTTATTCTCTAGCATACGAGGTCACTGAGAAGTTTATGGAACCTGTTCTACACATTTCCAGCTGTGTTTGGAAGTTGTGAAACCAAATTTTAAGTCACAAGCAGTTGGAGGGTTAAAGAACTTGCTGTGATGGATCATGTGCACTGCTAATGTTGATCTGGCATTGTACCATGTGCTTCTGAACAATCAAAGGATTGACCAAGCAGCAGCTATCAAATGTAACTTAATCAAGTGCATCTACTTGTTAGAAGGAGTTTTTTGTGACCAGGAACATATATGCTATGATTTCATATTGGCCCTGGTGTCACAGGAGACCAGAATCACCTAGGAAATTTCCATCTTAAAAGTAGTGTGTTTTATTGGAGCTTCACACTTATGTGGAAATTTTTCCCAGCTATCCATTTTTCCCTTTTCCCTTTTATGTATGGCAAGAAAAAAACAAAGAAAAATCAGCAAAGGAAATCACTGTAAAGTTACAATCACTTTTCTGATAGTTATTTTGTTTCCTTAACTGTGGTCGAAACCCTTTTGCTCTGCTGCCTAGTATTTTTGTAGTAATTTACTGCATTGCTAGCATGGAAAAGAGCAAAGTCAAGATTATAGAACCTCTTGGATGAGCTATAAGTAAAAACAACAATGTCAAGGTCCTAGGGAAAAGAAAGCAACAAATAAGCAAACCAAACAGAAAAAAGGGATGGGAATTCTTCCTACCATGCTATGTAATGGGTTCTGACTTAATTTCTACTTCAACAGAGCCCATTTCTCTGCATCACAGATATAGCACCACTGAAATAGCATTCTGTCACTTATTTTATTTAATAATGATGACAACCAGTAAGTGTGAACCACAGGACCTTATTAGAAAAAGAAATTAAGGTGAAGAAAAAAAAAGACTCTTCTTGAAATATTGAAATTCTCAGTGTTTTATTACTCCTTCTACTTACTCATCTTCCCAGGGGGCACATAACCTCATGTTCTCTTTCTCACATAGAAATCAGAGATACAACTGATATGGAAGATGGAAACAAAAGGACAGTTTACCATCACCAGTTAATGGTTAGTGTCCTTTCTTTAGAAAGTGCTTAAGAGGGAAAATATTCCATAGTGGATCTGAGACATCTGATATAAAATCAGCCACCAGCTTACATCAAAGAACTTCCTTTTGATAGAGGAAATACTTCAGTCTTCCCTCTCAATTTTAAAATTAGTGTCTTCTTCTGTACATGCTTTGCACAGATAACTATATGAGACAAAATATACTAAGAATCAGGTCTCTTTCCTTGTTTCTTTAATGATTTAAGAAAAATCCTCAGCATTGGGTTTCTAATGTTTTTTCAGATGTTTGAAATTAAATCAAAGGAAGCATTTGGATTTACTGACATTTCTGGATTTTGGAAGAGTACCTAAGTCTTTTTCCCCTCATGTGCTCTCTGAAATAACTGGCAGTCCCATTTAATAATCCATGACATGTAGAACAATTTAGCAGGTTCAGAGAAAAAATAAAAATAAGTACTGATTCTGAGCACATTTTCCTTAGCAAAGGGAATGAGGGAATAGAGGTGTGGACAATTCTTGGATATACTGGAAACCCAAATGTAAGAATATGAAAATGTTTTCCTGTATTTTATTGCAATTTAGATCCTTGCAATGATATAAAAACTCAAAAAATGGAATTACATATTCTTTAGGAGTGAAAGACAACTTTAAAACAGTTTTCCACAGAGGTACTGCAGATTTTTTAATTAATCTTCTTTTCTTTTCTGAAGAAAAATGTCTTTCTGCAAATGACACCGCTACAACCTAAATGTGTCAGTGTTTTAATCATCAATTTCAGATTTTTCTTTCCTCTCTCTAAAAAAGTATTATGGTGCAAGCAAAGCACTTTGAGGAATTACACCTAAGATGTTCTAACATTTATCACAAAAATTTTTCATTCAATAACAGAAACTCTTCCTCTTTAGGTGCCAGCTATATGGTGAGAACATTCTAATAGCTCTCTAACACTGACAGAAACCTCCATAAGAAATTAGTTTGTGCCTGTAAGCATATGTATGAAAAGGGTAGGATGGAAAATCTGTTTTTAATTTTCTGAAAGCAAGAAATGGCATGAGAAGAATATTTACTCAAAATTTCATGCTTTCTTCCTTAAAAGCACTCTTATTACAGCATGTGAATAATATGTATCTTGGCTATGATAGGAAAACTTTGTTATTATTGAGTGATGGGCACAGCTCTTAAAGCCTTTGAAGACTTTTGAAGCTGTGGAAGGAATTTTAAAAGGAAGACTCAGAAGAAATGAGCAAAATATCTTGCTTAAATAAGTGAAGTAGGAGGTTTACTAGTATTTGTGCACAAAAGAAAATCTATGGATTAATCTGGCTGGGCATGAATCAGCAGAGTCATGTAGCTGTGAAAAAGAAAACAGAGCTCTGTAACCAAAACATGCATAGAAATCCTTCTCCTCTGCACCTCACTAAAGGCTTTCATTAGAATACTTTGTATAGTTCTGTTTTTTCCTCTCCAAAACAGGCAGAGGATTGGCTGAAATGCATGGAGGGGAGAGAATCAACAGTGATTTCAACTCTGGGAACCATGATCTATGAGGAAAGAATAAGTAATTTCCTTTTTTTTTTTCCTTTAAGAACAAAAGCTAAAATTAAAGGAATATGGTGTGGAGAAGGAATGTAATTGTAATAAATAAGCAATTAGTAAATAGGAAGGGAATAATATTTTCCCTGTTTGTTGTAAATAAAATGAGAAATAATAACCTAAATTTCAAAAAGAAGGACTTACGTCAGGTATTTAGAAAAAAAAATTTCTAAGAGTAAGAATAATGAGCTGCTGAGAAGCGGTGAAGTTCTTTTAAAACAGGTTCAACAAATGTCTGTCCACACATATGTATCTGATTCTATGTTAATTCAGAAATTTCTTTTATTTCTGTGATTTTATATTCACTTACAATGCATATTTTAGGTACACTGAACATATAAACTTGCATCACATAACTGGTATTAGAACTTTTTTTCTTAATGAAAACATATAGTTATGGAATATTTCAAGCATATCCCTCAGCTTGTGGGATGGACTCCTGCTGGAGAAGTTGATGGAGAACTATCTCTCATGGGAAGGACCCCACATGGGAGAAGGTGGAGAGAGTTTGAGGAGTCTTCCTCCTGAGGAGGAAGGAGTGGCAGAGACAACGTGTGACAAACAGATTGCGACCTTCATTCTCCATCCTCCTGTGCTGCTGAGGGAGAGGAGGTAGTGAAAACCGGAGTGAAGCTGAGCCAGGGAAGAAGGGAGGAGTAGTGGGGAGGTGTTTTCAAGATTTGGGTTTGTTTCTCACTATCCTACTTTGGTTTGATTGGTAATAAGTTGAGTTTATTTCTCCAAGTTAGTGCTGGGATTTGCCTGGTGCAGTAACTACTGAGCAATCTCTCTCTGTCTTTATATTGAACCATGAACCTTTCTTTTTATTTTCTCCCACCAGTCCAGCTGAGGAGAAGAGTACCAGAGTGGCATTGGTGGTCATCTGGCATTCAGACTGGGTAAGATCAGTAAAAAATATCTGAAAATAATTTTTAATTCTACACTCTATATTTTATTTATTTATCACCAACTTATGTTTCCAATAAAATGGCTGATTTCACACAAAGATTAATTTTATTTTGATTAAAGAAAAACAAACATTGAGCTGATTTTTTTTCAAATTTTTATTTGCACAGTTATAGAAAAACCCATTATTTATACAGATCAATTTCATAAATAATTTTTACCCTATACAATATCCAAGGATGATTCCTCTGCAGGTAAAATATGGGTAAAATCTGTTTCACCACCTGTGCAAATTTCTCCCATTTCTGATGATCGAAGGGATGTTCTTATCAGCATAGAAACTCCAAAGATGCAGTTTATATGTTTGGACTTAGGCAGTGTCAAAAATATCTCAGTTCAATGGTATACCTGTTTGGAGACTACATGCAGATTCTGAAGTCTACTTCCTTTCACAAAGGATTTGCTTTATTTTAATAAGATTACTGTCTGGGTAAAGACAAGAATTGTTAACATTTAATGGATTTTAAATGTTGATATAGAAAATTTCAATTTGAGTTTTGAAGTGGGAAAGGAACAAAAGCATGACCCATTTGGTATAGTTATGAGTATTTTCTAAAACTTGAAATAAAAAGAAAAAAGTAATATTTTTCTAAATCTCAACTCAAATATGTTGTCTAGAGCTAGGTGATTTAAGTGCTTCTTTCCTTGTTCTGATCTCTGCTATTTACTGTCTAGATATAAACAGCACAAGCAAAAATATTTAGTTTATTCCTAGAATTAAAAATAAACAACAAATAAAACAAAAAATAGATAAGAGGATAAAATAATTGTCAAAAAGTTGTATGATAAAAAGAATTTTTGGTAGTGTTTCTGTATGTTGCATGATTATTATGTTACCATCTCTGACAATATTTTCCATGTTTTACTATTTAAAATGTTATGGTATAATTGAAACCAGCCACTCTTGAGGTCTGTAGAAATATTTTTGCTTAAGGCAGAGCTAGATTTGATGGTAGTAGAATTAAGAAAGGCAAGATGGCAAGCATATTTTACAGATGTTCAAGTCTGGTTCAGATGTTTGAGTTCAATTTAGATTCTGCTGCACTTTATGAAGAGAATAAATAGCTCATTAACTTGCAGGCACACAACACTTAAACACTGGAAAGAACTAACAGTTTGCCTAGCTCCCTAAGTTCAGAACATCTGTTTAAAGTCTAAACTAAACTGAAGTTTTTCAGAAAGATTATGTCAAAGTTTATTATTCCATTTCCTTTGAAAAAACAATAATTAAAATTCCAGCTACAATGAGATATGTAACCACTGCCTTTTGTAAGCAGGTAGACTTTCCTGATTCAGTTTTTCGGTCATTTTTCCATTGAATTCAGACCCAAAAAATAGCGCTATTGGTAGCTACCAAAACAGGCTTGACAGCAAATTCTAGCTCAAAATACATTCACAGAAACTCCAGCCACTAAAATTCTGTCAAGGACATTAAGTTCTGAAAACTGCAGCCACAGAATTAACTCTGTCACTCACTGATTTAAACTATTGACTAAGCAATTTGATCCCCTTTTTCAATGGAGACTTGCATCAGGCAAGATGGATGAGCATGCATAATTAGTAACATTCCCACCGAGATTACAAGGTTTTTCTCCCAGGTAGACAGCTCAGAGTCACCTGGTAGCTTGGTTAGATACTGTGAAAAAAAAAAAAATTGTTTTGGATGGTTTTGCACATGACCCAAGAGGCATGAAGGTTATGTTACTCTAGTGTTTACAAGTAAAGCAGTCTGTTTTAATTTAAAAAAGGTTAAGTAACTGTACAAATCTCACAAATGAGCTAATGCTGGCTGTACCCTGAAATCACCCTGTAGACATCTCTTAAGTATTAGAGAGTGGGATATGATTGCATGAGAGCTGGTACGAGCTCAAGAGAGATATGAGGGTGTATAGGAAAAGAGAGGGCATAGGATTTTCTGTGTGCTTATATTAGTTGTCCTGCAGTCCCTTTGGTGCCCCCAAGGTAAAAACATGGAAGGAATTAAAAAAAAATATAAATTATTATGGGGTTCCGTAGCAGCAGGATCAAGTCCAGGGAGGTCTGGTGACCGGCATGAGACACAATGAGACAGGTCTCTGCTTGTTTAACCTCAAAAATCCATTTATTGGGGTGACACCAATACAAGAACAACCTCAGCTTAACCCAGAAGCAGAGAACCTCGAACAGGGGCAGGGTGCTGGGATTTATAGAGGAAAGGTGGAGTTTTACCTTTCCCGGGCTTAGAAGACACCTTCCCCAAGGCAGAGGGGTGGAGTCCACCCTTCCCAGGACTCAAAGCTACTCCTCTTTAACAATAAACAAATCTTTGCCGCCCTGGGTAGGGGCGCCCCACAACTGTCCTATTTTTATTAATTTTTGATTAGGAGCTTAGAATGTTTTTAAAACTTACATAATAGAGAACTTAACCCCCACACAAAGCACTCGCCTTGCCCTGTGGGGCATTAAAAATGCTAGTACCCAACAATGAAACACATTAAGCAAACAGAAAACAAATAAAACTAGAAACAAGCACTTAGAACTCGGACAGTAGCCAGGTAAATTAAAAATGAAAAGGTTTGTTAGTTCAGTCTCTTCCAGTTTTTTATTTTCTTCTTAGGAAAGGTGCAGTTTTTTGATCTCTTCGTTAGGAAGGGCAGTTCTTAGTGCTCAGCCTCGGCTCCGGCACTGATGCCACAGAGGTGCGTGGCTATTTCAGCTGGTGCAGGCTGAGGAGCTCCGGGTACAGTTTCCAGTTCCCTAGAGGGGCTGTGACTTACCACCACAAAGGCACAGCCCTCCTAGGTGGAGCAGCTGGAGAAAGGGGTGGAACAGCAGTAGGAGTTACTGGGGAGAAGGGCAGGCTTCTGGGCCAGAACGGAAAGAGAAAGGCAGGAAAATGGTCAGTGCCATTTTGAGGAGTGTAAGAGGGGAAGTGTCCAGGACAGACTTTCTCGGACAGGGAATAGGGAATATGGAAAGACAGGAGGTTAAGGAGGACATGGGACAGTGGGCAGATGGCAGCAGACCCGCATCTCTTTGGACGTTCTTCATCCCTTGCCCTGCTTTCAGGAAAACAGAGGATGGGGAGGCAGAAGAGCACATGGGTGACGGAGAGACAGAAGCATCTCTGAGCCATCTTTGCATTTTTCACCCCTTGTCCTGCTCATAGGAACAAAGGATAGGGGAATATATGGGAAGGTTTACACTAAAAAAGAAGGAGAGCTTCACAGAAGCTAAAAAACAATTAAGGGAAGGAACAACACTGTCCATACTGTCCATATCATCCATAAAACTCTTTCCTGTATATGAAAAGAAAGTGAAACTGTTCATAATACATCTCATTGGATGATGGCAGATGTTAAGTTCATCACTTGGTCTCGATTGCCCTGTAAGCCCCTTTTCTCCATGCTTCTGAGGCGCTCCTAACCTGGCCCTCCTGCCAGGTACTCCTGAGTCCTCCATTTCAAGATGAGGTCTCACCAGTTGTGAAGCCATCAGCAGGGACTTACGGGGTGTTGATGGAGCTGACTGTGCTGTTTTCTTGGTGCCTTCACTGGTGCCCGCATTCTTCACCATTTGTGGGGTTCTGTGGCTGTGGAATTAAGTCCAGGGAGGTCTAGTGACCAGCATGAGACACAACGAGAAATTATGTATGATTTAGATATAGGCTTGATAATTTGAAAATGTGTAGTGAAAAAGATGCTTATAGAAGACTTAAGACAACTTGGACCAGCTAATACTGAAAAAGCTTGTACTCTTTCTAGAATTAGGTAGTAAAGGAAGAGGTGAGGACGGGATCTAAATACCTGCATTTTCTAGCAATTCTTTTGCCAAGAGAATGCTTGGGGTTTTCCTGTTAATCTGTGCCCATACTTTCCCTCGCAAAGAGTGCCGGAGTAGGAACACAAGCATGAGTACTATAGGTAAGAATAAAGTATTAGAAGCTTAACAATCTGAAAGACAATGTAACTGTTCTACAAGTGGAGCAGCTCTGTGAAATGTTGATGCCAGTCACAGGGGAGAAATAATTAGAAGGTGAGCAGGAATAACAAACCAATTTAATACACTTGCCCTGTGTCATAGGGTGGTGTTGGAATGTACTGCCTTTCAAATGAAAGCAGCATTCTGGTGGTAGCATCAACAAATAAAGAATTAACTCAGAGGTGAAATCAGTGTGTATGGAGCTGTCAGAAAGGGTTCTTCTTATATGAAGACTTTGCCTGAACGCAGAGCTGCTGCCACAACCAGCAGCACCTTTTCCCTGTTCCCTCATGTAGAACCTGCTTTGATACTGCTTCAGAACTCTTCAGAAATTTACTGGTGTCACATATTTGCAATTACAAAATTCAAAGGTTTTTTTTTTATACTTATAAACCTTAACTAAATCTGAGGCTACTGGTAAGGGGACAGATTATTTTAGAAAGTATTTTAGAGTATTTATTTTCTCAAAACTATATATACTACAAATGGTTTCTGTATTATGTCTGACCACAGTTGTACACTATTCAAAAGCTTCCTGTTGAAGTGAGATATGCTGTTCTTGACTTATTTTTACTGACCTTCTTTTATTGTTAATGTAGTTAAATAAAAAGTGTAAAGTAATTCAATTGAATAATCATTGAGGAGAGCCTGTAAAATCTATGGGGAAAAGAGTTTAACAACCATAATACTCATTGATTTTTAAGTTGAAAAGTACTTCTGTGAACCTTTAACACACAATTCTTTAACTTTGGAGAGATATTTTATTAAGTAGTAATAAATTGAAATTTAATAGTTTTCATCGTGGTCTTATTAGCATCTAAATTGTGAAAGAAACTGTATGTTGTACCCTCTTGAGAAGTGAAGGACAAACAAATGTATGTTAGTGGTACAATGTAGTATCTATTCTAGTCTGCAATTATTCTGCAGTACCTATATGTAATATAATTCTCAGTATCATTTCATATCAAAGTTCAAGGTGTTCTTACTGCAGTTTCCATATTTGTTCAGTAAATGTGTAAAGGTGTGAAGTCTGCTTGGAAAGCAAGAGGGTGGTGATACAACAAACTATCACAAGACAGCCTGAGTTACAGATTTACCTTGGTAATATTGCTGAAGTTTATGGGCTCACCTCAATTAAGATATCAGATAATATGAAGTTATCTGTTCCTTATGTCATAAAATCATAGAATGCTTTAGGTTGGAAGGGACTTTAAAGATATCTAATTCCAACCCCTCTGCCGTGAGCAGGAACAATTTCCTCTAGACCAGATTGCCCAGAGCTCCATGAACACTTCCCTGGGTGGGGCATCCACAGCTTCTTTGGAAAACCTGTTCCTGTGCTTCACAACCCTCACAGGGAAAAATTTCTTTGTAATGTCTCATCTAGACCTATTGTGTTTCAGTTTCTATCCACTCCCGCTCCACCTCTGTAAAAAGTTTTCATGCCCTTGTAAAAAGTCTATCTTTCTTGAAGGTTCCCTTCAGCTACTGGAAAGCTGAAGTTAAGCGACCCTGAAACTTTCTTATACTTCCTTCTTTGTGTTTATGATACATACAATGACAGCATGACAATACACATGCTGTTAATAAGTGGAATGTTATGCATATGTTATAAGTGATGCATTTGTACCTGTACCTGTAGCTGTTCTCTGAAGGCATCCTTGCTGTGAAAAATCTAACTTCAGTGTTTAATGGTGTTTCTAAGACAGAGTCACCTCAAAATTTTTCCATCATTTTCAAAATAAATTCTGATCTTTAGAACGAATAGTAAATATTTTTTATAAATTTCCTTCTTCATAATGATTACCAGTGGGTGATATATCCTCAGAAAGAATGCATTTTGCTAAGATTTTTGTCCTTAAACAGAATGCATGTTCCCAAAACAAGCCTTCATCTGTATGAGGGCACGCCATCTTGTGGTGCAATTTATACAATCCTGAGAAAAGACAATGATTTTGTACTATAAAGCAAGAAATGGGTGGGGAGGGACATCTGGTTAGTATATAATGTAATGAAGTATCATTGAGGTTTGTAAAAATGTCCAATAATCTCTTGCTTTAAATATATTAATCCTAATTTGACTGACGTGTAGATTTATTCTGATCTCTACATGAGGTTTACTCTTACTTCTTATAGAATCACAGACTGGATCAGGTTGGAAGGAACTACAGTGGCTCCTCTGGTCTGCTTAAACAGGGTCATCCTAGAGCACATAGCACAGGATTGTGTCCAGAGAGCTCTTGAATATCTCCATAAGGGAGACTCCACAACCTCTCTGGAAAACCTGTTACAGTGCACACTCACCCACACAGTAAAGCTCTTCCTCATATTCAGGTGGAAAAGAAGCTCTATCATGTGCTTTTAAAAACACCTCTTTAATGTCTTCTGTACCTGTGGAATATGTCTAATGAGAATACCTAAACACATCCAAAGTAACACTAAGAAGATTTCAAGGCATGTCAGTGTGTTATTTGGCTTTTTAAGAGAGGAAATAAAACATAAGTGGGTTTGAGGCTGAATTCAATACCCCAGTAGAGGTTTTAAATGCAGATTACTTAAATGGGGACTAATATTAAAAGAAAAGTATTTTCAACCTTGTGGGGGAAAGTGCAAAGCCCTGCATCTGGGGAGTGACAGCCCCCAAGCACCAGTGTATGCCGCGGGGTGAGCAGCTGGATGTTCAGGGCATTCAGAACAGGACCTGGGGTCCTGTGGGCTTCAGGCTGAACATGAGCCAGAAACGTGCCCTTCTTTGTCTTTGCACTAATGCTAGGCTTGGCTGCCTCAGCAGTGTTGCCAGCAGGTCGAGGGAGGTGAGTGCTGCCTCCACTCAGCACTGATAGAGCTGCACCTGCACTACAGTGCCTGGTGTTGGGGAGATTTCTTTGTGTAAAAACCTGTGTGAAGTGTGTAAAGATGATGGAATCGGGCTCTTTTAAACAGTGTTTGGTGGCAAGATTGGAGACAATGGGCACAAACCAAAACACAGGATGCTCTCTCTGAATATCAGGAAACACTTTTTACTCTGACAGGAACTGAGCACTGGCACAGGTTGTCCGCAGAGGCTGTGGAGTCATCATTCTTGGAGATATTCAAAAGCTATCTGAACATGGCCCTGGGCAAGTGGCTGTAAGTGGCTCTTCTTGAGCAGGGTGTTTGCACAAGAGGACTTCTAGAGGCCCCTTAAAACCCCAGCCAATCTGTGACTTCTTAACTCTGTGAAATAAATATTTAAATATTTCATTTTTGCTAAGGAGAAAACATAATATATAAAATATATATCTGTGTATTAAATTTTTGTACGTATTAATAATTTTTTGAGAAAGTATGATTTATTACCAAGAGGAAAATTGCTCTGTAATTCTAGGTCTGTGACTTTTGAGGATTGTTGTCCTGGGTTTTAAATTCACAAGCTTTTTTCTTATTCTGAGAAAAAAAAATGTTCTCAGATCTTGATAGCGTATAGATAATACAAAATAAAATCCACTGTATGGATAATGTAAAATTAAATATTTTAAAATTATTTAAAACAGCCAGGTATTTTTAAAGTTAATAGGTCACTATATAATCTTGAAAAAAAGATATTTGATATCTGTTTTTCCAAAGTATTATGTTGAAAGGACCATGTAGTTCATGCCATAAATCACATATTGATCTCTTTAAGATCTGTTACTTCTTTTTCCTGTGATTCTCGGGTCACATTACTTGGCTGTTTATTTTTAGTTCCTTGTTGCACACCTGGTATGGTGCATTTTCAGATTTTATACTCTGGGAACTGCGTACCTCATCATGACAAGGGCAGAGGTACCAGCTGTGCTTTCCTTTAGAGAAGACAAGATGGTATATAGATCTGCTGGAGCAACAGCTGTCAATAGATAGAATAGCAAAGATCTGAGAGCTCTGAAGGCTCTATGGAGGCTCACTCAAAATTTCTGCTAAGGCTTCTCTGGAGTTCTTGCTTCATTTGACTGTTCCTTTGAGAAATTTCCATTTTATAAAGCTCCAAGCTACAGGTTTGCTGAACTGAATTACTTGCAACTGATAATGAAAACACTTCTTCTGTGAATATGTCAAAGTTGCTGTTTTGAAAGTGTCCCATCGAGATGATAACCAAATTGAGAGGCATGAACAGATGTTGCCTTCTGTCACATGTGGGCAGGGAGTGACAAACAGCTGTGTTGTCTCCTAAAGAAGTGGCTGTTACTGACTGTGCTCTTTAGAAGAGCATTAGCCCTGCCATAATCAGATTAGAAGAGCTCAGACTGTTCTCAAATGAATTCTTATCTGCTAACTACAAGTTTTCTATCACAGAGTACATAGGAGGGCCTCAGAGATCTGTAAAAGTTTCATAAGGCCTTTTTGCTGCAAGTGAAACACTGCCTTTTTGATAATAAGTTCAGGAGGACTATTTTGGAGCAGCTGTACTTATTTCAATAGGCATTTACCAAGATAAGTTTCTCTGAGGTTTCAGAACAAGGTTTTTTTCAGAGCTAGAGACTGTATAAAAATCAAAGGCACTCTACTCCTCTCTTGTGCTTTCACTCCTAAAATACTTAATGGTAGTGCACCATAACTACTGCTGAGGGTTTCATCTTTTTTTCCAGCGGTGTTATCTGTCCCTCTTTTGCCTTTAAATTCATTACCAAAAATATAAAAATTCACAGTTTCTGAAAAAAGATAAGTTTATTTTTGTTTTTGAATAAAATATCTACAATGACATGGGTGACACCATAAATTTCACATTTTTAACACTTCTGACTGCAGAGAATGCCAGTTTAAGTGCAATATGATACTGTAATACAATAGAAAGTAATCTAATCAAATCCATGCACAACACATTTATAGATTTTTACCAAAAAAGGAAGTACTTTGAGATGAAACTGCTGTCAGAGAGAACTCACAGGAGAATATTTTGAAAACTCACAGACAAGTTATTAATACACTATCATATCAAGTTTTATTTTTTTCTCGCTGTAGCCTTTAAGAAGTCAGGATCACTAACACACAAAATACCATATATTATGTTAAACCTTTATGTCAAAAGCTTATGGCACAATTTCTTTTTATACAGCTCACAATTCCACATTCATGGAACATCAGTAGCTACTTTAGTCCATTTCATCTCTTAATATCACTCTGATGTACATAAAATACAAACATAAGAAATGTTTCTTGCATATTTCACAAAGATGAAAGTGAAGAAGTGCAGTAATATTCGAGAATGTCAAGAAGACAGGATGAGCCAACACTTTTTCTGGCATTAATCCACTGCTTCTAGCAATCTAACCTGCCTCCACAAGCCTTCCAAACTGATAGTACTTCAGTAATTACTGTAGGTTATTGTTGCCTGAAGACATCTTTTGGATGGAGTGTAACCACTCCAAAACAGAACAGCCATTTTATTACTAATAAGTAGTCTGGTTTGAGATTTATGTTTTTCTTCTTAGTTGTCTCAAAAAGGAAAAAAGCTGAGAAATCTGGTATTGTTCTCATCTAAATAACCGTATGATTGTACAGTAAGAGGTGGATAAAGTTATTTTACTACATTGCAGGGATGCTGTACGTATTTCTAGCTCATTCAGTTTCACATTTTAAGGCCAAACTCTATTCTGTTGGATTAGATTAATTTCTATAATAGCTCAGAGAGCAGAAGTTACACAAGTGTATCTTTTGCAACCAATCATGTCAGCTTGTGCTGGGAAAGTTATAAATAAATTCATTTCCTTCTACTGCAAAATTATTGCTGAAAATAATACTTTATCTTTTTCTAAGGTTAAGGAAGACTTTTTACCTTTCGCTACTGTTAAAAAATATAAGGTTTTGTACATATTCTATCTTTCCTATTATATTCTATGCCTATCTACATTATCAGTCTACAGTCCTGTAAGGGATTATACACAAAGTAGAAGCAATACCTCATTCCTTAAATGTAAAGTGCAAATTTAATCACCTACATATTTCTGTTTAGTGAGTAAACAGAATAATCTCTCACACATCACAGGTGATTCTTTTTAAAGCAGATTTTGGAATGAATTATAAGAAAAGGAATCCAAAGAAAACTAATGTATGATTGAAAAAATAATTAAATCTTAAGTAAATGCTCTGTTCTTCCTGAATTACACTAACCTGTTTAAATAATACCTCTTGCTGTAAAAAGTCTTTGAAAGTAAAGTCTACTTTATTTTTGTGTTAAAACAGCTGAATTCTAGGTATTAAAATTCTAGTATTCCTTATTTGCTTTCATCTTCACATAGTTTATCAGCATTATAGAGAATAAAGCCATCCCTCTAACCATGAAAGCTTATTGTGTTGGTGTTTGAATGTAGTTTTAAAAATAAAATGTATTTTGCTGTTTGGAATTTAAGTAGGAGTTTGGTACAGTAATAGCTGAGTTTTTCTACTGCGCCTCTAAGGGGCTTTTCTTCTCCTCACTCAAGGTACTAAAGTTTTTTGCCTTATGAGGGGTGACACAGATTTGGCCACATCTCTCTTTAGTGCAGAACTAAAAGACAGTCATGTAAGAATTTCCAAGCTCTGCTTTGGCGTTTCTCTCTCCCTGTGGCCCCCATTCTGCTATGCATAGCCCAGAATTTTCATCCTGTGCCTTCCTGTTATGCTTCTCTTTCCATCAAGAAAGAGGATGGTGTGGAAGTCAATCTGCACAGGTAGAAAATACTATCACAAAACAATAGAAACTTTGCAGTAGATAATGTAAATTCTTTCCCCTTGTAGCTACTGCTTCCACCTGAGCAAGTGTACCTATGGAGACAAGGTAGGGTTGGGAAAAATACTAAAGGTGCCTAATCCTTTTATTCCTTTTTATGGTGACTGTGTCATCATCTCAGTAGTTCTCTTACTGGGGTATTCCTCCAGATCCTAGAGTGTCTCCCTTTGTTCTCATTGTGTTACAATGCCCTTCTAGTGCCAGCATTTAATTTTTGAAGTATAGGGCTGGTCCACAGAAATCACAAAATCATGACCTGAAAAGTACAGGGTTTGCACCTATGTTGAATGATGATTTGGGACAAAGCTTCACGATCCTGTCACACAGGGATTGTGCTTATGAGAAGACTTCTTTGTCTTTGCCAAGGACTTGTCCTCTTCTGAGCCCAGGTTCAGTGGTAGTGAAGTGAGGTAGCTATTACTTCTGCTTAATGAATGGGGGCTTTTTTATATGTAGGAGGAACCCTGCTAGATACCATTTGACTCAAGCATTATCTCTTTGATGACTTTTTTTGCCTGCATTTCCACTGCTTCTTTGATGGGAGTGCAACATAAATAGTGCAGTCTGGTAAATGCTACAGAGCGTCTTTCAATTCTTAGATCTTAACATAATTTCATGCTGCTTCATTATACACTTGCAAAAAAATAATCTCTTACAGAAGTCTTAGCTGATGTCAGTAGCTGTTGATTCTAGCTTTGCACAGAGGGCTGCCATGCCTGCTGGCAGTTTTGGACTATTCCCATTGTCAGTGGTGAATAGCAGGCATTTGTGCCTTGAAGTTTCTTATCATCTTAAATGACATCTCTTCTTCTCTACCATGTGACTTTATACTAAGTAATTTAGGAATTATCTAAATGAAACTTAAATTTAAGTTAGTATTTCTTTGGAAAAACAAACTATTAGTGGACTATGGAGGCTTCTGTCACCTTGGTAAATGTTATGGTTCCATTAAAAAAGTCCACAAAACTGTCAGCTCCAGAGAGATCTTGGTTCAACTGTATCGAAATAGAATCATATACCCAACGTTATATGCATTTGAAAACAGCCCTTAAACAAAAACCAGTTGATTTTGATGATAACAGAAACATGTTAACATGTCTTTTCCATACAATATAACTAACCTTAACTTTGAGAGAGGTGAATGTCAGCCATAAATTTGTGATACCCCCTCACACCTTCAAAAGCAAGTTTTTTTTGAACATGCACATAAGGAAATCAATAAAAAAGCAGACACAAGATCAGAAAATAAAAAGCAAAAAAGTGAATTGAATTAATTTTAGATTATAAATGAAACAAAACTATGAAAGAATAATAGTTTTAAAATAAAGGTAGATTACACACATTCTTTTTGACACGATTTAAGAAAATGTAAGAGCTACTATTACAGAATGTCTCTAACTAATCCTGGGAGGAAAACAATAACAAACCAAACCCAAAGTTGCTATGCTACAATCAAAAGCACAGAGTTACATGGCTTCTGTTACTTCACATACCATGCCTTTGGCAGTGCACCAGATGTTTGCCTCTGGCCAATTCTGCTTTTGTATACACATTCTGGTCATCAACAAAGCACAGATTTTGAACGTGTTCAAAATAAAAATATTTTGCAATGAGAATCAGACTCACCTACTGGACTTAAGAGTATCTGATAATTCTAAATGCTATATTTCCACATCATAGCATGGTTTTGCTTTCCCAGTAGACTGATTGACAAAAGCAAATACTCTTGCCTAGACACTGTGCCATAAATGTGATCTATTTTACAATTAAAAGAAGCAACTAGTATGGCTTATTTAAACCTAAGCAGGGAAGACCTTTCTAAGAGTTTAATAGTTCTTCTATTTATTAATGTGACATCCAGTAAATGTAAAACACCATCCAGGTCTTTTTTTTTATGTTTTAGAAGAGCTGCATGTTTTTCCAAAGTTGTGAAGCGCTTCTTAAGCAGTATCTAAGTCATGTTAACAAACTTCAAAGAATGAGTCAGAAAATTTGACACATTCAAAAATTAAACTTCCTGTAATTATGTAATATATAGGAGATAAATGTGCATAAACATAACTGTATTCATCCTCCTAATGCTTCAGTAAAGCAGTTGATTCTTTGCTTTCAGTTTTGGTCCAAGATCTCTTTGCATTAAATCAAAATGGAACATTGCAAAATTGTGATGTAATTTGTCTATTTCACAAGCTGTATGAGTTTTATGAATCGAGAAAAAAAACCTTTAAAATATAAAATTATTAGAGACTAAGCCTCAATTATCAAAGTATAAGCAATTAAAAGAAAAAAATCCTTTGCATTGAATACTTTTGGAATGAATACTTTACAAATTTTAGTATATTTCTCATATGAGATGTAGACTGTTAGGCTGTGTACCTTGTGCTATCTGAGATTATTTCAATATACACCTTCTAGGGGAACAGTAATATGAAGTACATTGAATAAATTATATGACTTAAATATGTTTTATATGTTAAATTGTAAAACCACCAGTACTGTTCTTAAGACGAGATCAAGTCCTTTAAACGTCTCCAATCAGTAATTTGTCATTATATTGTAAAATTAAAATAAAACTTACAAACGCTATTCTATCCTGTAATACTGTGGGATCCATCTAGGGTATTCTGGAAACATTTTTAAAATTAAAAATCACCAGAATTTAAAAAATTTAAGGACCATCAAAGAGTACTGTACAATAATACTACTATGTAACAGTATATATAAATACTTGGCAGTAAAGCTTCAGTAGAGAGTGATTTTCAATGAAAAAGTTATTGATATTTAGTTTGACAAGGAAAGTTTGCAAAAGCAGATGTATTTCTCTGGGTGTCATTCTTCCATCCCACTGTAGCTGGTCATTGCAGGCCATGAAGGATCCTTTTTCTTCCCCTCATTGCTTTTAACTCTTCCAATCACTCCTCTGATGTGCATTTCTAACAAAAAGCCTCCTGTTGAGTGTGACAGCCAAATCTTTCTGTACTGCAAGCCTGAATCTTGTTATTGGTGAATGTCCTCATGCCTGATGATTTTGTAAATTACCCAGTAAAAAATGTTGAAAATCAGAAAGGCTAATGGGAAACAAGCTCTGGATATCGTGTCTATCTTCTTGGCCCGGTCAATGAATACCTTTCTCATCTCATCAGGGCTTTTTGGCACAGCTTGAACAGGATTATTTGGCCCCTTTTGTGTAATTCCATCTTTTGCTTGCACACATGGGCCCACTCCATATGCAGTAATGCTAAACTGACTATCACGTGTATCATCATCCTGTTGGAAAAAAAAAAAGAAAGAAAAAGAGCAAGAAGTTTTGGGGTTTTTTAAAATTATCATTTACAGAAATCTTACCTGCTTCTAAATAACAATTGCACCATTAATTCATTGACTTCTTGAATCCACACCTTATCTTAATTTGTTGAAATTTCATCCCTATCAGAGTCTGCCCGAAATATTGCTGGATCCTTAACAAGCACAACATTTTTCTATTTGTTTATAGATTCTGTACTCTATTTAGAGAAATGAGAAAGCCTAGTAAACTAGTGGTAACTGGGCACACAGCTTCTGATTTGGTTTAAGTTTCCCCATTTACAGTAAATATGTGCAGTTCAAATTGACAGATTTCACACTGGTCCTTTAGAAAACAGCTATTAAGACTGTACATTGCCCTACAACCCAGGATCCCGGCCTCTAAAGATGCTCATCATAAAATCACTGTTGATATGCACATTCATTATACTAGTGAGAATTCTGCCTGTTTGGCCACCCTATATTTAATTAATCTTATCTGTGTGCCTCATTTCTGCTGTTCCCTGCGAATGCATCAGATAAAGAGAGTAGAACACAAAGTGTCTTCATTTAAAATAAAGGAAATAGAAGCTAAAGGCCAGATTTTTTCTTCTGACTCATTCGTCTATCAGTTCAAGGGAAAACTGGTAAAGACATTCAGGATTAGGGAACTGTAAAAGTGATTCTTAATCATATGGCACAGAAACAGCAGATGTTCTGAAGATACACATATTTTCATAGCATATAAGTAAAAATGTAGCTTACATCTGGAAACATCCTTTTTGCTTCTTTTAAACTAGGTATCCTCAAGTAGTAAATGTACACATGCAGACAAATAAATGATACATAATCTGTGAAGTCAGGGATAAATTTTGTTCTAACATATATTCCAGTGTACTCCTTCTTTACATAGACTCTTCAAAAATAATTATGTGATTGTGATGGCATTCACCATTTTTTCAATACTAATTTTAATTCAGGAATGTCAGTAATTGAGCCTAATTACTTTAGGATTTTACATTTTATGAAATATAGAAGTCATTACATTAATTCTTAGATAAGTATTTTGAAAAATGATTTTCATAGGTACTATGAAATAGTGGAACAGCTGTCAATTTTTCTTTTGTAGGAGAATTTTTGATATTTTAACGCTCTTCCTAGCTTAAATTAAAATAAAAGTCTAAAAAAATTTATTTGCCAAAGCAAGTAAAATAATTACTATTTCAATTCAATAGCTTTAAGCATTTTTTGTTTATTTTATCCTCTTTATACAAATGCGATTTCTCAATGAGTACAACTTAAGTCCAAAGTTCCAAATTTTTCATTTTGAAAATGTCTGTGACATTCTTCAAATCTGAAAACACTTTTCAATGAAGAATTTATTTTAAACATATTTATCAAATTTAAAATTTTGCTAAATTTTTGCATCAAATAATTGCTAATTTTTGTTTAAAAAATCCCAAGTTTTATTATCAATATAAGTTGACTAAGTTAGCTACAAAAAATGCAGATAAATTACCAAGTAAGTTTGAAATGAACTATTTCATCATCAACATGACCATTCAGCAGAGCTGTAGATGCCACCCAACTGAAACACTTCATATGTGTAAATTGAGTAAATATAGAGACTAATAAAGTTCACTGAAACGACTATATCTAAAAGCTGTATCAGAATTTGCCTTTAAAAAATAAAAATAAAGAAAAATAACAAAAAAAGAAAAGGAGGAGAAAAAATCACTGACTGACTTTACTGTGGAAATGAAAAACAGAAATACAAAATGATCAGACCATTATTTGATGACGTGATAAAATGAAGATTCAATTACTGCAAAAGTGTTCCTCTCCTGTCAGATAAGAATGGGAAATAACATCTTTAATGTAGTTGTATTCTAGAATAGTCGTAGTCTTGTGTTCCAGTTAAGAGACATATAAGTTTGAAATGCATGTACTGTGAGAATTTACTATAAACTTGCCATTTAAACACTTTCATATGTACATTTCAGGATTTTGTCTTTTTATGCTTCTCCAGAAAATAATGCTTATGACTGCACAGGCTGAGTAAGATAATGAAATTTTTCTTTTGAGAAGCAGATTTCAGCTCTGCAGGTTTTCAGGATCATGCACTATATACTAAGACTTTACTGTCTCTGTTTTAGGTTTACCTGAATGGAATGATTCCCTAGAATGTTTTAAAGGCCAGGTCACTCCTTATTTTTGTGCTTGCAGACCTGTATTTCATCTGCAAGCAGACTGCTTGAAATGCTCTCTGTTGTTGAACTGATGTGAAGCTCCTTGTAGGAGTCCAGCATTTCTGCCCAGGGTCTGTTGGATTGTGTCTCCATGAGGGCAGGCAGGATTTTGGAAGCCAGCCAAGGTACACGCAAGTGCTTGGGCTGGTGGATATGCAGGAAAGGACACCTTCTGGAATATACAAGAACCACCAGCATTCTTTTTAGGTGCAGCAGCTTGAATTTTCAAAGCACGGTTCTGAAAGTTTTTCAGCAGATTCATAATGCTGAAAAATCACTGAGTTGCTCTCAGATTCATATCTGAGGTTGCTTGTGCACAGCAGGAAAGATGCAATTACTGTTATTATCAATGCCAGCTCTGAGTGCTTTTTTGAAGGTGTTTATGTCAGTGACAGCCCTTTTTTTTTTTTTATTGACTGACTTGGCTAAAGTCCCTCTTTCAGAATCAGAAATATGTCTCAGAATGCATGTGTCTGAGTCTACAGATGTAGAAAACATCTGAAGGATAATGCTCTATATCACCAAGTTGAGAGTCTTTACAGTGAATCTTCCTGAAAAAGTCCTGCATACTGGCTGAATTAATAGAATTATTCTTTTACGTAATAAGGAAGCTTTTGTTTCTTTTTTACCCTTTTTAGCATATCATCACTAAAGACAACTATTTATTATAGATATTTGATAAAACTTTAAGTCTTGTTATGAATGAACTTTAGTAAGAGTTTGATTTGAATGCATTTTTCACCCATTCAGCTTTAGAATTAACAACTTGAAATTTGTTCTGCATACAGTTACATTTAAATATTTTATAATCTCTATTAAAATTACTATAATCAAGGAACAGAAAAAATTAGATAAGAAGTTTTATTTGGAAAGTTAGGATTTTTTAGTGATCTGAAGGAAAAAATTTCAATTCATTTACTTTTGTATCAGTGTTGTTCTATAAAATACTTAGCTATAAATGAACAGAAAACTGAGTTTTGTGGTCTTGTGGCTTGGGTGTTTTCTGTCTGTGTGCTTAGTAATATATTTATCTTGAGAAATAACATGTATACAAAGGCTGAAAATAACTCCATAGCCATTTGATTATAAGCTGTCATAACAACTTGAAAACTTATTTGAAACCTTGACTTTGGTAATTTGAACACTATATTTTTATTGCTCACTTTTGAGAAGGAAAGTGATATTGAGTTGTTTTGCGCTACAAGCAGCACAAAGTTTTAGTATTATGTTTTAATCCAGATTTAAATAGATCAAAATGGATTATGATATAAACAAGACAAAACCTTTACTAACATTTCACGCCATCACATACAGGTAGCAATGAAGGTATATGAAGTTCACATGGGAAGATGTTATTGTAGACAATGGGACAGGGCCTCTGTTAATGGTTGGATATCACATTATGACAAATGGGACATCTTCTTCATAGTTTACCCTTAAATTTGTACTGTAGATTTGAGGCAAAGTCCCGTCTATACGTCCTGCACATCTCAAGCCATTGCTATGCTGTAATGATTCACTGATTTCATTTCCATCAAGAATTCCCTCAAAATACTTTCATCAAAACGGATGGTTGACCAAAAAGAAAACAAAAGAAAAAAGGTGTGATTACCATTAAAGACAATTTAGTTTGCATGTCTATTTTCCTCTCTAAAGATATGGTGATCNACGGCTTCTAATACTGCCATTTTTTTCCTTTTGTCTTTTAGGAAGGAAATGAATAATTAACATTCATTCTGAGGGAATAGTGGCATAATATTTCTGAATAGTTTTTTTCCAGCCTAGGTTTCTTTTCTGACAAAGAACTGTGGCTCATATACTAAGCATCAAATGAAACCTCAAACTGGGAACCAAAATTCCCCTGTTCTCAGGATTCATTATGCCATGTGTGTAATCATAAAGACATTAGACCCTGTAAAAAAAATCTCTTACACCTTCTGTGATGGTTATTGGAAAACAGCATTGAATAGGTTGCACATTATATTGCAACAACAGCTTTCATTTATAAATTAATTTATAACACAGTCACAGACACTTCAACGTTTTTGATGGTTCTCTACAAACTAGATTGGGCCTCTGAAAATAAATTTGCCTTTAAGTAATTTGGAACCACTGAGTGAAGTCTATACTTACAATCATAAAAATGGTGGTCAGAGGGTGCAATTGTACCTAAGAATTGCCTTTGCCGTTGCTGTTATTGTTGTGTGGGAAGGGAGGTCGCAAATGAACCAGATGGTGTGAAAAAAAGGCAGTGACTATAAGTGGAAGAAACACAAGGAAAATGGAAAGGATAGAACTCTGGTTACCAAAATGTCTTGTTGCAGTTCTGTACATAACTGTAATTCTTATAACAATAGCGTTTACTGCAGGGGTCT
>VWYI01008886.1:0-47430 GCA_013399455.1 Anthoscopus minutus
TCAACGGAGGACCTTCAGTACTACACACACTTCTGTCCCAATGATCTTTCAAGGATCAGGGAGAGTATTTTTGAGTACACTTCCAAAATCAGTATCTTGTTTCAAGATTTTTATGGGAGCACTGTCCATCTGAACCTGATGTGGTGAAGAACTGGGGGGATTCTGTGAAATGACTAAATCAAATTTTTTATTTCTAAGGATATGTTGGGACAGGCACAATAACAGAAATAACTTGTAAGTTTACACTCTTCAACAAATATATTTGCTCTCAAAAGCAAACTATTACTGGAGCCTAATTTAGCCTGGGAGCAGCATAAAAGGGAAGAGAGGAACAAAACCCATGGCCTTGGGATCAGTCAGCATTTTCCCTGAAAAACACCCTCCAGTCTAAAGTACACCTACCCAAAGGCTGACTAGCAGTTTTAATTTGAAAGCTGAAATTTTGGTCGGTGCAATTTTACCCTGAAGCCACATATAAAAACTGCATTAAGACAACACAGGAAATCACATGTAGATCATCATAACATAAAGCTCAGGTTTTTTAATGTGGGGTTGGTTTTTTTTTTGGTTTTGATTTTTTAATATGGTCTCATTTCCCACAGAGTAAGGACTTACCTGTTTATTTTATTTATTTAACAAAGTTTATGAAATCCAGGTTCATTAAAACTAGACTGAGATCACAAAAAATACCCTGACAATCAATAAAAGACTAAACTTTGGGATCACTTTCATGTAGCTTGAGAGTTATAAGCTCTGTATTCTACCTTTCACAAAAAAAAAAATCTTATTAAAAACCAGATCA
Organism: Anthoscopus minutus; assembly: GCA_013399455.1. NCBI lineage: Eukaryota > Metazoa > Chordata > Aves > Passeriformes > Paridae > Anthoscopus > Anthoscopus minutus. The sequence continues at coordinate 803 of VWYI01008886.1, forward strand.
GTTCTGAACTGGACCAATTAAAATCACCAGACACATATATTGCACATATGGTCCTTTACAAGTGAATAACTCTAAAAAGTGCTTAAAATTAGCTCAGAAAGACAAATTTCATATTCCACAACCAAAGAAATTTTATTTACAGTATTTTTAAGTAGATCATTTTCCAACAATTAAAACCACAGACTGGTGGAAACCGGTCAACCTCCTCTGAATTCATTAACAACAGGAATTATATCACATGAAAATTCAGTAAATCATTCTAAAAATATATCCATAAACATCTTCTGGTTCTTTCTGTTTGTTTCAATGTATTTAAGTGAATTTACAGAAAGATGAGGAACTCATCAAACTAATTTAAAATCTTATTCTCTTTAGCTACACCCTTCCCAAGTGAATCCTATCCCCAGGCTATTCTTTCACTTCATAGCTGTTGATATGACAGTTAGGAAATGGTTAATTCTGCAAGATTATGTCTACCATATGCACCTATCATTCAGCATCCCACCCTAAGGGTACAATCAACCAGCAAAGGCTTTGTTCTGATTATGTAATGCATGTATTTTATATACCACTTGAGAACTCTGTTGGATGTAAAGACAGCTATAGCCTAGTGACTTGTCAAATAAGATGATGTAAGATTTCTTTGGAAGTAACAAAGCATCTGAGCGTGCTCACTGTGAACCACAGAATGCAGAAGCCCATGCACTTTTCAGTCTGAACCACTCATTTGCTCAAGAGTTGTGTCCCTCTTCATCGTTTGCTTCTCTGTAGCACTTACAAATTTTCTGTCACCAAGACCAGAACCACAATTTTCTTCCAAACTAGTCACACAAAAAACAGCATAGAACAACCCAGCTTCATTTGAATTTACAGGTTCTCAAAAAATGGAATAAAATTCTCTCCCAAACTGCATCTATGAACAAGAAAGAAAATTATTTTCTTTAAGTAAATTTAAAAAATGCATATGCCCAAAAGGCAGCAGCCAGAACACCTAAGAGATCTGTGCAATTCCTAAGAGAGAAATCATATGTGGAATTCCAGCTTGTACCAATACAACCATGGCTTAAGAGTTATGAAGGTGTTTAACCAAGGATTTGCATGCAAATGTGAACACACTCCTGGTATATTCATTGTTCATCAAAGTAGAAACAGTAATAGCCTATAAATTTCATAAAACCATGCACAAAAACATTTAATTTATAAGGATTGTCACCTGATGGGGTTTTAGATACAGCAGCTTTCATAGTTCAAGTCAATGAAGAAGAGGTTTTTAAAAAGTTTAGTGAAAGTAAAATATTCAAATAGTCACCAGAAAAATGACACAACAAAACAATCAAGGTCTATTATCAGATGACTAAATTCACTGTCATTTAAGAAATTACTATGAATAGTGAGAGAGATAGAACAATGTCAGAGTCACAAGAATGAAAACAGATAAAAAAAATCATACCCAAAGCTCTACTAGAAAACAAAGTGAACATTTTTCATTCATTATTAAAGATGTGACCATTTGCTCTGTCCTCCATGCCATGCAATCGACAGTAACAAGTTAACCCTATTTGAAACTCAAGATTTCTAAGATCAGTCCATGCAGAAATGCAACACCCATTGCTGGATGGCATTAGGAAGGCATCTTCCTTTCTAAACTCAGATTAACATCAAAGAGAAAAGCACACATTTGTGATTCTGTGCAGATTACTTCCCGATTTTGGATCTCTTCCCTTTCCCACTGACCTCTCTCATGGAAAAAAGTGCAATCAATGAGCCTCCCTGCATTCCAGTATAAATGCTAAAAATACTTCCAACCATTCCTTCCCAGTCACTCCATTGGACATTGGCATCTTCACATGGCCTCTCTCCACCTTCCAATAGTCCACTCATGGATTTTCTCCTTCCAACATGACAAACTGGAACCTCACCTGACCAACATTAGCCTCTTCTATTGGTTTTGGCTCCTAGATGAACATAAAAAACACAGAGAGGCACAGAATAGCACATGAAGAGAAGAAAAAAAAAACTTGTTAATAGCTGGTGCAGCAATTGAAGAAAAAAAAAATTCCAAACAACTTCACAAGATGATTTGGTCTCTCTTATACTGAAGTTATGAAATGAAACTAACTATTGTACTTACACAAGGATTCACAAACCTGATTCCCCATTTCTTTTTGTATTACTTATGTTAATACTATTCCCTGAAGCCTGTATGAATTCATTACCAAAAATGGGCAGCTTTGCTGCTTTTGTAAGTACCTAAAACAGAGAAAATGCATCCAAGAAAGCCCAATATTGAAGCAAAAGTAATGAGTCCAAGTTTGGCTAAATGACCCAAATTCTATGACATCAATACATGCGGAACACAGACCAAGACATCATTTAAAGCTGAGGTATCACAAACAGCCTTCAGTCATTCATTCTAAATATTAACTAGCTGAAAGAAGTCAAAATCCATTGGAAGCACTGTTCATTGAAGTTCAGACACACCCAGAACTCCTTTGTCTAAAACTGCATAAACTTTTCAGAGTGATTCCCAACAGATCTGGAGGCACTTCAGAATTCCCTCTAACTCAGACCCTGCTCTCCATGAGCAAAGCCACTGAAAAGGGTTTCCACAAGCCCCTGAGCTGTGTGTGTTTCTGCTCCAGGGATACCTATGCCTACCACAACCTCTCCAAGAACTGCAACCATCGTCACACTGACTGCTAAGAAAAATATACTTAGCAACATTTCTGGGCATGACTTGCTTTGATTTACACACACATAGATAGCTAAAAGTTAAGGTTTCACTTAGGTTCCCAAGCCCCAAGATCAAAACAATTTTATGGCTCTCAAAGTGTTTGTTTTTGTCTAGCTCTGTATAACCTTATGTCACTCAGGACACATCTTAGGCTTCTAGCAAAATAACTCCTCCTATTTTGGTAGTGTTAGGTTCATGTATGCTCCTATTTACTCAGCAGCAATATCAAGGACTAATTTGTTTTATGTGAGAATAAAACAAGGACTGATTTGTTTTATGTGAAATGGCCTCTGCCCATCTACTATGGAAATTTGAAATAAAAACAATTAAAATCAGAAAAATTGAGTAAAACAGAAAAGAACTAACAAACTTCCCGTGTCCCAAACGTGAATCAAACTAAGATGTCATGCACAATTGGATCTGGATTTAACCAGTACAACATACATTAAGAATTCAAAAATATACTTGTTCTTTTCCAGCTTTCTAGTTCTAGGCCTCTGTTTATTATAAATGAAATTGAGACATTTCTGTATAATTTCAAAAGTTAAATACAAAAAGGCTGCATAAGTAGTGTCATATGTACTGCATCACAGTAACTAGAATCACTTTTCTCCTTCTGTCCTTGCTACTGGCTAGAGTTATGCAGAAATATTTACCTATACATATAGCTTTGTATTTATTGGAGAGGGGGCAGGAAGATCTACAAATTTACAGCGCTTAAACCTTTGTTCTGTAGAGTTACCTAAAAGTACTAAAGTCTACGATCTTTCGTTGAATCCATTTAAGAAACAAGCTTGTTTATTTTTGTCTTGAGTAACAGTAGTCTGCTTATAAATTATTAGCAATTATCAAATGTACTATGAGATTTCACAGCAGAATATGCCACTAGAAATTTCACTTGCATTAAACTGAATCACTACAAAGAACCAAATACATTGCTCTCTTTAATCAATTCTATGCAGTTCATCACTTTGTAAGTGCAATTTGTATGGAATGTAACTATCTTTCATCTAATTAATATTAATCTTTGTATTAGAAACTCCTGAGTTCACTAGCCAGAGCAAACAGAAGCCAAAAATTATGCTCTGTCAAAATGCTTTCAAATCAAGTTACTCAGAGGAAACAATGTTAAAAGGTACAGAAGCTTCATCCTTACAACTAAAAATAGGTAACTGAACAAAACAGGTCAAAAATAAAGTGCTCGACAATTTAAAAACTCCACAAAATAAAATAGACTATAAAGCAGTGGTAAAGGTTTCAGGGAAGACTTTTTAAAGAGTGTAGGATTTTAGGCACTAAAAGAAAATTTTGCCTTTCCTTCAGGTGCAGGACGAGAATTTCCTTAAACCACTTTTTTTTGTGCTTTACTTCAGTTTTCAAGCATGAAGCAAGCTGTAGGCTATTCAAACTTTTAGTTCATCTCTTAAAAGACTTTCTTAGTAATAGTCCATCCTGTTGACATAACACACAGAGACATGAGATCAATAAAAGTGTTCCTAGATAATGACACAACTTCAATTTTGCCAAGTTTAAAGTAATGGCTCCTAAGGTTGATACGTCTCATGCCAGCTGCTGTAAAAAAGCCAAATTAATACCCTTTTGTGTTTGTTCCTTTTCATCACACCAGGGTTTTGTAAAATTTTTGTTGCAGACTCAGGAGCTGTGGAGTGTCTGAGTCTGCTAAATGCATTTCCCCAAGCCCAAGAGACTCCTTGAACAGTACCTGCTGTGGGCAAGACTAACACAAAGAGCTACCTGTGACTGCACCCTAGGAGGTCAAGAAATTCTGTAAATACTTTTCCAGACCCGAGAACTGAATCACACATCTAAGTCACATTTCTAAACTAAGAATCCATCAGATAGCTCAGCAATTCTGAATCCCAAAGGGATCAAAGTTTTATGAGCTACATTGCATCCCTAGGAATCTGCAATCTAAAACAGCCCATACAGAATACATTTGCCTCTGCATTATTTCAACACCTATTCCTTGAACAGGTAACAAAATCACCAATAAGCTGAAGCAATGTGCTTTAAAGAGGAACTAACATGTAGCTACTGAAATTACAGAGAAAAAGAAAAGCCTTTTTGAATGTATTTCTTACCAGGAATCCTAAGGGGGGTATTTATCAAGGCAGAAAACATGTCTGTTATTACACACATTTTGTAACATAGATGCAGCATCTAGAGACCCAAAGAAGGGCCTCTGGGTCCAAGTGCATGTTTGTATTTTACTCTGCTAATGCAGGCAGCCCAACAACTCCTTGCAAATTTTGCCTCCCTTAGCATTCATATTCATTCTTCTACAGCCTTTCTCCCTTTCAAAAATCCTGTTTAACAGCTCTGTTTTCATTGGGTTAATCAGTAAAAGGCAAGAGAATCAGTAAAAGGCAAGAGAAGTTCAAGAGAATTTTAACAATGACATGCAGGCTTCATGATACATTTTAATTCTAGTTTCTCTCTACTTAACTACCAAAAAGGAAGGATAAAAAGGAAGGATAAAAAGTATGACAGCTTTGCACTTCCCTTTGCATAAAATCAATGGCACCAATGAATCTTCTTCCAATTCCAATGCTGCATTCAAGCTCACATTCACCCAAGTGCGTGCCTGACAGGTTTGTGCTCCCAAAGTGGCCAGTGGCCTCAGGAAGCTCCTGTAAACCTGCAAGAAATGCACTGAATGCCAGATGCCTTCTACCTGTGTGCTGGGCTTTGCTCTCCAAGCCATTGGTGGATTGGCATCACCCAGCAACAAGTGCAGGAACAACAGTCGTGAAGGGAAAAGCTTAAGGGAAGAGATAGTGCATGACAGGGAGGAGCTGAAAGAGCCTGCAATAACTTGGTCTACTTTTTCACCTCATATCATCAAAGCTCTGAAAGAAACATCCTCTGCTGGCACCATGTTAAATTCATGGCAGTATGAAAAACTGAGTCAACAAACCTATGCAGGTTTTATTCAAATAAGAATTATACTGCTCTGAAAAGGACTTGATCACTTTGAATAAAATGACTGAACTCACAGCTTAGATTATAAATAAGAGACAGGAGCCATGTGGAGTCAGACGTGAAGCTCAGAATGTTTCAGCCATACCACTTACCTGAAATTCTACAAAAAGAATCTTGCTTTGACTGAATTCAAAGGAAATGGATGAAGAAAAGTAGTATATAGGGTCATTTTTTTCTGCAGTTTGATGACTAAAGGCAGACACTTAAAATATGTTCTACTTCCAAGCATGTTTACAGACATGAAACTGAGCACCTTCCAAGGTCCTCAGTCTTCACAGGATTACAATTCACTTTTGCTATTGCATTAATACTGAAATCACTGTCATGCCTCCAGAAATAGCCCAAATAGACAGGCACACTTGTGGGTGGGGGTGGGCTGATAAAAAAATCTCATTGCAGAACCCATCACAAACAAAACAAACCTCCAATCCAAAACTTCTTAAAATATACTCTTGTACGGAGCTTTCATGAACTAAAGAACTAATTTTATCACAGAGAAAAGATTACTTGGCTATATATGGTTTATACAGAACAGGGGAAGGCATACAAATTAAATGCTACCCATCCTTGTTCATGGTAAACCCTGCCATGCAAAAAATTGTCTTTTTCATAAAAAATTACATTGGTCCCATATACAAAACAAAACAATCTCAAAAGCAGATATGAAGCACTTGCAAGCTCTCCTTAGAAGCCATTAGCAGTTGAGAGGTACAGTCATCAACTTCCCAATACAGTGCCCAACATAAAGGGATCTAATTATCCTTAACATTTGGATTGGAATTTTATTTGTATCTGCCAAAAAAAAGGAGAATAATGGAATCTGTAAACAATAGGGGAGTTTGAAAAAATATCTCTCCCTTCTGCCAAAAAAAATTAAAACCACAGAGTAATGGAGATATGAATCTCTTTCCGCCCATGGTCCATAGTAAAAGTCACATGAATCTGAGGAATGTTATCTTTAGAACTTTCCCCTGCTTCTGCTCCTTGCCTTCCACATCAGTTGTCAGTACATCTCAGACTGTAAATAAGCAATAATAACCTCCATATTTCTCTTTGTAATATTCAGAAATTAATCTACACATTAGGATATGAAACCCTAAAACACTTTATGGATGAAATCTAACAGATCATCAAACACAATGCTAGGAGAAATAATAAAGACAAATTAGAGATTTTTTGAAGGGTATAATAATCTAAGAAATAATTAGAGCGAATCTTCTTTCACTGAATAATGTCCAAACTCCCACAGATTTCAGAGACAAGGCTGAGCACCGAGTGGAGAAAAATCCTTGAAGTCAATGAGTGATTAAAATATTAAGTATCAGATCCCTATTATGCAAGGCAATAAAATTCAACTTGTCAATTCTCCTTATGTTTCAGTTCTCCAGGTAACACATGCAAAACATAAGGGAACCACCTCCAAAAAAGTGAACAGTTTTAAGTAAAGCAAAATACTAATAAAATCTTTGACAGTATTTGTAATTCAGTAATTTGTAATTCAGTTTATTTCTGGAATATGAAAGTAACCTAAAGATTTAGACCCCAGGGAGAATTTCAAAAGCCCAAGCTTCAAGAATTTGTACATGACGTAAATGTGACCAAGAACCTGATTCAGCCAAGCATTTCAATATATCATTATAATCAGACTTCTGCTGAAATCCTTTCCTTTTTCAACAAAAAAACACAGGGCTGTGTTTTAAGTGCTTTGTTGAACTGAGGCCCAAGTTCTAATTTCCTTTATTTATCTTTGATATAAAATGGCCAAAAGAAGGGATCAAATGCTGCAATAGATAGGTTATGGGTTTAAGGACACTGGAACTGCTGCTATGAAATGCCATGGGAAGACAGAGTAGCTCAATGATGGAAGTAATGGGAGTAATTCAGATAGTTTAAGATAACATCTAAAAAACTGTCTCAAAATCTTTTCACTTATTTGTCCTATCTTCTCCTTGACTGATATAATCTTCTGTTTCCCCAGGTTCTATTTTTCTAAAGTAAAATCTTGAAAGAATGTGGGCACAAATAACAATACAAAATGATAAGTGGAGACTAAAAAAAGATCACTGCAAGCAGCTGCAGAGATCAGCCCTGCACTGACAGGAGATACCCAAAGATTTAATAAGATTTTCTGCTAGTCTCCCATTTCTAGAAATCAACAGTTCCTTTTGCTATCACAATACTTGCAAATGCATCAATTCTGTGCAAAACTATGTGTAGTAACTAAGAAAACAGAATTCATTTTCAGGGAGCTATAGAGAATGAGACAGGTATAGCTGCCAGCCCAAAGGCTTTTTTTTTCCTCGTTAGTGTACTTCACCAGTGCCAGGATTCTACCTACAGATACTTAAAGAAACTGTAAAAATGCAGTAAAGGAAGGCTTCTTTGCAACTCAATTCATTGCCTCAGATAAAAATAAGCTTTTCATGTTATAGTAGTCCAGAACTTGGAATTTTTAATAATATATCTAAGCCTTTAACAGGATAACTTAACAGGTTAACTCTACAATATCCTTTAAGTCATAATATAAGAGAAGGAAGTCAGGTCATTGCACTCTCAGCTAATGCCCTTTGATAAAGCTGGTTTGCAGAAGGTCACAGATGTGCATTTTTATATTGCAGAGAATTAAGAAATGAGGAGTTTGTGTTTTGGCCATCCCCAGATGTAAACACAGATTTATAAACAGAAACACTTGCATTCCCTATTCCCAGACTACCAATAAACTTATCACCAGCACAATCTGAGCTGTGTTCCTTGCAACTCCAGAATAGAACTAGATTATAAGGAGGAATTTTTGATTACCAGCTTTTGAGAAGTCCTCTTCTTCAAAGCTGTTTATGGCCTAAAATAACTGTTTCATGTGGGAGAAAAAAAATGCAGGAAGCTTTCATATAGACTACAGAAACAGGGTGTGTGCAGGTGAAGGGAAAATTGCAGAAAAGCAAAACAATTGCAAAGCAAAAGAAGAAAAAAAACCAAACCCAAGACAGAAACAGTAGTTCTCACCCCTAAGAACTTATATATTTATGCTTGCATACACATAAAAAAGAATGCATTTACATTTAACTCCTACCTACCTTCACTGAGTAACTTCCCTGACTCCCCCTGCAAGTCAGAACTGGATACAGCAGTACTGCCACAGCCTGTTCTTACACAGTACCTTGCACCTGCAGTTGTCCTGTCATTTTAATCAGAGTCCCAGCAGAAAGGCTAAGTTTGTAGCTGAAGATATTTCCCATTCCAAAGTCACCTAGATGAGCTTGTATTTCAAATGACCCATATTGGCGGAATACTTTTGAGAAAAACTAGGCAAACTGTTAGCCTCTAAAAGCATTGGCCAAGGAACCAAATAGGTCAATGTCAGCTAAAGGACAAGTTATTTTGTTTTTGTCTGGATTTGATTATTAACTCTCCCTAGAATAGCAAATGAAATATTATCCTGATCTGTCCATTGGTATATTCAAATAAGATGTTTTTTATCTCCAAAACCATTTGGGAAGGGTTGGTATTAAATAATTTGACAGTTTTCTGATGAAGTACCCAAATTTGAACTCTCTCAGAAACTTACAAAGAGGACACAGAAGGATCACACACACAAATAAGCAGAAGAGTTATGAGAGTCTTTACTCAGTAACCACGCCAAGGGACTGCCCCCAGATTTTCCAACTAAAGAATAAGCACCTTTTTCAGCCTACATTCAGGATAGCCAGAAGATGTCTGTCTTGTAAATGAAATGCAAACACCTTAATCATCATTTGTCTTCATACCTACAGAGAACACCCTCAAATAAGTAACTTCCCTTATTGTTAGTGTTATATTCAATATAACAAAATACACTAAAAGCAGGCAGAGAACAGCTTAAGCTACAGAGATGAAGACTAAAATTCAAATGCTGCAAATAAATTAACTGTGGGTGCACCTACTACTTTAATAGCGTAGAATGCCTTTCAATGGTCCAATTTACCCACCAACATAAAAAGAGTTTATTTCACTGACTCCCATGGAGTGGATTTCCAGTAACAAATTTGGTGCCTATTTACAGTATTTCTTCCTTCTGTCGTCAATGTTTATTCAGGGTGTACACTAAAGGATGGGGAATACATGGGATACATTTTAAGTTCTTCAATCTAAATCCTACTTTTTGGCTTTCTGCCTCTTTCCTAAATATTAAAACAAACTACTCATTTCTTCAAGACCTTCTTACTAAATATAGTTGGTTGGACTGCTTAATTGTGTTAGCTAAAACACAAACATATGAAAAAGGAAAGGGGTTTGTAGAAAAAACATTGAAGAGAAAAAAAAAATCAGATTTCATCTGGCCTTCCCATCATCACTTAAGAAAATTGTTTTGTAGTTACATCATCAGGAAATAAAATACTATCCTCCAAGGACCCCAACTCTTTACAGAAGGGGGAAAAAAAGGAAGGCTCAAAGTTCATATCCCCCCTCAGAGGCATTCGGCAAAAGTCACATTTCTTTTGTCATAATAAAATTAAAAGGAAAAAAAAAATTAAAAGAAAAAGAAAATTAAAAGAAAAACAGAAAAAGCTCCCTTGGAACAACTAATTAAACAAGATTATTTGGAATTTAGTTTTTCCGTTTTCAAACTCTAGGCTGCGGGACTAATCAGCAACAACCTCTAACGACTTTATTATCAGCGCTAGAGAGGAACTGCTCTAACCCAAACCTTCCGCGCATTCTTCTGGTGGGCAAACGCAAGTGCTTCACACAGCGCTCGGCTCACCGGGGCCAGCACCCGGTAACGAGCTGAGCTGCCCAAAGGTGGCCAAGCTGCCCAGAGCCGAGCCGAGCCGAACCGAGCCGGGCCGGGCCGGGCCGGGCCGAACCGAGCCGGGCCGAACCGAGCCGAGCCGCCCGGACAGCTCGGCGGGGCCGCACCGCGCCTTATATGGCAAGGCGCTGACGTAATGGTGCCTAGGCCCGGGCCGCCCCCGCGCCCATCCTCATTGTTCCGCGGCAGCGCCGGAACGCTCGCAGCAGCCCCGATGGCACCGCAGCACCGGCACACCCGCGACTGCTATAGCCCGCCAGCGCAAGGTAAGGGACAGGGTGGGAAGCAAGCTTCTTCTGGCGCTTCTGGCTTTTTCCTGTTGAGATAGTTGGTTTTTTTTTAAAAAAAAGTCACTTCCAAAAAAAAAAAAAAAAAAAGAGGGGTGAGGATCGAAAAACAGTGATATACGCCCAAAACAGCACCAGGAGATCTAGAAGATGTCTGGTGAATTATATATAAGTGACTATTTCAAGCGTTAAAAACTTGTCTTTAAAACAATTTCTGCAGAGGCGACAGAGGAGAAATTAATGTAGCATTAAAGAAGGAGAGAGTTATGAATTACACACACTTTCCAAATGGTAGGATAAAATCATGACTGCATTTAAAGCTGTGGAAGGAGTCCCACGGTATTGTAATATATTAGCTAGAGCTACTGGCTGTCTGCTGCATTTACATGCATATGCCATATATTAGTAGACATGTACACACACGTCTCTAAGCATTTACTCTACTTTTGAACAACTTCTACTGTAGTTTTCAGAGCGACATCTAAATTGCCACAAACATTACTTTGCAGTAAGATTATGCTATGTCTAAAGAAAGAATTGCAACTAGTTAATTACTAACAAACTTTTCAACTCATACACACTGCTTCCCTCTTCTGTGTCTTGCGTGCAAGTGTCAAATCACAAGAGAGCAGAACTGTCAAGATTTTGATGAAAAAAACCTTTTAATCCTGGTCAAACACATGATGAGCATAAGGATCAGAAAGCATACTGCTCTCTTCAAGGCTTATTCTGCAAGATGATCAACAGTAATGCAGCTATTAACTCCAGAAAACAGGGAAGGAAAAAGAGCTCTGATAAGGCGCAAAGCACCTTGAAAGATTACCTTCAGCGTGTTTATAATTCACACCTGCATAGAGTGCAAAATTACACTGTCCTCTCCGTTAATTAAGGGTCAAACCCTTTCAAATCTTTGTTCATAGGAACAGCTGCAATTAAGTCAATTGCACTGTCCTCCTACTTGCAAATTGGAACTAGTGAGCACTGCTCTTCATAGTCCTATGTGTAATTTAAAATGTTAGAAAAGTTAGACCCTAAGACCTTTAATTTTGAATTCTTGTAGGTAAAACATGTTTTTGTGGTATGTTCTCCTTTTCCTTAATACAAAAATAAATGCAATTTTAGAAGAGAAGTAAGGGTTCGTTTTCCCTTTATTTGATCTTTTAAATACTACAAAATCCTTGTTCAATTATATATTTAGGGAAAATCAAAGCTGGTACTAACATGCATTATTGTAGTATCGTGCATACACTGATTTAGAGGCTGAGCCAAAATATCTTTTGTGAAATTTTTCATAACTTTTTTTGCTTTAAACATGGAGAAAATATGAAGCAGTTATTTTCAACATGCTTCTAAACATGTAAATATAAAGAGACATTTCATTTCAAAGATAATTCAGGTATTTGTGGATTACCAACCTGGCAATTAGATAAAAGTAACATCCATGTTTCCAACATATTCTTTTTTGTAACAAGCAAAGTTTATACCTCTGTTAAGAGAATGATGGAAGAGGGCATTATGTAGTGTATCTATAGAATGATTTCTAGCAACCAGAACAAATGTAATTTCACAGTACAAAAACAATACCCCATATCAGTATCCTGAGTCCCTTAAAAAGTCTTATGCTGACTATTCTGTCATATCTGCAGAGTCCTTGCAGTTTTAAAATTATTACTTAGTATTCTAAATATCCAGTGCCAAGTCAAAGTAGAAAACCTAGCTATGTTATGAAGAGATGTGTTAGGAACCTAAGTTAAGTGACAGTCTTGAAAAGTGTGAGTAGAAAGGATGAGCTGAAGAAGTCAAAAGACTACAGTATGGTAGAGAAAAAATATTAAAAGGAGTGCTAAGCATGCAATAAGTTTGATAAAAGCACTCAGTAGAAAAAGAAAAAAGTCTCCTGATAGGTAAGAGAATTTCAGCTGCTCCAAATCCAACAAAGAAGGGTGACTTCTATCACTAATTACTGCTTTAGCAGTTTCTAAAGTACCATCTGTACTCTGAATACTGCTAGCCTAAAACAAATCATAACATCTATCAAAAGCCAGAACTCTACTTCCCATAGTCTGTCTCCCTCAGATTAAAAGGGAAAACATTCTTCACTTAATACTTACAGGACAGTTTTGCTCTCCTTGATACTAATAAAACTCCAAAATAATTAGACAGGACTATAATGATTAAACTGTCTCACTCCTGCTTTTCCCCCCTCACCACCTCTGTATTACACTCCTTTATTGTATCAGATTTCTTAACCTGTTTTGGGTATTCATTGATAGGTATTCCTAAATTTAAGTTTAAAATGCTAGCTTCTGTTAATAAAAAGTAAAAGGAGGCAGTGAAAGCGAAGAATCATCACATAACTCAATCTTAAACAACTGTATTTCTTCATCTAAATTTATTTTATAGTAATTTTTCACAACATCCAATGTGAAAACATTTTAACAACAAATATATCCTTCAGAAATGAAAGTCAACTTCCTATCAAACTGCAGACCCTTTGTTCCTTTACCGTCACTTCCCTTTCCTCCACTGACAAATATCTGCCGACAGCAGAATTTTTATATATTTGATCCAGAAGACAAGGGATAATTTCTATTTCCCATCAGTACTAGCAAAATCAAATTATTTCTTGATTTGTGCCGAGCAACAGAATTTTCATACTATTTACCTAATACTATGATGAATTACCAATTTTGCACTTGTCATGGGATTTAAAAAAAAAAAAAAGCCTGGATTTTACTCCTGGTGAGTTTCCCCTCAGTGGCAGATCTTGTCTGACTGCTACTACTCTTCAGGAGAAATTCTTTACCACATATAGTTTGGCATGGGCAACTGAGGAACTGCAGCTCCTCTGGACCTTCCTATGAGCAGCTGTTCTTAAATCCTGGGTGTAGTACTACCTGAATAAAGGTTCATTAAAAAGGCAATTAAAATATCTAAGTCAGAGAATCCTTACTAAGGAGTTTACAATGTAGGAAGACATATCTTTAAAAAGCATTGTATAAAACTGTAGTTCTCTCATTAATAGTTTCCCTCAACACTTTATCTTGTCACCAAGTTGATTTGAACTTAGGAACTGTGTCTCAGCAATAATTTTTAATTGCTTAGAGTTTTTCTTTCATACTGAATAGACTCTGCCATGGCACCCTTAGGGTTTAGGTTGAGCTTCTTGATATAGTTGAAAGCTTGGTTAGTTCAACCATTCACTAAACTGTATTACTCAGCTCCAAGAAGGTAAAAAATCACTGCTGAAAAATTCTAAACATAGTGCCCAGTCTTGTGATTCAAGTGAAGTAATGGACACTTTGACTCTTAACACCTCTCAGTACACGTTGATTTTGAGGTTTCCTGTGTTTTCTGTCAGCAAGACAAAAATCCCTTTGATTGCATGTCCAGTGCACTATGATGTTCCTCAGGTTCAGTGGCTGCACTCACACTGATGCACCAATGGAGCACTCTCAGGCAGCTACAGCTCACTTCTCCAGAGTGTTCACAGTTTCTACCAGAATAGGTTTGAAGATTTTCTGGGGCAGTCTGTAGCCACCAGTTAAAAACAGTACGAAAATCACCTCCCAAAGCAATTGTTCCTCACCAGGGCTGATGTGACTATGAACAGGTGAATGCTCATGCAAACAATGAATGCTGCCTGAACACCCAGCAACATCATCATAGAACTCTCCTTTAATAACAATATGGAAATACTGAGGGTGAAAGTTCGACCCAACCTCGCTACACAACATTTCCACACAACTCAAAACCATAACCTTTGTCATTCAAGCTGATAAATGCATGTCCTATTTGCCTGTTGCAGAAGTCACACCTGCTGCTGCAGCTCATGGTGCACATGAGGATGATGTAACACAGCTGCTTGACTTCAGCCTCAGGCTGGGCAGGTGACCACCAGAGAGTGGCTGCTGGGGCAAAGCAGCAGAACTTGAGCCATTCTGCTTCATGCTGCATGCTCAAAGAAGCTGAGAAACTAGAGCCTCACAACCACCTAACTGCTCATGCCCAAACTGCCCAAAGCTTTACAGGCATACGTCAGGTAGGGTACACAAAGCTCTAGTGAACATGGCTGAAAACATGGATGGGGAAAAAAATCCACCCTTGACATGAAAAACACTCATCTTGCGTATATGTCATACATCAGACTTCATTATCCTTTACAGATTTCCAAAGGCCTGTGAAGGAACACAACAACTGCACTTATTTGATGGAGAGAGTTCTTAAGATCTGCCTTAAACTTAATATTCAAGGCATTTTCTTTCAAATTCATTGCAGCCAGCTGATTTAAAACTGTCTTTTTTTATTAGAGACACAAAGCTTATCTAGTGTTTGCATAGCAACTATCACAATGACAGAGTAAGAGAATGAAGAAAAATTTCAAAAACTGACATGAAGCAGCATGATGCTACTGCCATAAAAAACCCACATAAAACTGGCTGTTTAAAAATAGAAAGTAATGCACTCATAAAACTCATGTGTTAATTACACATTGAATTTTAGTCCATGGACAAAACTAAGAGTTAAGTTTAAGCTGACTGAATTCTGTCGGCTTTCAATGGATTTAATCTTTTTTTAGTACAGCTTTCAGTCATTAAGTCTAATTATGAAGGAAATTAAATTTTATCATATGTAAGTTTGGCCTACCTGAAGCTAATGTCACCTATCACATTCCCAAACATGATTCTATTTTGTTTAGCCACACAGAGGTTTCTCAGAAGCAGCCTAATAAATGACATACCATAGTTGTTTTTGGTTGCAACTTCAAAATGCCATTGGTCAAGCACGTTCTACACCTCAGAAGAGCCATTCTGTTACCAAAAAAATATCCATACCAATAAAAAAGAAAGTGATTTACATTGCTCACTTGAACCTGAGGGTGAAACAACACCACATTTGGGGAAGCCAATCCCTAATCTAAAAATTGAATCCAGTATTGAACACACTAACCTGAATGTCAGAAAGTGTGGAGAAAAAAAATGCAATGCTCAAGTGTTAATGCTTAAATCTGAAACATTTTTCTTAACCTGCAAAATACTACTATATACTCTTTCATGTAAAGAGAGCAGTTTTTAAATTAGCAGCCAAAAACTAAATTCCCAAACTAAATACTGAATTGTCTTCAACGAAAAGGCCACCAGGAGACTTGGCAACCTAAAACCTCTAACATCTGTGTTTCTAAAGACATATCTACTATATAAATGAGCATGTTCATTTGTATGCATATGAGAAGGCAGAGCAGGGGGACGAAAGCCTCTGCAGCAAAGTCAGCAAGTACAGCTTCACTACAGGCCAATTCCAGATGACAAATAGCTGCCTACGAGGGTGGTGCGGGGACGACACCAGCCGGTGGAGAATGCTTAGGCTTTATGCTGGGAGATTAACACATTGGTTCCCTTTTGGCAAAGCAGCAGACAACAGCTGACAGGAATAGTCCAGCCTGCATACAAAGGAGGGAGGAAAATGTACCCTGGAGCAGCCACTTTGGAAAGGGTATTCTCGCCCCTGCTTTGTTCCCACCTGCCACCTAGAGCTCCATAGGATTACTGTCCTCTCTGTAAATAGCAAAACTTCCCTATTTCAATCAGGATTAACTGAGTAGGACGAGTCAAAAATTGACATTGATAACATTTTATAACTTGTAAATGACCCTGTCACATATCTAGATTAAAGCAGTTAACTAAATAACTTGCAAATTCTGTCTAGAGAGAAGTCTTATTTCCAGCGTTTGGAACCACATTATAAATTAATGATGAAAGCTAAAATGTATTACATCAGAAACATACTGTACATGAAAGCATGCTAAAGATCCTTCATTTTCAGTAACATCTGAAGCAAGACACTGTAACTCAAATACCACAAGCAAAGAGGCAAGGAAAGAGATCAAGTAGGGCATGTAGCCAAATGTCACGTAATGATACTGAGTTATAAATCAGTTTGGGGTACACTAACAAGGCACAGAATGTTCAACTGAATTCACAGTTCCTTAAACAACAAGGAACACAAAGTCTTCATATGAAGGCACAAGGGAAGCATATATGCTCTTTCCTAAAAAAACCTTTTCCTGTAACAGTTTTCGAAAGGCAAAGAACACTGGAAAACAAATAAAGATGGAGAAAGTAAGTATCTCTCTTGGCTTTAGGAAGTTTGCTCAGACTAGTTTAGGAAATCATTGATCACAGAAGTGCTAGAACTAGTTAAATCCACTTTTTTTCATCCCAACAATTTAGGGCTTTTTTTCCCTAGGAAATAGGGAAACATTTATTTTACAAAGCAAGGAGGTTACTCCAGCTGCTAAACACAGATGATCGTAGCTAAAAAATCCAAAACACCACAGTCACCCTAAACACTGCTCTTGGCACTCTGAGTAGAGATACGACTAAAGGATCCAATTAATTTTAGTCTTAAGCAGGGTATTTGTTCTTAAACACAGTGAACAACCAAGGTTGCACAAAAATGGAAAAATCTTACTTGAACACATCTTAATCAACAGACCTGAGAGTAAAAAATGTTCTTCACTTAAAGAATTCACCACAGGTGAAGAAGCTACTTAAACTATCATTTGCTAATGAACTGTGAATTAAATCTCCTCTGCTTAGGATTAACATGTTTTAGACAAAACATGCATTGGCACTGCACCTTTAGATAATTGACTTGGTCAATTGAACACCCTCACATTACCAGATCTATGGGAAAAGATACATATTGGCTTCAAAATGAAACTTTGGTTTGATATTAAAAGTATTGCTGTTAACATTATTCCTTACAGTCTTGGCTACCAGAAAAAGTTGCAATGGTATTAGTAAACCTGATAAAAGCCTCAACTGCACTGCTTCATGCAACTTAGCTTCAAGGAAAATTTAAATACCTCAAGCTAAATTTCCAGTAACAATCAAGATTTAAGTTTTCTGACAATAAAGAAGAAATGGGGTGCCACCGAAGCTTAGTTTCAAACACTCAGAGTTTAGTAAATACATACACAGAGCTTCTTCCAGAAATAAGCACACCAGATAAAAAGGCTTACTTTTGTCTGAGAATGTATGCATATAAAAAAGATTTATGGGTATGAACAGAACTCTCAAGAACTAACAGAATTTGAATTCTCCTGCAAAGCAGTGACACAACCTATATAACTTCTGAGGAATGTTTGTCTAGTTGTTTACAACTAGCCTCATTTCTCCAAATAATGGCAAACTCTTAGACTTCCCTAACATTGCCATTCAGTACTAAAGTATCTTTTTATGATATGCCACTTAAAACACAATTTCAACATAAATTCTTGTACGCTGGGCATGAAGAGTGCATACAAAAGTTTGCAGACAGGTTCCCTGTCTAGCAGCAAGAGGCCACTGAGCAACTTATCCAGGGCTGAGATGCCTTCAGTTCAAAAGAGTAAGTGAGCATGACAGTATGGAAAGTTCTAAATTTTACTGCTGCTGCTGAATGATAATATAAGGCCATGGTTAGCATAAGAGATAGGCACAGTGCCTACTCTGCCATGGAAAATGCAGCCCCAGACATTTATTTTTATACAAAATGTGTGTTGAAATTGTTTTAGAGAACATCCAGTTCCTGTAAATATTATGGGAAAATGACATTTACGACTAACCGGTCTCCTCTGAGTAACGATGTGGCTGAGTGCCATTTTCATTTCATACCAAAAATATTAACTAATTGAAGTTAAAAGAAGTTTGTAAAAATTGGACCCTTGCACAATTATGCCCAATTCTGGTCAAGACAGCAGCATCAGCACTGCCTCAGGTGAATCATATACAAGAACAGCACTGATTTTCCCACTTGTGCCCTCCTTAAAAACATTCCATAAAAGATTCCATAACACAATGATGTTACATACAGTATAAAAAAAAACTTCACAGGATTTATCTATAGAAATTGCTTACAAAAACTGTTCTCTTAATATAAAACAGTATCATTAAATTTAAATGTAAAAATATGACTTAAGGGTTACAAACTAATACCAAGCTAAAACTGACTCAGAGAATCAGAACTTCTGCAAACTCCTCAGTCAGTTGAAGGATGCAGAGTAAATAGCCAAGACAAAAACTCACACCTCCAAGTATTACTCTTCCAACAATAGTAAACACAGCATCGAGGTGATTGCAAAGTCGTAGTTGCCTTACACAAACCAAACACATATGGCTGGGATCATCAGTCTAGCAGCAGCCTCACCAGAACTATCCACAACTTGGGCAAGCTGCACTCCCATGTCTGTGCCTAATCTTTCTGTGGGGAGTGAGAGTGAAGACAGGCAGGGCTGTCTGGAGGGCACGTTTCAGGAGCTGAGTTAACACCTGTAACAGTTTTTCAATTGGTAAATCCTAGCAGGAGGCTGCAATGTTATCAATTCTTAGTAGTGACACCGAATAGAAAATGCAAACCTATTCACCTGCCCACAGGGCAAGGGGTGGATCAAGACCTGACCTGTTTATCTCTGCAGGGTTGAATGTTTTATCACACTGGTGATTTTAAAAACAGCTCAGTAACTGTGGCCAAGCAATAACATTCTAATAGGAATAATGCTTGAAGTGTACACTTAAAACTAAGCTCAGGTTCATAAAGACACACAATTTCTCCCATCAATTTAACTTGTTAGCATGTAACATCAAATATAAAATGTAATAATTTCAATGACACTGTTGTTCAAAAAGCACAAATCATAAAAATCAGTAGTTGTCTTTGTTAATTTTGTGTTAAAATCTATTTGGATTAATAATAATTCTCAAAATCTGTTACCATAAATTAACAGTTTTTTATTTTAATAAATCTGAGGATCAGGCACAAAAATTTCACTTGTTAAAGATGAAGACAAGACAGAAGCAGGACCTGGATTAGTAACTGAAAAGTTCTGCCTCAGTCTTGTTGCTTTGACACCTATACCACATCTCTTGTGGTTCATCTTTCTATTTCCTTCAAAAAGATTTCCATCTGCAAAACTGTAATTTGCTGGCTGACGTAAATTTGAAGAGTTCCAAATTCTGGTGTTGCATCTGAAATTACTGGCTGTATTTCTGACTTTGCAGGCAGTATGGTGAGAGACATTGAGAGAGATATGGGGGAGGAAGGGGAAGGTGGTGAATATGTACTATGGTAATAGGAAAAAAACATCCCCAATTACTAACTAACAAAACCTAAGTGTTGTTCCTGTGAGGTGGCATTACCAGCTCAATACCTTATTGAGGTATTTAGATTCAGAAGATTAAGTCATGCTGCATGCATAATCACATAGCATTGAAATGCCAACAGTAATAGACACTGACTTCAAAAAATACCTGAAATAGCTGTTAAATCTAGGGAGAGGAAATAAGAAAGCAGAGTACATCTCAAAAGCAGTGTCCAGCTCACAATTCATTGTGCCATGTTTTCTAATAAGCTGAATGCTGGCACCCATAGGTCACAAGGCTAACTTCAAGTAAAGCTCATTAATATAGTGCTCTTCTCAGGTTAGTGTTCATTTAAAATGTTTTCAGAATAAGCAGTCAAGTCAGAAAACAAACCAAATGAAAAACCTGCCAACAATTTAACAGAACAGTCCTCCTCACTCCCACCTAAAAATCACACTCCCACCTCCCTATCATAATCCCAAACACCGTAGATGGTTGCTATTAGAGGATTAGAAATGACCATCAGAATTAATAATAATCACACTGACATTCAAATCCTTACTACCACAGAAATCATTAATTTACACAAGACTAGTGTTTTAATAGTTGACTTCAAAGAACATCTAGATAATGAAAAATGTAATTCAAGATAGAAATTTTTTTTCTTAAACTGAGGTGTCATAATAAAACAAAACTGAATTTTAGTGCTGAAGTAAAATTACTTGAACTGGAAGTTAATCTGATCTTAAATCTTTAACCAATATAAATTTCTTAAAAGTTTCTCACACCATTTACTGTCACCAAATTTACCCAGGATTTCATAACATTTATGAGTGCAAATATCCCTATATCACCAGTAAGAATATTCAGCAGCTTAGTAGTTGTGAAATCATGGTCATAAATATCAATGCTCCAGAATAATTAATTTTTAGAAGCATATATTATCTACATGTGTTTAGTCAGCATCACAGCTAAATACATCTGGTTATCCATGTGAAATTTCACCTGTTAACCCAGAACTGGCAATACCATTCATCTCCTATGACTTTTATTAAGACTTATAAAGCAAGTCAGCGTTTTAAGAATCAGATAAAACGATAATTACTTTGTGACAGTCTGTGGAGTAATAAGAACTCACACCCCGCTCATTAAAGTTCTCATTCTATAAAAGATACATCCTTATTGGGAAACTTGCCTTACATCGTCTCTTGCAGTTGATACACCCTTTGTGGAGGTTTGCATCCTAGCATAAATGAATTTTTAGAAAATTACAGATGTAAGTTAATGTAATGGAAAACAAATTTTAAAGTAAGTATTCACATTCTGTTAGGAAGTGCTGACTGATTCAGATGAAGCCAGCAGATTACACAACAGCTATGGTATGTTGTTGCTGCTGTAATTTCAAAGGCTTTTGACTTCCTTTATAACGAGGGAGGAGGGGAGGGGGAAGAAGCATTAATAAATATAATAGCCATAAAAAAAGCTGTAACATATGTCTTCATAAAAACTGCACACTGATAAATAGAACTGTAAGCAAATGAAAAGAAAAAAAAAGTGCAGAGCCATCCTAAGTCCAGAAATACTTTAACAAACGCAGATTTTGTTTCAATGAACTGTGGAAGGCACAGACTGGCTTTCTTACAAAAATAAATATGTAACTACACTGGTGTCAAAAAATTACAACAACTTGTAAGATTTACCAGAAACTATGAAGCACATTTCTTCTCTTATTAAAGGCCAGACTATGTCTTATTGCTAACTGGGAAGACTGCCTCAAAGGAAGAGGCATGACTTCATCCACATTTAAAAGCTTTCAGCTTAAAGCTTTTATTTGCTTTGTACCAGGGGAAATTCAAGCATATGTCCAAAAACTTTAGAAGTAAGTCTTCCTCATGTAATAACCTGTTGAACCTCTCATAAGCCACATCTTTTATCTGGGGAAGGATAAAGAGCATGACCTAGTGAAAAATATGTATCTTTAAGATTTAAAAAAAGGGATTACTGAAATTAAAGTTCACTATAATTCTGCCAAATGGTCTGATACAGATATTGACATCATGTGCATTAAAAACAACACTTCAGTGAGAGGAAAGACAAAAGCTCAGCTTTACAGATCATCATTTATTTCACTTGCATCCTTAGAAGACAACCTTTTCTAAAGTTACCACTACAACATTGCTTAAACAAACAAACAAAAAAATCATACTTTTTATTCTTATTAATCAAAGAATAATGAATTATTTCAGAACAAACAAAAAATAATAAGACAGAAGTGTTGCAATCTCAGCCTCCCATACTTTATTTGGTTTCTGTGAAATTCAAAGGAAAATCGCTCTCTTAGAATTCTGTAAAAACATAAATTAAACAATCTCCATGTAATACAGCTCACCCCAGGAAAACAGAGAGTCCCTCTTAAAGACAAAATGTTATGACATGACACCAGGATAGTGAACTGTTATGGAAGCCTCCACATCTCGCAGAGAATACAGTCATTATGTTGCCAGATTTAATGTAGTATAGCTGATGCTACATGCACTTGGAAAAAATGAGGGAAAACAAGATAACAAAACAGAATGCACAGCATTAACACCAAGAAGCTGTAGCCTGCCTACTGAGGGAAACAACTACAATGAATAGAAGAGAGCAGAGAAATACAATTTCTTCCCAGAAACAAAAGAGCAGTCAACTGGTATTGCAAATAAGTACAATATTAAGCCACAAGAAAGCAATAATTTATAAAAGAAGCTCTGAAGAAATAAGACACTGTCCTCTCTTTAACTACCTATCAGTCATGTTCATAAAAACAATTTTCAACGTCTGTTTTTGCTGGCCTCAATTCAGAGAGGATTACTGTAGTCCTGTAAAGTCAACTGCTTAGAGCTGTGTAAAATTTTTGTCTAAATTATATATCTACTTTTGCCTAATACAAAATTACATGATAATGAAATTTAGCTGGCAAAGAAAATGATAAAAATATTTTATAGGATAGGTGAGTGTCTGTTCTTTTTTAAAAAAATTATTTATTTAAGCCAACGTTTTGACCTTTGCATATTTTCAGTAAAATTGCTCTCTCAGATGTTCTGGATACTGTTCTTCAGGAAGAGAGTATTTTGGATTAAGTTAATACAATATTTTTACCCTGTCACCTAATAGCATTAAGTGCTATTATCAGTTAAAGCACTTCTAGCACATGACTTCTTGATTCAGATAACATACTAACCATGCACTGACCCACAGAACCTGGGTTCCAAAAAACCCCTGACCAAAATTAAGCAGTTAATTTAAGAACACAAGTAAACAAATAAATAACACCAAAACTCACAGACATTTTAGGGTCCTCTTCCATTCCTAAGTGCATATGTGCAGACACAGCCACTGTGACCTACCAAACCATGAAACAGGAACCCAGCAGCCAAGGAAAAATCTTTGCAAATATTAACAGACTCTTGGCTGACTTCTTACAATTTCAATCTTTATCTAAGAAATCACTATCTATTCAGCAGCGTTGAGGGTATTTTCTATATAGGAATATTTGACTAGCATACAGTTATCAAAAGCAAGTGAATAAACTTAATGACACAGTATCAAAAAATATACCCTGCTTAATACATTCCTCTTTTCCTTCTGGAAACACATTAAAATCCTTTAACTGCCAATTGCTGCACTGTGCTCTTAATTTCAATCAAGTGATTTTATAGAAATACTTTTTAAAAATGAAATAGATCTCAGTAATCAGAAATATTTGCTTGTGAGTCTGTTTGAATCTTAAAACTGTATTTTATCTTTTGAATGAAGGAATCATTTTTAAATACAGAAAGGCTTTTGGCATGACCAAAGAAACAGACTCTTTTGAAAATCCTTACACAACAGTCCAGGTACCAGTAATATAGGGACTTTTGCTCAAATAGCCCATGCAACACAAACTTGATCAGACTTGACTTGATTGTCAACTTACTTTATTCACTATTTATGCACAATTATCTTATTTGAATCATAAAACATATATACAACATCTCTATGAAAATTACAATTGTTTGTTACTATTTGGCCTAAGAGCTTCTTTTCAAAGCAATTTAAGAGGCATGACTTGCTGGATCATTAGTTTCATTTGGCCAGAGAGATATCAACTAGTTAATATGGAAGTGTTGGGTAAAACACTGACTACCTTAAGGTACTAATGACCTCAGCTAAATCTGCCTTAAAAAAATAAATTACAGTGAAACAAGCTAAATTACATTAAATGCTAGTAAGTCCAAATAACCACATTAATATGTCTTAACTTCATGCACACACAAAACCTGAGTTCATTCCAAATGAAACTGTTAGTTGTGCTTCTGTTATGGTTTTATAGCTATGGCAACAGTAAATCATCAATACAACTTCACTACTAAAGCATTCAGAGACAAGGTTGGGGACGGAAAAAAGTTTTTTACAGTAAAAAGAATTAGAACTGAAAGTAGAACTGCAAACTAAACTGACAAAAGTTTATATACCATGAACACAATAAAAAGCTGCCTTTGAGATGGTGCAGTCCTCCCCCCCATTTATTTGTTCTGTCAACCAGCAGCATTCCTTCAAACTCATTTCACAAACCTCTTCCTCTCCATTTCTATATTTTCATATCTCTTTCCTCCATTATGTTCATTGACTGTTGATTTGTAACTGCTTCAAGTCTTTGATGTTTATGGCTACTTCCCATTCTGTTAATTTCTCATACAACATTTGATTACATTCAACATAGTGTAACTCAGGCACTAAAACAGAAATAGTAGGGACTATGAAGATGCTTTAAGAAATTTTGTTGTCATGGATAACATCACCATTAAATAAGACAAGTCTGGGGGATAGTTGTACAAGGGCAAGGACTTCCTCTCTCCATGCAAGAGATGACATTGCTTCCAGAGGGGATTCTGCTGAGGCAGCCTATTGCCCAGGAATATATGCCTTCAGTCAGCCAACAGCTAATTAAAAGCTGTACAAAGGAGTCCATTATCTAAGCTATTCCTGAACTAAAAGGAAGGCTGCAACACGAACCTGTCAATGGGAAGTTGTGAAGACTCATCACTCAGACAGGGACATCACAGTAGTGACCATCACAGTTCCACAAATGTGGAACAGGAATCCTATGTTTCAGCAGCAACTTCTAGACAAATGTCATATTTCAGAGGGGGAAAGAATAAGGTTTAATGGGTGCTTAAATAGTCATTTTGTACAAATACAGACTTGATAACCAAGTCATTTCCTTCACGTGATCTACACAAGTCAGTCTGTACCATTCCTATGAATAACATATAAATTCTAATTCTTTGTTACTTCAACCTAGGCTTTTCAGATTTTTGTGTAATACCGGAATATATCTTGGCTATATTAAAAATGTTATTCCAAGGCGGCATATGTTCTGGCCAAACCTTATCATAGTTTAGATGAACTCCACAAGCATCTCCTTAACAAAGAAAAGTCCACAGAAGAACCTAAGAAGTTGAGGTATTTGGAGGTTTCTTAGGATCTTAGATAAACAAACACACAACCTTATCCCAAGTCTCTTGCTAATTAAGTATGTTGTTAATAAAGACCGACTATTAACATACACTTGTAAAGCTGATTTTGGAAAATCTTCATGAAAACCTTCAAGAATCATGTAAAAGCAGGGTTGCACTGAGGCATAGCTGCAAATCCAGGCCTAACACACATTAAGACATTTGGGCTTTGCTAAATTCAAAAGGCACAACTGAATACCTGTTTATCTGCTGACTGCATTTTTGTGTGTGTATGTGTGTGTTTGATAGGAAGTCACAAGGCCTAAGGACAAACTTACCTAATTTTGCTCTGGTGTGCTGCTTAGGGATTCACTTTAGGCAGCCTGACTAACTGCCCACTGTGGCTACATCTCCTTCACATACTCAAATGTCCTTAAGGTTTGATTGTAAAATATCAGGATGGTTTATAAGTAACAAAGCTAGGAGGTTTATGATGCTGTAAATTGTATCTGCCCTTGAGGGCTGCACTGCCCTAATTTCTCAAGCATTATAATAATCACATTTATTTAAAAAAAAAAGCACAACACACACAAAAAAACCCCAAAAAAGCCTGCATGCACCTACTTAACCTCAGCAAACTGCTGAGAGAAGTGCAATTCCAGTGCAGAATAACAAAATAGTTTTCTTGCACTGATCCCTGTCAAAAGTTAAAAATGTAATCAAAGATGCACAGTAAGTGAAGTTGCTAAGTCTAAATGATCACACTGAAGTGCTCATTACAACAGAACTTCTGAAGAGGAAGTAATGTCAGTAGGCATTTCCAAATGACGCTGCAAGGAGAGGTCTGCTTGTAGTTACAAGTGGATGTTCGTGGACATCTTTCAGAAAGGTCATAATATTTCAAGTATGTTTTTAAATGCCCATTAAAATGGCTACAAAATACAATATTATTTCCTCCCACAGATTGAAAAAGCTTCTTGAACAGGAGACGGTATATCAGGCAAAAAAAGAAAAGGAAAACAACAAGAAAATAGCTGAACTGAAAGAAAAACTGACTAAACTGAAATCTTTTGCTTTAATGGTGGTGGATGAACAGCAAAGACTCACTGAGCAGTTGAATCAACAAAGTAAAAAAATTCAAGAATTAACCACTTCTACAGAACAAGCACACAAAAAGCTGACTTTTGCTGAAGCAAAAATTCAAGAAGAAAAAGAGAAATCCAGCAGGCTGGAGGCTGAAATTCACGCCCAGAGCAGTAAGATTTCCCAAGACCAAGAAGCAATGATGGCCAAAATAACCAATGAAGACAGTCAGAATTGCCAGCTCAAGCTAAAATTAATGGCTCTCAGCCAGCAAATCGATGAGCTGGAAGAGACCAACAAATCTTTACGAAAGGCAGAAGAAGAACTGCAAGACCTAAGGGATAAGATTAATAAGGGAGAGTGTGGGAATGCCACACTTACAGCTGAAGTAGAAGAACTACGGAAACGACTGCTGGAGATGGAAGGAAAAGATGAAGAGCTCATAAAAATGGAAGATCAGTGCAGAGAACTTAATAGAAAGTTAGAAAAAGAAGCATCACAGAGCAAGAACCTTAAAGGGGAAGTTGATAAACTTAATAAAAGAATTATGGAGTTGGAGAAACTAGAAGATGCTTTCAACAAAAGTAAACAGGAATGTTACTCCCTGAAATGCAACCTAGAAACAGAAAAAATGTTAACAAAGCAGTTGTCCCATGAGCTGGACAGTTTAAAAGCTAGAGTTGGCGAGCTTGAAGCAATTGAAAGCAAGTTAGAAAAAACTGAGTTTACACTTAAAGAAGACTTAACAAAGCTGAAGAGTTTAACAGTGATGCTTGTGGATGAAAGAAAAACTATGGGTGCAAAAATAAAGCAAACAGAAGAAAAGCTGCAAGCTGCAACCTCTCAGCTTCAGGTGGAACAAAATAAAATTATATCGGTTACAGAAAAGCTTATGGAGGAAAATAAAAAGGCACTGAAATCAAAATCTGATGCAGAGGAAAAAATTTCCAGTGTAACAAAAGAAAGAGATGAACTGAAAAACAAACTCAAAGCAGAAGAGGAGAAAGGAAGTGATCTTGTTTCCAAAGTGAATGTTCTAAGTAAAAGACTTCAGTCTCTGGAAGATGTTGAAAAAGAGTTTTTTAAAAATAAACGTAGGGAGAGTACCAAATCTAGCACCTCCTTGCAGCAGGAAAACAACATAATCAAAGAGCTTTCTCAAGAAGTTGAGAGGCTTAAGCAGAAGCTCAACGAAATGAAGTCCATAGAAGATGATCTTATGAAAACTGAAGATGAATTTGAGTCTTTAGAACAAAAATATGTCAGTGAACAAGACAGAGCCAGGCTCCTCTCAGAGGAGTTGGAGGCTGTGAAAATGGAATTGGCGAGGTACAAATTAACAGAAAAGGCAGAGCCCAATCAGGAGCATCTTTTTAAGAAACTGAAAGAAGAGGAAGCTAAATCCAGTCACCTTTCCAGAGAAGTAGACACACTGAAAGAGAAAGTTCATGAATACGTGGCAACTGAAGACCTAATCTGTCACCTCGGAGATGATCACACAGTCTTACAGAAGAAACTCCTCCAGCAAGAAAACAAAAACAGAGAGTTAGCCAGAGAAATGGAAAGCCTCACAAGAGAACTGGAGAGGTACAGATCCTTCACCAAGAACATCAGGCCCGGTCTTAATGGAAAGAAAATTCCGGATGTGCAAGTTTTTTCTAAAGAAATCCAGACGAATTCAGCAGAGAATGAACCACCCGATTACAAAACTCTTATGCCTTTAGAGAGAATGGTCATAAATGGGCAGCTCCATGAAGACAGCGATAATGAGGAGGAACAAACAGTGTCTTTCAAAAGGAACTCATCCACTGCAAATGCCACAAACAAAACATTATGGATCCCTTGGATGAAGTCCAAAGAAAGCCATCCTCAAAATGGAAAGATACACACAAAGCAAAATGGAAACTGTGCACAGACTGGAGATCTAGTGCTAAGCCATACACCTGGCCAACCCCTTCACATAAAAGTAACTCCAGATCATGGACAGAACACAGCAACCCTTGAAATAACCAGTCCTACCACTGAAAGCCCTCACTCCTACACAAGCACAGCAGTTATACCCAACAGTGGTGCTCCAAAGCAAAGAATAACCATTATTCAAAATGCGTCCTTAACACCCTTAAAATCAAAAGCAGGAGAAGGTTACATCACCCCAGAGCATGTAATTTCTCCTATTGCTATGACTACTTTTGCAAGATCTCAAACTCCTGAATCATGTGGTTCTTTAACTCCTGAAAGAACAATGTCCCCTTTGGCTTTACCTGGCTCAAGTTCTCAGGAACAAACACTCTCCTCGGAGCCTTTGGAAATGGGAGCCAAGCATGCTGTTTTTAGAGTATCCCCAGACAGGCAGTCATCATGGCAGTTTCAGAGATCTAACAGTGCAGGATCAAGTATAATAACTACTGAGGATAATAAAATCCACATTCATTTAGGAAGTCCTTATGTCCAAGCTCTCACCAATTCCAAGCCCATCAGCCCTTGCAATGCAGTGCAAGACAACAGAACTCCAGCACTAGCTAATGGCCTACCCACTAAGCCCACCAATAAAATCACCAGCAGTATTACTATCATGCCAACAGCCACTCCTCTTCCACGGCAATCACAAATTACAGTAAGTAATGTCTATAACTGACCCCCATCCATGCTGACACCCTTACCAGCAACCCATCCTGTTTCTCATCCCAGCAAGAATTATTTGGAACAGCCTCTTTACTTTGGGAAATATCTGTGCATGAACTATACAACAGCATATGAAACTAACGTTAAGTTTTGCCTGCCTAGTGTTATCAAGCGTGCACTTACTGTATATCTTCTCACTGAAATACAGTTATGTAAAAAATTTAGTCTTGCACTTGTATAAATGCATCTTTATGTATTGCCATTTTCAAAATAACTCACTTTACTTTTGACTGCAACTTGCCTTGGTAAAATATTTTAACATTACAAAAAAAACCCAGTAAATAATTGATTATTTTCATCATTGCTTGCTGAATATTTTTTGTTTGTTATGTGTGGTTTGTATTTTTTCTGCATGTATGGCAGAATTTGAATTAAGCCATAATAATGCCTGCTAACTTCAGATAAGACTTGATTCATTATCTTCCCTGTTATTTCCCAATTCCTTCCAGCCCTCTCATTTCAGGTAATTATCACTACATCACACACAAAATATTATGTATTGTATAACAGTGTTTGGTTAAAATTCTTTTTAAACTCTCCTGCAAACTTGTAAGTGAACAAAGTTCAGAGGCTTGTATCACAAAGTAATTCTCCCCAAACAAGGGTTTTTTTCCAATACAACAGAAAAACTGCAATCATTTAGGTATGCTGTAAAACAACGTACAGCAACATTTATGTTTCAAAATAACTCAGGAGAATAGATTTACATTCAATATTCAAATTTCATCAGAACTCCTAGCCATCCATTTGACAAACAGTATACATCACACAATCACACTGAAGAAGAAACAAGATTACCAAACTATGGCATACCTTCATGTTTTTCACTTTATAGACAGAGAAAACTTGGCAGAAGCATTAAGAAGCATGACTAGACCAAGTCTCCAAACTTGATCCAGATGCAGGCCACTTAGTCTGGGATAAATAGGAGTGCCATACAGAATGGACAAAGCAGGTTAAGGTATTTCAATGACAATTACAGTATTTGTGCCTAGGAAAAAGGACAGAAATGTTATGTGCCAAGCAGTCAATTTTAATTTCCCATAAAAAATTGCTAGTGGTAGAGCACCTTCACATACAACATAAGTCCAGTCCAGAAGTTCTAAAAGGCACTCTCATACTTCTCTTTTTCACAAAAGCTGTACACTCCAAATCTAAATTGTAACAATTGTTCTTATTCTAAAAAGTTAAACAGCCATAAATTTGATGCTTTCACCGGGGTGGTGCTGGTATTATTTTTTAAAAAATTAGAAACTGCAACCTACTTATCAGCAAGGAAGTTTGCAAGTAATCAGAAAGTTCCTATTCACGAAACCTTTATCTTTATTCTGTCTATTTTCCCCAGAGGAAAAAAATATTTCTGCGGCATAACTTAGCAATGGATTCAGCAAAGAACTTTGGCCCATGATCTCACATAACAAGGGGACTTCCATCATTTTAATTTTGATTGACAGGAAACTAAATGTTTATAACTGTAGATAATAAGTGCTTTTAGAACAGTTTATATTGAAAAGCAAAGTCCACTGCCCATATACACTTTTTTTCAGTAAACAATAGGAAGAAAAAATATTTAATTATATAAGATATGTGATAGACATGGATAATAACATATGTATTATAGTTGAACAATGGCAATTTCAAAAAGAGAAATTTTGTCTGGACCTGCACATCCCCAACTTATATAATCTGAAGTTACTAGGCTTCTTCCTTGTTTTGTCTTACTCCATCTCCATGGCTGCAAAAGTGAGCTCTAAGAACTGGGTTAGAAGGAGTACATACTCTTATTCTGCACAGCAAACTTCAATTCACACCAGCTCTAGCAAGTTACTGATGAAGACAGCAGCCAGATCTCAGGAAAAGCAAAATCATAAAACTTTTAGAGCATGTTAATTAGATGAACAAGTTACCTAATTACATTCAGGCTGCACGTTCTTAACTGCAGGGCTCAGTTAAGAGCCCAAAAATCAGTACCTTCAAATCACATTCTCTGCATTTCTGATGTTTGGGTTACTGCATATCCTGCTATATTATACTTAAGATCTCTGCAGGAATATATTACAAGCATGGTACTGAATAACTGTGTCTGAAGTAGCCACTTGACAAAATACTAACAGACACCAAATTCTCCAAAAATTAAAGGACTAACTTGTCTCCCAGAGGCACTAAAATTTTTCTTCAGTTAGACCTAAAAAGCTTGTAGGAAAGAAAATTCAGATCTACCTTCAAAAATATACAGAAATGTGTTATCATTAACCACCTGGCCATCTATTAGAATATCTTATAAAAGAGAAGTACAAATAAGGGCACAGCAATAAGCACACACAGTCCTTTGGACAATTACCAAGCTATTACAAATAAGGAATTTCAGTCTTTAAAGCTAAGATTTGAATACAAAAGTGTTCACACCATATATAATCATTTAACAGGACAGTACTTCTGTCCCTGTCTTAAACTCTTAATGATTGATCAGTAATTGTCTAATTTACAAAAGATGAAGGAAGCAGCCACTCATGACCATTAAATCCTAAGTAAGAAGCATCAGCATTGCCTGGAAAAGAAATTGCTACATTTACTGAAAACACTCCTTGATTAAGGGATGCTTACATTCCCCTACTGATGAAACAAGCTCTGTGTAGATTTAACTGACTTCACAGCAAAATTTTTTGTCAGTCATTCCAACAGATAAAAAAATAAAATAATTATTTTTGCCTGAAAATAAGGTTTGCACAATGAAACAGGTTTGTTCTGTTTGCATTCCCAAGATCAATTTCAAAGCAGAGAAAATAAACACCTGGATGTGTTTGCTGAGAGCTGAAACTCAATTGTTTAAACAGAAAGAAGTTAGCTGTAATTTTATCATAAAATAGCAAATAGAAAGCATAGCTTTTTTACAATTTACAAATTAACCTTGAGTTGTTCAGATCACCACTCCATATTTCACAGTATTTCCATTTTGCTGAATGAGAATAGCCACCTGCTTCCTTGGCAGACAATAAGTAAAGAGCAGAGCAAGGAGAAATTTAAGTTATCTGCACATTGATTCAAGCACTCTGAACAAAACATCAAGCACAATCATTAAAATTCTACAAGTAAGACAGCTTTTCTAGGAATTTCAACTACTCTGTAAGTGGTAAGTATTGTTGTTAATTTGGAGGCTGAGATACTTTTGCTTTCAGTGGTTGCTCAAAAGCCTAAAGTCTAACAGGTATGTAATGATTCGTTTAAATGTTAAGGCAAAAAGGTCACATAGTAAGAAGCATATATCAGAGGGATTAAACTGTGAAAGAGAGCACAAAAACAGTTTTCAGCACACATCATAATATCAATCCTCCTCTTTTCCAAAACTCTTGGCAAGCATCTCTAAGGTCTAAAAATCTACCCTTTCCCCTTTATGTTATGTTCCCAGCAAAAGAAGGGAGAATTAACTGATTTTTAAATGACAGCTGTTAACCAGCCCATTCCTTTTCCTTCATCTTTGTGGGTTCATTTCAGTGAATGATCAAATGGACATAAGCAAGGGCAGCACCAACACTTTGGTACTTAGCATTTTTAAGCCATTCTTTTTATGTGATTAAATTTCTCAGATGAAATACTTGCACTTTTGTCTTTACACAGGGAAGATGGATGAGGGGAGGGAGGGAAGGAAAAGGAGAAAAAGCAAAAAGAAGAGAATATAAAGCAATAATGGTACTCTCAGACCAAAGCACTCATCCATCAACTATGAGGTATTATTTCAAGTTATTTAAAGACCTCCTGCAAGCCACTAATTAAGAAATAGAATTGACAAAAATTACGAGAGCAGACTGTTAATCTTCCTGATCCAAAGCACCATAGCCAATACGGTGTCTGGGGATAATATGTTAAGCTGTAATAAGAAAAAGATCTGTATGCAAGCATTTCGTGCAAGGATTAGGAAGCTGTGCTCCCCACACTAGGGAAAAAATAACCAGAAACAGAATTGTACAGCTTTATTTTCTGAATAAGATTCAATGGATGCTGCAGGGTTAGATGATGGAAATGGAGCACCATCTGCAAGATGACTTTGTCCCTAGGAAACAGGTATTGAGGCAGGCAAAACAAAAACTGACAACTGCCTAATCTCCAGGCTTAAGGAAAGACTACCAAAACATTATGTTACCAAGAAACAGAAGAGAAAAAGATCTTATGGTCCAAATACAGCACAAGTGAGTGTATAAAAATGTTTTAAAATTAACACCAAGTACTATAAGTGGGAAATTGCTCAAAATAATAAAAAAAAGGCAAACCATAAAAATTTAAGCAGCATGATTTCACAGATCTGCAGCCAGTGGCCCCAAGATGAAGCTGAATTATCTCTGTGCTGTAGCTAGCACATTATCCAATGACCCAAAATACAGTGGTACTCAGAAAGCCTCAAACAGCAGTGTTGCCAACTAATTATGATTCCCTTCTGACCACAAAGCAAAGTGTTCTTGAGAAACACTTTTTGAGTACAAGTGGAAAGACCTCCTTTAATCAGTGTCTCTTCATTTGTCATGCAGTGGCCTGAATCATAGGCTCTTCAAACACGGATGGGCCAAAGAAGCTCCCTCCCCTTTTTTGCTCCTACCACAACCCTAATTACAAAATACTGCCCTTGCAGCTGTGCTGTCACCACTGTGGTGAAGGCAGCACCATGAACCAGGTCAAGAAACTAACCTGGATTTAAAAAAATAAAAGCAAAACCACAAACAAAAAGCCATACTCCACAAATCCTCATTAAAACAAAACAAAACCCAACCAACCAAACTCAAAACAGGATTCACTTCAGCATAGCTTTATAAAAGAACTACATCAGCCTAACTGAATAGACAAGAAAAAAGCAAAAAGGAGCACTTTATAGTGCATTTGCTGCCAAAGTCTGGTCCCATCACCATTGTCTGAAGAGATAAAATATACTTCAAATAAACAACAAACATTTACCAGTCCCATTAAAGTAATTCTGTATCTCTCTTGGGAGAGAAGTTAATTGACTTGTGCAAAAACCAAGCAAGGCAGCTTCAAATATGATTTTCTTATCCTTGATTGTCTCTTACTCAAGCCACTATAGGTCCTTTTTTGTCCTGAAGAAACATCAATCTTAGCTGGATAAAAGGTAGAGAGTCTTTTAATTTTCATTATATACCTATATTAGGAAAAAAATATATATACTGAATATAGGACTCTGATTAACACACCTTTAAATGTGGCCGCCCAAGAGGAAAACAGCCTACTCACAGACAAAAAAAAGCCATGATGGTAAAAGCAAGAGGGTCTTTTTCCTTCTCCATGAAGAACCTCTGTAAACCTTTTCAATGTAAAAAATTGCTAAGATGGGGAAAAACATACTCAAAGCTTTTGAACAGAGAGTATTGATAAATGAAGATGCTTCCACATTAAAAGGCGTGTGTTGGTACAAGCAGAGTTTCAAACACCTTTAAAAACTGCCTTAAAAACACCCAAACACAAACATCCCTATGTGCCCCCAATCTCTACAGAACACGATCCTCCATGCCAAGAATCCTAAGAAATGGCAGGGCAGCTTTAAAGGAGCTGGACTGCAGGTCTCGCCCAGGCTGCGCTCCCTCCAGCAGCACTGACACCTGAGCGCCCGCAGGAGCACCTAAGTGCCAGCGCTCCCCTGTGCGGGACACAGCTGCCATTGCAGCGTGTGTAATACCCTAAAAAGGCCACGCATTTCTCTTGCTAGGGACTCCAAGTATCCCATCAAGGTGCCTCAGACTCCCTGGACTTTCAAGGGGCAAAGGGAAGATTAACAACAAATCGTTGCAGCTGCATGATGATGCAGCTGAACCAGCCCCAGGTAACCTCATGCTATGGGAGTTAACCCACAGCATAACCCTACCCTTCCTTGCATCTTGTCAATTATCTACTAGAAATGAGTCTTTAAGCTATCCAAAGTTTAAAATGATGTCATCGCACTTGCCAGTGAAGACGTGTCCCAAGAAAAGCAAGAAACATAACAGAATTTTAGAAACTGTAAATACAACTTTTGCCTCCAACCATTCTTCTTTCCTTCACCATCAGAAAGTAGATTTAAACTCTGCATTCAGGAAATAAGATCACAGCGACGCATTTAAGTGCAAATTGTGCCACATATATAGAAATAATTTCCAATTTTAATACATATTTTTATGTCAGATATGCCATATTATTGAAATCAAGAGGGCTGTAATAAAGCAAATATCAGCAGAACAGTAGAAGACGCATAAAATAGAGCTTAAAAAGGATCTCAGGACGTTTTTGAGCCTATTTCCTTACTATAACTTGACTTAGTTATAACTACAATAATTCCAAATAACTGGTTCATATAGTTCTAAAAAATGTCTGCAATGACAACTTCACAGTTACCCAGCAGTCTGGAAGAGGGCTGAAAAACCCTCGTCATTAAGAATCTTGCTAATTTCTAAACTAAATTTATGTCGCTGAAACTGTACTTCAGTATTCTCTTTCCTGTCCCCCCACTGGACTTTGAAAATTATTTTCTCTGCAAGACATATTAGAAGATGATTATCATGTCTCTTCTCAGTTTTGTTTTCTCGGCATTCAACAAACCAAATTGCTCTCCCACTTAACACCCCAAGTAGTACAACTCTAGATTATTGTAGAGTCATTTTCCCTCAGCCAAGCTGTTTATAGTGGCATGACAATGCAGTGAGCCAAGCCAGACACCAGCCTGGCTTAGCTCTTACCCTGAGTGAGTCAGTGAGAGCAAGGATTACACTGCTCCTGCTCACACATCTCAGTATAGTGTGAGCTGCATGAAAGGGAATTCAGTGCAACTGAGACTTCTCACTTTGGATTCCTAGAAAACAAATGCCAGCATCTAGTGGAAGAAAAGTAAAGAAAAGGAAGTATCTGAATTCTTTGTGTTGTTGAGGATGCCTAACCAAAAACTTCAGCCAAAGCTGTCTGGCTTGGAGACCAAAGGGAATATTCAAGTTTGTAACTTAATCTTAACTTGTTCTCACTTGCAGACCTGGCTTTCATTCTGACTGCATTCAATAATCCAGGAACAAACTTAAATCTGGCAAGAGGCAGGCTTGTGCACACACAGACATGGACTGCTGAGTAAAGGATGTGCAGCACCACCCCCTGGACACTTTCACTAAAGCTGCAAATGATATTCTTGTTACTCAAATTTCTTGAACTATAAATTGAAGCAGTGAGAAAGAACCTTATCTAAAGTTATTTCTCGTAGATCAAGTGCTACAACGACAGAAAAACAAATAAGAAAATTTACAGCATAAATACTACATGCTCCCCCTCTCATTTAAATGAATAAAGTTCAAACAGGAAGAAAAGCACATGTCATACTTTCAGAAGGAAAAGGAAAGTATTAAGACCAAAAGCACAAGAACCACTTCAACAGCACAGAAACAGAAATATTTTCTGTCCTTGACACTCACAAGTTTAGTCCTTGATCTAACTACATGCATAATTGAATTAAAAAAGCTAAGGGTCAATAAGTGTTTTCCTTAAATTTAAATTATTCATTTTTTCCTCTCTAGAATTACTATTACAAATGATGAAAAATAAACCAATTTTTAAGTGCAGTATGAGGAGGAAGAGAACTAGATGGGTAGTTTGTTAAATCCTTGCCTTCATCAGAATCACATCATTTTGTGATCACAAAAAAAAATTTGCTTGAAATTAAATCTGATGGATCAGAAGGTCATATTGTCAATGGTGGTTTTAATGAGCTAGACTAAAATGAACTTATTAAAAGTTCCCAGCTAGACTCGTGCGAACTATAGGCCAGAGCACAGGGATTATTTCAACACCTAACTCGTCACTGATTCAATAAAACCTTACACCCTGAATACCAGAGTCAGATGCACAAAATCTGTAAAAATCTGGGCCTATGAATACCTTCCTGAAGTATTCACATGGCCAGTCAATCAAGTCCAGACAATACTCCAACCACTTTGCAACCAAAGGAATCTCTGAACTGAAATGCTTCTCAAAAAGACCCCAAACAAACAACCAAACACAACTCTTAGAGATATAATCTCACTTTAGAATGCAAGACTTTAAATATTTTTATCTGTTCACCTCAATATACTTAGCAAATGATGGCTAATGTAATTCTTTTTATAGCTGGGAAACAGACAGTTCTCTATCATCTTTATAATTACATCAGGCAGCAGCACCGCCATTAACAGCCCACCCAAAGATTTTATTCTCAATACTGTGCCTCATCTACCAGGCCATATCAACATGGTCAGAGGCAAACTCTTCCAACTCAATACTCATGGAAAGCCACATAGCAGTAACACAACTATCCCCTCCAACAACAATTCCTTTCTTAATGCAGCACCTTTACTGCAGAATGCTTTTTGGTTTGGGGGCTAAGGGGGAATTCCTTTTTTTTGCTTCCTTTCCTACTAGCAATATGAATGCTAAAATTCCAGCCTACCATAAAAATGTGTTGTTTATTCAACATTAACATCAATAATTTTATTTATTCAACATTTAATAAAGAGTTTCAGTCGGGTTTAAGTGAAATACTGGGATGCAAAACAAAAGGAAATCTTCGCTGCTACCTAGAGGTAAAATCTTGAAGGAGCATAGGGAAAGAAAAATGCATTTCCTTTTTCCTTACTCACTTTCAAAGCCAAACTCTCTCCTTTCTTGACGCATTAAAAAAAAAATTTAACAGTGCTACAAATTGAAACATGCTGATTTTAAAAATAAAAACAAGAAAGAGGTTTCAGACACTCAGACTAGGTATCTCCTCTTTGGTAGTGACCAGTGTTAAATACCTGTGAATGTTAAGCACCAGGCACACAGAATAGAAAACCCAGCCTCTGGCAGACTGCAACTTACGGCTGGAATCTCCACACATCTTTGTGTTTAGCAGTCCTTGATGAATGCCCCGAATCAGTACAAATTCTCTCCAAACCAATTTATATGACCACTTCAAAAACTGTCTGTCCCAATGAGTTTCATAGCTCATTGACAAGGGAAAATCACAAACTTTTAATCCACATGCACTGGATGCCCTCTCAAGCATGCTAGAGAATTGCCCTATTCCCCATAATGCTACGTTTCTGCTGTTTATTTTTTTTATCACCATCTATTTTCCAGTCTTGGAAAGGTTTAGTGTCTGTTATTAATCTTCACTCAGAAAACATTTTGTAATTGATAGTCTTTGCCACCTTTTTTGAATTTGGCATACCCCTCCTTGAGCTGTTTGGACAAAACCCAGCAAAACATCCATAATGTAGGATGGTTTAGATTCACACACTGAAAAATGATGGGGTTTGTTCTCTTCTGTTCTTTTCCTAGTAATTCCTAACCTGCCTGTTGCCTTTTTGACAACTGCCAGTTGCTGAGCAATGAGGACAATTTACAGGGATTCCAAGATCTGTGCTCTGAACCACAATAAATGTCACTACTGTACATGAACTAGTTTTCCCTACATATATTATTTTTCAGTTGTTAACACTGAACTGAAACACGTTTTTACTCACTAACAGGAATTACTGTCAGGTCTTGCTTCTCATGTTCCCCCTGTAATACCATATGCAAATATTATCTTTTCAGTACTGTCTTCCTGTGAAGTTTATGAAAATGTTGAGTATCAGAGGTGTCTGTGAGATTCAGATGCTACCTCCACTATACTATTAAAAACTAGCTCATTGCTCTGTTACATATCCACTTAGTAATAATTAGTAATTCACCTTGAGAATTTTCCTTGCTTTCCCACAGTTTCCACACAAAACCTGCTCTCACAAGATTCTTTTGTTAGAGACCACTATCAAGGGGTTTTTTTTTAAAACCTACCTGGGACTTTCCCTCCCACATGGGTCTCATCATTAAACAATCCAATAGCATGTACCTATATCACAACATCTGATTCATAGAACAAATATTATCTCTGACAAGAAATGTGGATGCTTTTGCAAAATTAGAAACCATATGGGCAAACATATTACTTAACTGACATTTCTACATTTCAATCAGTTCAGCATTACATTTATCAATCTTCTGTGAAGCTTTATTCTAAAGTGGCATTGCACCCCTCTACCATCACCAAGAATTTCAGTGAGGGATTGTGTATCACTGACAAGGACTCTGCAATTTTAAAAATCATCTCCTTCAGAACTCTTAGAAATGTGCTACACTGCTCTGGGAGATTGTTACTATTTTGTCTCTCCGTTATCAAACCTCAATTAAGCTCAGGCTGATTTTTATCTTTACTCATGATCCATTATGCACATCTGTGACATACAAACTTTCCCTAAATTCCTTCACGCTGAACACTGCAATGATCTGATGTTGGTTCAGCTTTATCCTATTAAAAACCCCTATTATACATAATTATATACAAGTAAATGTCAAGCTTTTAATTTGTGATTATTTTTTTTTATCAGCCCAGACAGACCATTATATCAACTAAGAAGTTTTCTCAAAACCTGTTTTGATCTATCTGATTCTTACGAATAATTAAGTCACCAGAATTCCAACATTGCCTTCTATTGTCCTCACTTGAACACCATTTCCATTTCATGGGGTTTTTAAAATTAACATTAAGAGAAGTTTTTTTACCCTTAGCTTGACTAAAAAAGGTATACAAAAATGCTTATGATGCAAAAAGGTTTTCTCATGAGTAGTGTGTGTTTAATCCTGGTTTCAGATAATGGTACTTTTCAAACAAACTTCTTGCCTTTATAGTTCTTCACCTTTTCTGTGCATATAATAATTTTTTTGTATATTTTTATTTTTTTGTATATTTATATTTATTTTTTGCAATTAGATATAATAATGATCATTCTGGAGGGAGATCTGTCTCACAAATACATTAATTTTGTGTACACTGGTCATTGTCAAAGAATGATCTCTCATAGTAAAGTATGACCTGGGTATTGCCTTCTGCTCAGGCCTGAATCAAGATTTGCTTCCACATGTGGAAGTTCTCTGATTATTCACCCAGAGAACCCACACAGTTCAAGACTTTGCACTGCATAACTCACTCAGCTCCTAGGGCCGATAGCAGGCAGACAGGAAACCCCTCTTATTTATACTCTGAGTTTCAGTCCATTGAGTGTCTTTGATATTCACCAATCAAGTACATAAATTAAATACAAAGCTTCTGTCTCATTACCAACAAAATAAAGGAAGTTTAAACAAACAGTTAAAGCAGTGCATTCATGTTTATAAAGTGGAAAAAGCACTACCAAGCTAAAAACACCACTTGTGACGCATGATTTATTTCCTCGGTTTATTTCCAGATTACCAATATGTTCCATCGTTCAATTCCAACTCGGATCCCCAAACCAAAGCCTGCAAGCACAACCAAACCACCTGTCAAAATTCCTCCTGGACATATCAACAAACCACTCCAAGACAGCCCTTCTGGAAAGATACGCATTGTAAGGACTGTGTCTAAAGCCTGCCTTCAAAGTGGAGGGAGAAGGTAAATAATTTTGTGATCTATGACATTTTAATGGATTTAAGCCATCTGAATCTCCGTTGTTTCCACTGGGGAAAAAACAGCAACCATCCATACGGTCAGCACATCAATAGTGACCAATCACATGACATCAGGACAGCCAAATTCTTAGAAGTCAAAGTTACTGCATGTCTTCAGAGACCATGCTCTGGCTCCACTTTTTCTAGTGCAGTTCCAGATTTTGCCACTGACACTGCAGGAGCACAAGACACAAATAAGTTTCTACTATAAATTCGGTTCTGACATGTTCTACAAATAACAATAGTAAGGTTATCTCAGTAGATTTATAAAAACATTGTCAATTGAATAAGAGGGGTTGCAGAAGCTGTCATGTTTTTGACACTGGTCTAACCAAGAAGTGTCTCAGTATGGATATCCTAAGTTCAACATTAAGGGTGGAATGAAGAAGGCATGGAGAAATCTGCTCTTGTATAATGTATTGAATTTGGAGAAATGCAGAGCTCCTTGCTGTGGCAAACATCTCTTTAAAAGCATGATGTGAAGATAAGCAACTCCTTCCTCAAGGAGTTAACAAGTGTGATTATTTCCACTGCAATTCCTGCAGATGTTATATTAGGAAAACAGATGCGAGAATCATTGTTTGCATCAACTATATAAAAACTTTCACCATTTGAACTACAGTATTTAAATTTGAGTTCACATAAACTATATTTTAGAACTGATCAAAATTAGTAACAAGCTTAACAAGAAGTTGTGGCTTACCCAGAAGCGCAACTTTATTCTTGCATTCTACCATAATTTTGCCATTGCTTTCAACTCCTAACATTTGCTTGAAATATGTAACTGGATTCATTGCTCCTAGTGAAGAGAGTTATTTTTAATCGAACTCCTTGCATAAGAAATTGTAGTTCATCCATGACAGAATTTGCATGTTTGCTTTTCTTAAAGCTAGCTTCTTTAAAAGACTAAAAATTCAAGGTTTCCCTTCAGGCAACACACACACACAAAATCCTCAAACAAAAAATAAAAACAAAAACGTTAGAAGAGACTCCATGCTTGTTGTTTCCAATTTTCTGAAAAATAGCAATTGTTGCTCTGCAAGAAAATTTCTCACTGTTCTACAGAACGTTAAGAAAGACTAACAAAATACTGCTACTAAAGCAAAGAACTCCCACACAAGCATCCTGTAATACCAGCTAACACTAGTTACTGCTTTAAAATATAAAAATTAATTTATCTGGTGTTAATGTCTCACTCATTCTTCTTCTCCTAACAGAGTGCATTCCAACAGTCTAAATGGCTCAACTGATAACATGTGGGAAAACTCCTTACACATAGGTGTTTCTTTAAGAACTGCCAAATCCTAATTCCCAAATAAAGCAAAAGTTGGTGGTGATCACAGTGCCATAGCCGGAACTGCAATCCTTTTGCTGAAGCAAGGACAAATTCTGACATATTCAGTTACCCAACTTTTCACTCTCATTTCACAGCTAAAAGTTTTAACAATCACTGAGACAGTACAACACATTAGCACTGCTGTATGACAGCTTTTACAAACCCACAAGAAAACTATGCCTTCCTCAACAGCTTCACAAGAAATTCTCTAGAAGTACTTAAATGAAAAGATCAGCCTACCAAAAAATTATTTTAGCTGTATCCTACAAGACTGTGTTAAGATGCAGACATTAAAGAATGACTATTCCACAGTAAAAAGGAACGGCTTCCCATTTAATTCACTAAATCTGCAGCTATCAAGTTCTGAGAGTCCATATCATGTGTGTTCAGATCCCAACACAGATCAGCACACCATTGCAACTTGCAGAATGAATGTACCTTGATGTGAAGAAATGCAGATTTCAAAAATCAGCTGTCACTCTGGCATGCTAATTATTAGAAAGATCTTCAAGTACTGACCAAGTTCTATTAAAAGGAACAGCAACTCAGTGAAGAGCCAAAAAAAAAGATACAAACCTCTTCACACAGAGTCCAGCATCAGACCTCAGCTCTGATCAAGCAGCAGTGCTCCCACTGAATGTGCAACAATGAAGAGTCGGCCTCTCAATAGCTACAAATCACACATTACAAACTGATGGTAACTGGCACCCTTCAGTACACAGAAAGAAAAAAGATCCCCTGGCAAAAGAAATCAATTCCTGCAATAGCATCCTTAGCTTTAGAGCCCACACAGGACCCCACAAGCACTGCCAGATCATCCTCTGTGGTCCTATATTATACTTCTCA
The DNA here is from genome assembly GCA_013399455.1 of Anthoscopus minutus. Taxonomy (NCBI): domain Eukaryota; kingdom Metazoa; phylum Chordata; class Aves; order Passeriformes; family Paridae; genus Anthoscopus; species Anthoscopus minutus. Next base: position 43,658 of record VWYI01008886.1, read on the forward strand.
TCTATTTGTGCTGCTGACATACTAGAGTTTTGCTCCTGTCTTGCAGGACAATTAATTTCTAACTATGAGGGCCATGCCCTTCATGGGTAGATCCTACTTAAGGATCTCAAACTGACAAATACTACACTCCTATGGGATTAAGGGCAATACAGAAAGCATGGAGAATGAAAGACAAGGAGTGGTAACTAAAAAGGAGGGAACTAGAAGAATTTCTGAAAAATAGAATCCCATCCCTCTCCCTCAAACTGACTGAGAGATGAGGCACACTGGCTACAGGCAAGATCCAGACACTCATAGCGCTGTGAGAATTGCTCTTTTCTGTTCAAGGAGGGAAGAGGAGAAAGTTGGTGTCCTTCACCTGTATGAAATAAACTCCTCCAAATTCTTTATCCTTTCCCTTGTAATTCTGAATGCAATATAAAAATCACATGAAAGACTGGATAAAGTTGTGACACAAACTGGAAAAAAGGAAGGTAAGGAAGTCCTGCAGTTGCATGACATAGGACACGTGTAACACTAAACTATGTGCTAAGCAGAGAATAATCCTAACCTCTCCGTCCACAACTCTCATCTCAAAGGTTTGCTGAAGATGTTATTAGGCAAGATTCTTTAATTTTTATCATGTGACAAGATAAAAAAATGCATAATCCCTTTAGCATTTTCTTCCTTTGGTTTGGTGGGTCTTTTTTACAGCTATAAATTACTTGCAGCAGGATAAACATTCATGTTTTAAGGTGAGAGTAATTACCTTTAATATGGACTCTAAAATAATGACTTCAAATGATATGGCCAAAAGCAAATTTAGAATTACATATCCATACACTAGGATTTATATATATTTTGTGTTTTCACACTCCTTAGGTGGAGTGTATGAACGATGTTCACACTCCTTTTAAAGATAGCTTTTTCTAACTATAAGTGGCTAAAATCTAAAACACTTTTGAGAGCGGAGTTCTGATGAGTATTCTGTAGGTCAGAGCTTATTCTAGGGTTAATTTTAAAGAATCTGGCAAAAGATCAGTATTTCAAAAGTACATTTTAAATTCTGTTTTGCACCTGCAGTTATGGCAGAGATGTTATTTTTAAATAGGCCAGCAAATAAGGTAGGATAGTATATTTTTTAACAAAACTTGATATTTCACAGAAATAAAATTGACCAAGTCTTTCAGAGGTGCTCACTAATGTGCAATTATTTTCATGTATTGTTGCCTACATCATACATTGTGAACCCTGATTTCCTCTTTTATGTCAACTGATTTTAAAGCATTTTACAGTATCGATAAGATGCTGTATGAATTAACCTTTGATTTTACCTGTTTTATGTGAAAAATAGCTACACAAAATAAAAGTAAGAGATGTTTTATGTTTACTGATGCAGTGTGTCAACTTCATCCAACAACAGGCTCCATAAAAAGAACCTCCCAACAAGTTTACAAAGGTGGGCTGCAGACAACAGAGTACCTGGTTTGCACAACTCTCACCTGTAATCACTATTTGCAATACACTCAAAGAAATGTTCTTGGACCAAAGTATACAGGATTGGGTTAGACCCCTCCAGAGGTTATTTTCCACCTGAAGTCTTTTAGTGGCTCAAAAATACTGTTGCAAAAATCTTAAGGAGTTTTTCATAAATAGAAAAGTTGCCATTCACAGTCTCATCTCAGACAGTTCATCCATAGTGTCAAAATTTTATAATCAAAGTTTCACTCTGTATCCAGTTTCTAAAGGAAAGCTGCCAACATTTTAACAGTCAGCTAAGCAGCCACCCCAAATGAAACCTGTGGTGGCAGAATGTGCAGGTAGGCTCTTAAGAAAAGTTCCTAATGAAGAACATTTACCATGGGAACTGGGACTGTTTAAGGAACACATATAAGACTAAAAATAAAAATTGAATGGTCAGAAGCCTAAATAGGTCTTGTGAGCCCTCTTATTACATACATACAACTTCTACATTGCTTCCTCTCTAACTATTCTCCAAGTACTTTTCACAGGAAATAAGCACCAATTATCATGACACTCAAAAAACTGGAGTCTTTGCAGAGGTGCTGATAGCTCCCAATCACTCCCAACTCCTGACAACACTGTATTAAAAAAGAAATTTAAAAAACAATCAGTAAAGTAGGGCACTATAAAGTCTAAAGTAATTTTAGTTGCCTAGATGTACCTAAATTTTTCTGTAAGCATTACAAAGAAAACATTTTACAGCTTGTGGTTTCAAGAGACGTTGAAAAAAATACAAGTGTATTAACCAGCTATCATAACCATCGGGGAAAAAAATACAAATCAGTCACAGCACCATACTCCAAGAAGCAATGGTGGGAGAGAACTTTTTAACTACTGCCCTTTTACAGTAACACATGGCAAGGGTGATGCAACACACCCTGCTGAGGATATGGATGATGCTTTTCAAGTACCACAGACACTTTTCCTTCCAAAGGCTCTACTATGGATTTGCTGTTTCCTAAGCCTTACAGAACTGCAAGTTCATGCCGATAATGGCAAACAAAATCGCAGAATATTCTGAAGTGGAAGGGACCCACAAGGATGATAGAGTATGCAAAAGCCTTTCATCAAATAAACTCTTGGGAAGAAAATAGTTTGGAAGGTAAATGAATGCAAGGGAGAGCTGAGTCCTGAATTCAAAGCAAGAGGTTTTCCCATTACCTTCGCCTCCCTTTTCAATCATCACGTAAATATATTTTTGCTAAGCGGGTTCCTGTTGTAGTGGTTTTTCATTTGCCACTCCATTGCCTATCCTGGGGTTCAGGTCAGAGACTGAACATCACCTCGCTGCAGAGATTCTGTTTACAAGCAAACCAGCCCTCGGTAGCAAGCAGGGAAAAGCAGGCACAGGGAAAAAAGCGAGAGTGGAACACCTGGAGAAGTAAATTAAACGCAGGGAAGGGAAAGGCATAGAGGGGGAAGTGCAAAAANGTGCCCCGGGCGGGCGGGGGCGGGCACGGCCGGGACTGCAGCTGATATTGCGTCTTACAGAATGTTCTTCTGACAGAGCATGCTGGGTTCTTTCTTTCTTTCTCTTTTTAGTGGAAAAATATAGAAGTAAGAGAAGAGGAAAGGAATTAAAACTATTACCCCGTTCTTCACAACACTCAATTGCCTCAACCCGGTTTCATGCTGTAAAATACCTGTTCTCTTGGTTGAGGTAACTCACGTAATCGTTTCTGAGGAGTAGATAGGTTCCTGCAGAGGGTGCGCGTTACCTTGGAATGAGTGTTCCCGGCCCTTTGGGGCTGGAGCCTGCAGGGCGAGTGCGCCTATCCTGTATCTCTTCTCACAGGATTCGTCCCGCCGCCAGTCTGGGCGTTACCTGCTGGAGCGCATCCTGAGCCAAGCCGTGGAAGTGAAGCAGAGCAGTGTAAGGAATGGAATATCTCGTAAGGCAGCACTGTTATTCCCTGGATAATCCGCTCTAATTCAGCTTCCATTGAAGTACACTATTTTTCCCCCCTTTGAGGATTGCAGGTGGGTAAGGAACGTGCATGACAGAGAGCAATAGTGTCGTTCTGCCCAGGGTTGCAATGGACGTCACCGAGTGATTTTTTTAACCGTTGGAAACTGCGTGAAATGTGTGGATTCCCCCGACTCGCAGAGTACGTCCGACCTGTGGCACATTAAACACCGCGGGGGAAGTCACTTCATAACCAAACCTACATCTCGCAAAGCAGTTCAGCTTTATGAAAACCGAAAACATTCAAACATCCGGCAGAACGCCCCCCCCTCCCGCCCTACTCCAGCGGCGCTGCGCGGCCGCT
>VWYI01008886.1:47438-61181 GCA_013399455.1 Anthoscopus minutus
GGCGCGGCCGCTCCTTCAGACCCGGCCCCTGCCGCCGCACCACCCTCCGCTCGTGCCAGGCTTCCGCGCTTTGCGGCCCGTGCTCTCAGCCCGGCGGCGCGGGGAGGAGGGGACAGGAGCCGGGAAGGGGACAGGCTGCGGGAGGAGCGGCGCTGGGGAGGAAACACCTCCCGAGCGCGCTTTACGGCCGGGCGAGCGGGCACGTCAACAGCTATGGCGGAAGGGGAAGAGGCGCCGCCGGGTAGCTGGTGAGTTGTGGGGGTGTGGGCGCCCTCCCTCCCGCTCGGCTCCCTCCCCTCCGCAGCGGGGACGAGGGGAGAGAGGTCGGATCGCACTGCCTGCCGCCGCTCTCCCCTCGGGACCCGCCGCGCTCGGGGCGTGTGCGGGGTCGCGTTGGGAGCCACCGGAGCCGCCCGCGAACGCCGCCGACCCTCGGTGGCTCCGGGTCCCCAGAGATAAAGGGTCCCGTCCAAACAGAGGCGAGACACGAAATGAGGGCCATGCCCAGCCTGGAGCTAAGCGGTCGCTCCAGTTTAAAATGACAGCTTTAATATGCCGTGGGAGCTGCTCCAGGAGTCTGCCTGGAGTGGAGTTGCTTTGTTCAGTTCGCCTTCCCCTTTCGCTGCGTACCTGCTCTCAGGAACAGGTGACAGCAATGGGTCCTGCCTTGTTTTCTGAATGGTTTTGCTCATCACCCTCCTTTAACCCAGCTGTTGCTTAATAATGGATTTTACATTGAACCTCTAGGACAAGAATAGAGACTATTTCTGGAGCGTGTATAGGATCATTTTGATGGTAAAAGTGATGTGATTTTAGTATGTGTTGCATGTGTGTTCACTCAAGATTGCCGAGGCTAGAATAAACATTGTTTAAACACTGAAGCTATTCTTACGGCACCTAGCATCTCCATTTGTCTCTTCACGTTGTGTTTGTCTTCGTGATTCTGCATTGCATGTGATTTCTTTTTGTGGCTCTGTGCCACACCATTGCTCTTTGTCCTTTCCACGTATATGCTTTTCAAGCAATTGCTTTACAGACCTGCTTTTTATGATCATTTCCATTCTGATTTCCAATCATTTCCAATCTGTTTTTGCTTTTAGGCTCTATTTGACGTAGCAAATTCAAAGTTTCCTGCAGACTAGCCTTCTTTGTGCTAAGTTATCTCACTGCAAGGAAGACAGAACATACAAACAGATGTAGGTGGAACTTCTTCTTTGTCTATGTTGGTTCTGCAAATAAATCTCTTGGTTAAAACAACTTAGTATCATTAAATAGAAAATGAAAGTTAGTTGGTGTAATTTTTTATTCTTTTTTTTATGAAAAACTAACTAAAAGAACTAACTAACTAAAAAGTTACAGCCTCAAAATTTATGAAGCACCTTCTATAACAACACAGTGTTGTATAAACATTATTTCTAAATACAGACCTGACACTTGGGACATATAATTACAAAGATGCAATCTCTGACGCTTTTGACAATTTGAAATATAACCCTGAACATTGAATGAGAACCATACCTCAAATACCTCTGGAAAAAGATCAGATTACTTCCATTACTAATATTGGAATAATATTTCTGGCTCCCAGATCACAACAAACTTCTCTAGAATTTCTATTAAGGATGAGGACAAACGTGTTTCGAGACACACTTTTCAAGGCACAGCCTGCATTGCTGATATTCTGATTGGCAGCTTCAAAACTATAATAAATTTAATATGCTGATGGTACTAGAAAATACAAACTTGAAGGCATTTGCTAAAACCCATTTAAGTCTTTATGGGAAGAATTAAAAAGCTTGATGCCTAAATGCTGCATTGATATGTGACAGTGCATCCTGTTACTAGAGCTGTATGCTGTGAATGACAAAGTTACATTCCTTATTGCTTGCTTAGAAACTTCATGTGGCTTTTTGGGTTTGTTTTCTGCTTTGGTTTTTGTTTAAAAGCCAGTTTCAGTGAAGTGTTTGCTTTTTCATTTATGGATTTAAAGCATTGTCTTGTATTCATATTTCAATGCTGTGAACAGTTACTGAAAGATCTTTTTACTACACTATCATATTTTGAAGTATATAGGTTTTCAAATTTTAAAAATACCCAAACATGTAATGATACGCATGAATCCCTGGGCTCTATTGGGAGCAAAATTGGCAGTCTGATTCCCTGTCCTCTCTTCACTTCCTTAGGAGGATTAAAAAGCAGATGGAATTTTGCATTCAGAGGCTGTTGCAGAACCTTGAGTGTGTAGGATCCAGATGTGCTCACTAACATAAAATTCCCTGTTTGTTTTCCCTGTGTTAACTTGTCATGCAGTACTACTATAAGTGATTTGGGTGAGGGGAAAGTGTCACAAACTAATTATGAATTAAACCCCTCAACATCTGTACTGACTGCTTGGTGTTTTGCTCAACAAAAACCAGGGAACTTTGCCACTGCACAATAAAATAAAATTAAAAAGAAAATCCAGCATCACTACCACCCCAAACTTATGTATAGAGAAGGATGAGAGTGTAAATTTTTTTTTCTTCAGTAAATACAGGAAGTTGTTATCAACACTTCTGATTTTAAAACGAGCAAGATCAGACAGACCTTGTTTGCCAAATGTTTCTTTTGAGCTATTTGGCATATACTCAAAAGCTAATTTGAGAAATTGCCAGCACTGTTTTGTTCTGGAAGACATATCTGTCCAAAGCTAAGAATGCTGTGAAACACAAAGGAGGCAAGGTGATTTCAAGCTGCTGTAAAGTACTATTTTTCTTTTTTTTTTGTCTGCTTATTTGTTTATTTTAATCATCATTTCAGTCAATGCAGTACTCCTAGTCAGTAGACTGTACAGACACAAATAAGATGGTTTGTTATTAGCTAAAATGTTTGTAATTGGAAGTTATAGATTTTTCTCGCCTCATTTATCAAGGAACTTGTTCAGATTTCAAGCAGATTAATGGTTATGATAATGGTCATTTCTAAAATCTTTTTGCAGATGTTTGTTTAATACTCAAGCTTTAGGAAACTTGATGAACTAGTAATTTTTAAGATCTATACTTGGGAAATCAGGACCTGAAGCAACTAAATATAACTGTAACCACAGATGGAATTGTTCCTGTGCATTGTAATAACTCATCTTTTGGTCCCCAAATACACTGCAGTTGCCTAAGATAACAAGGTGACAAATCTATTTTCCATATATCTTTCCTGTTCTCACAATCTGGCTAATTATTACTTGGAGCCATAGTATTGCTTCTGAAAGCACATGAATGGAAAAGTCCTTTCCAATTAAGCATAAAATTGAAGAAAAAATGTCAGGGAATTATTTTTCTCCATAATTCTGTTTGGAGAGTAAAAGAAGGCTCAGTGATGTACTGGATTCAATGGATATTTTGAAGCAAATGTGAGGGATTGATTTTTGTTTGTTTGTTTGTTTTCAATAGAGAACAAACACTCATTAATTTCAATTCAATATAGCTCTTGTTGAGGCTTTTTCCTGGTAGTCGGGAGAATCCTGAATTAAAAGTAGGAACTGTAGTAATGGCTTCTATAAAAGTATGAAATTGATTGTAGTATTCTTAACACTTTATGTAGTTTATTGATCACTTACTATTATCTTTTCCCTGCTCTTCATATTCCCACACTTTTAATCCCTTCACTATTATTTGAGTGATTATTGTTAAGTATCTCAGTCGTATATAAATATTGTATATAAATAATACTTAGAAAAAGTGGCTTAAGTTGATTTCCCAGTGGCTGATCAATTTTTCTTGCTGCTAGCTTACACATCTTAAGTTAAAAAAGATCCTGTTTATCCTGTGAAGATAGCTACTTTTTGATCATAATATATCACCAGACTGGTGTAAATGTGAGAGATCCTTCTGTAAGTATGGAAGTTTACTGCAGATACATTAATAGGAACATTTTGTCATTTTGTCATTTCTCATTCAATAGGAACATTATGATACTGTGAACAATATATCATTTGGGAATTTACATTTCAGGCCATGGTTTGGGTATAGGCTGGACTTCTGCACATCTAACCAAAATACTGAGTAGCACCTATAAAGAGGCAGTGAAGCCATGGTAGAGCAGAAAGTACAGATATTCAGGTAGGGACAAGTGCTGCTTTCTGTTCCACGTAAGTGTAAAAATTATCCATGTGAACTGAAGACTTCCTAGCTGCTCTCCATTAATGAAGGACAAAGATCCAGATTGCTAGCAATTTACTGGAATATTTATAGAACAACTGATAGAAATTAGGTAAAACACAGCAAGTGGACATGTGTTAAAGTGTTGAAATCACTTTCATGTTTTGTACTTTGCAAGTTAGCCTGAATAGAAACTTTATTACAAAAGAATTTACTTAATCTTTGAAAAGCCCTTCCTTACGGCCTGTGAGCAATCTTGCAGTTGATGGAGGAAATGACCACCTGATTGAATCACAGCAGAACAAAGCATTTTTCCCATTGCTGTTATTTCATTTAACTCCTTGTTGGTAATGCATCACATCTCTTCATGTGGCAGATGAGCATGTCTTTGTGAGGTGCAGTAGTAAAACTGGCATTTGCCTCTCGTCTTCACAGTGTAAAAAGTGGAAGTGACAGCACTTGGAAGAAGTTTTTTCAAATGGTAGTATATTGCAAAGCAGCAGAAACACTCATTTGCAGATAAAACATTGATGTTGAGCCATGCACAGCTTCTTGAATGCTAGATACTGGCAACTGGTAGGATTTAGTACATGTGGGTTTGTGAAACATTCTTTGCCAGGTGATTCTGTAATTAGTGCAGATGTAGTTTTAAGTGTTGTTTCAAGTCAAAATTACTTTTTTAGTCTCAGAAGAGTTTCTTTGGGTGACATAGAAATGAAGTTTAAATACCTTCACATACCTTTTTAATACTTGGATATAATTGTAGCAACTAGTTGTATTTTGTGTGCTGAAATTCAAGGCCTGGTTGTTGCTCTCTAGTCTATTCTTCATACACAATGTTCACTGAAAATACAATATGTGGAAGAGTACCTCATTCTCTCCAACTGATGTTTGATGTTGGCTTCTCTTGAAGCTAAATCATCCTAGAGTTCATACAGTGCTGCTGAGGGCTAGAAGGTCTCTTTGTGTAAATGTCCTGGGAATCCTTGATTTTTATTCAGGGCTGACTGATCCACTCATTTAACTTTTTAGGCATTGACCATTATGTAAACATCTGGACAACAGGATAGATGATGGAAATGCAAGTGTGCTTCCATATTCTGCTTCCCCTCCATTTTCATCTCAGGAAAGGGATTGGCAACCTGTGCAGCTGGTAGCCCTATAAAAATTTATTTGGGAACTTTCTTATTTTTTTATAATACTAAAAATGTGAGAAAATAAGGCAAGTCAGTTTCTATGTAATCTGTGGGGTTTTTTTAATCCAAATTTGCAAATTAGAGAGAAAATAGAGTTGTGCCCCAGTATATATTTGAAATATGATTTAAAATGCAAACCAAAAACTAATGATAGAGAAACTTGCTGATACAATGCTTACTCTTTCAGACCTGTAATTACTTGAAGAAGTCTTGAGTAAAGCTAGCTAAATATCTCCATACCTTCTTCCAGGTTTGAGATTTTAATCTATTTGTCCAAAAGGATGTTATTTAGAAAATCAGAAATGTATGTGTTTGAAGTTTTCAGGACACCAAACTTGTGAACCTTTATATCAAGGAGTTAGTTGTGGATATATGGAAATTAAACTAGACAAGAGTTCAACAGCTGACATTCTTTTTCTGTGTCTATTTGAATTGACCACATAGTAGTCATGGAATAATTGAGAATTATACTGATACCACTTTAACATCTGTCTCTCCATGTGTATAAATAGATGTGTTATTCACCAGGAATGCGTCTTCCCATGTGTAAATCTGTCCTGGAGAACCCATCCTGTTCTTTGTTTTGCTCTGGCTTTATTATAAATGCCCTGGATGTGTGTTTAACTCACCAGGTATATGAAGCAAAGCCTTTCTTAAGGCAGCTGTCAGAGCAAGTAGAGAAAAGTTAAAAGGATACAGCAAGGGACAAGTTTTGCCTATAGGACCCATGAATCATTGCCATTTCTATTTTTCCTGTGAACCTGTTCTGCCCGTGCTCTGCTACATGATATTGAAATCCTGAAATCATCAGATATGGTTCTCCCATTACTGACATGGAAACATTGAATCAGTGTGCAGAAGCTATCAGAGAGATTGTAAAGTAATCATTTCTGAATGCTGAATTCCCTCTTATCTATAATGCTTTTGAACTTTTGTTGTCTTGTTTTGTTGTCAAAAAGTTTTGAACTTTTTGTTGACGATTGTTACAGCAATCGTCATTAATGTTTGTCTTGTCAATTTGTCTATTTTGCTACTCTCTACAAAAATTAACATTTTTGTATGTTTTTATTCAGACTTGTGCATGTGTCCACGCTTAAAATACTAGAACTATATATTAAATAAATTTGAGTTTGACTAAAAGGTCTTTTCCCATTTCAGGGAAAGGTGAAGTTAAAAGCTGACTTTTCTAAACCTTTGAAATAAGTGTTCTCGTTTCTAGGACATCTAATATTTTATTTTAAATAACTCCACCATCTAATTTAGGTGTAATGTTTGCTTTGTGCGTGAGAAAACTTGCTGAAATTGAAAGTTGTAAACTGCAACCAAATTTGCATTTTTATGATACATTTTGTAACATTGTCACTTAATGAAAACAAAAAAGCAAACTTCTTTTTTCTTGTACATAAGTTGAATCGAGTACAAGTTGAACAAGCAGCCTTAAAGTAGAGAAATAAATAACATTTTGCAAGTGTTTATTTTTAGTAATTTCAAAGTTTTCTTATATCTTTGCATATGTGTGGGACTTGCCTGACAGTAGTCTTCAGTCTATATAAACATTGAAAAATAATATAATTGATTTTTTAAATTGTTTCATTATTTTAGGATAAAAGATCTTGAAGATGCTCTAGAAGAAGGAGGTTGTGATCTTGAAACTGTGAGAAACATCATTCAAGGAAGGCAATTGCCTGCTGATCTAAGGGCCAAAGTCTGGAAGGTAAATATGAGCTTAAACCTAGAAGCAGAAAATCCTTGAGGCTGTGTTTCATTTGAGGTAAAAGATTTAATTGCCAGTCATCTCTACGGAAGAGATGTAATACTGGAATTTTAATATGCATATATGTTGATTCAGTTTAAGAATAGTTCTCTTCCTTTTTTTTTTAATTGCTGAGATCAGTAACTGAACTGCAAAAAGACACTAAAATATTTACAGGGCTTTCTATTTTTGTTTTCAGATTGCACTTAATGTTGTAGGAAAGGGAGACAGCCTGGCATCCTGGGATGGCTCCTTAGACCTACCTGAGCAGAGTGTAATTCATAAGGATTGCCAAGAGCTAATTGGTAAGTTCTGTTACATTTAGATCATCAGTTTGAAAACTTCCATATTCTCAGTTGTTTTAAGACTTAGTTTCAATTAAATTATCAGAATGATATTTACATTTTTAGAGGAAGCTTTGAAGAAGAAGATGAAAGAGAAGATAAAAATCAGTAGGAGACTGTAAGAAAACAATAGTATCTTACCTGTGCATAAACTCTGAGGGGGGTGACATCATGGGAGTTTAAAGTATTAGCTTGTAAGTGATAGTTTGCCTAGTCAGAAAGCTTTGTGAGATGGAAAAATGGTAATTGTTTTCCAAGCTCCTTCTTTTAAAGCAGACATTCTTTGTATAGTGTCCTTCAAGTTTTTAATTGTGGAAAGCCTGGTTCTTAATCTGAAAATTTGCTGTAGCATGAAAATGCATGTGACATTTGAGAGAAGAAATATATTAAACATTTTGAACTTCAAAAACTATTTTAAAGAAAGATACTTTTTAATAGCATTTTCAGCAAAAATGGAAGTCTGTGTTTGTGCAAGCAAGGTGCTGTCAGGACAAAAGAAATAATACTGGAAATAAAGGAAATGTCCAGAGTATGTCTGCAGAGAGCTGCCACAGGATCTGCTTGGCAACTCATCAGAGAACTGGTCAAATCCCCCACGTTATGCAACAACATTGATCTCAGTGATCACTTGATGGAATCAATGCTGACTCATAAATCAGGATACATCTCATGACTTCAATAAGAGAATCTTCTATTTTATTACCTTTCACTTTATTTATTCTTGTGCAATTGAAAGTTAAGGCAGAGGATGGATGCATACATACCTTCCATTTCTGAAATGCAGTTCTGTACTTCCTAGCCCTAAAATCTGTTAGGACTTATTTTCCTTCTCTCTGTCCTATAAAGGAAAGAGATAAGGGTGGAATTTCCACTCTCTGATTTAATTGCAGTCTCTCTTCAGGAAGGTGCAAAATGTCCTGATTATATTCATAGCATGCAAAATTACGCACTTCAGTGTCCAGTAGTTCTCTTCTTGTATTTATTGGCAAATATCTCATGATATGGAAGAATTTAAACTGTTAAAGGGAACAAACGTAAAGTTACTTCAGAAAGAAGGTTATATGGAGACTTCAATTTTTTGTTGGATTAAATGTCTCTATTTCAATGTTTTAGGAAAGCAAGTAGTCTCCAAATTTAAAGTATATCCTCAGTTGGCATGTGAGTTTTAGATATTGCTACATTTTTCTGAGAGGTAGAGAAAAGGAATGCCAAATATTGGCTGGCTTTGATGGGAAAGTGTTAAAGATTTTTGTAATAAAAAAATTTATTAACAGTAATGAGACTCATGGTCTTCTTGCAACTGAAGGGGAAAGATGTTTCCTAGAAATTTAATGCCACTAAGTTAATGTAGTGTGTACAGATCTCTTTCCCCTGTCCTGGACATAAAAAAAAGTGATTTATAAGTTAATGCTTAAATTTAAGTCTATAAGCCTAGCTGACTTCTGATTTGGATAAATTTGCATGTTAGTCAGCTTTTGAGGAATTTAAGGTCTACATTGTGGGTTGATCTATGTTGAAATTCAGATTTGTTGTAGAGTTGAGCCTAAGTTGTGTGCTGAGCACATGAAAAAGGAGTAGAAGAGGAGCATTCTGTGCATTGAAAGAATCTTAACTCCTTCTTTCATATAGATCCTGCAAGGCCCAAACTTCTTTCATTCTGTTGTTGCAGTATTTAAATTATATTTAAATGTCTTATTCTACTGGATTTATAAAATCACTTTTACTTTGATACCTTTTAAAATTCCTTTATATTAGAATTTAATCCAAATAGCCAGCTTTTTATTTGTCGGGTTTTGTTGGGTTTTTTCCCTGATCAGTCCCTATTGGTGCAATTGTGCTAGAAAATAATCTCATCCAATTTCTTTGAAAAGCCTTTAACACAGTTTGTATTTGTGCCTATTTCAGACCAGTTGTCAGTGCCAGAAGAAGAGAAGTCAGTATTAATTTTGGATATTGAGTCTGTTATTACATTTTATTGTAAATCACGCAATGTTAAATACAGTTCTTGCCTCGGCTGGATACATCTGCTCAAACCTCTGGTGCACCTTCATTTGCCCCGCAGTGATTTGTACAACTGCTTCTATGCTATCATGAATAAGTTCATTCCAAGGTAGAACTCTTTCTTTTCCATATGTACTATTTTTATTGGCAGTAGAAGTATTCTCTGAAAGATATGCATGTTGGTTTTGGCTAGAGGAGCACTGTTTGTAGCCATGTTGTCAGATTCTTTCACATGATCATAAATTTCAGTACCTGTTGGTTTGAAATCCAAGAGATGATTGAGTTGGTTTTAGATGGAAAGAGATAGTGTGTGACTGATCTAGACTCAATATGTCTTTTAAAAAACTATGCTTTCATGCATTATCAAAAACATTTGTTTATGAACTAATTCACATAGTTCATGTAAAAGTGGTTTTTTGTTCCCTTTCCTAACATTTTTGATATCTAAAATACTTCTATCCCTTCAGAAACAGTAATTCATAAGACCTAATTAAGTCTCAAAATCTTTTTAGAAGTAGTGATATTTTCCCTGTGTTCTATTGAGTTGGGACTGAAATGACTTTTTTTTAAGTTGCTAGGTATTTTTAATGACAGATACTACTTTTGAGCTTTTCATGCTGTTATGGAGATGCTCTCACTAAAATAAGTGTTTTATGTATGTTGGACCACCATGACACCAGCACTACAGACTGGATAGTCTGTAATTAAAGCTCTCAGTCTGATTGCCTGGAGAGGGAATTCCAGCCTAGCTGATGGATATGTGCCCAAAATATGAAAAATGCTAGTTTGCTATAGTGGCAGGAAGCATTTATCAGTCCTGTCACTTGACTCAGCTTGTGTCCCTTTCTGCCCTGAAACACTCTTGGACTTTGTGAGCTTCTTTAGGGGCAGTGGTGTTATGGTCACATAACTCAGGTGCTTTCAGCTGTAGAAGGCTTGCAGAGTATCTGGTATTTGAGCTTCTCTGTAGGAATCTAGTTGATGTTTCAATGAGATGTAGATTGTTTCCTGCTTTTTTCTCTTCAGTGGGAGAATGAAAGACGTAAAAAGGCAATTTATAGTAGATCAGCAAATCTCTGCTCCATTGATACCATGCTTGCCTTGTTTTGAGATTTGAATGTTTTAAATACTTCTATATTGTATGATCTGTCAAGTATTGACAGTATTTCATTCTGCTGTCTTGTTAATTTAGTGGGGGTTTCAGTGTTTGTGCATTTTTTGTTGGTTTGATTTGGTTGGTTGGTTATTTGACTCTTGAGGCAAGCTGACTTCATGATCAGTCCCTGTGAATTGAAAGAGCAGTGTACAGGAAATTACATAATCACAGATAGTAAAGAATTGCTACTGTAAGTCTGAAAACTGGAATATTACAGGGGAGTTTATTATTTTCATTGCTACTTTTTAGGGATTGTTTTATGAAGGGAAGACCCTTTCATCTATTTAGGCTGTTGCTTCAGTACCATGAGCCTGAACTCTGCTCCTTTCTCGATACCAAGAAGATGACTCCAGATTCATATGCACTCAACTGGGTAATAAAGTGAAAGTAGGGAAACATAATGAAAAATAAATTTCTGTTAAAATTTAAGTACATGTTGCCAGTTTATGAAAGAGTAGTACAGGCAATTAGAACTGCATATATTAAAATGCATGTTCTAATATAGTATGAGCTTTTTGTCTTTAGCATGAGGTGTGAGGTCTTGTTAATGTCACATTTTTATTGTACTGGTGAGTCCTTGTTGAGCCACTGATGTTAGGAACTTCTTGGAGTAAGGAAGAATGATAGCAGCTGATGTACTCAAAAAGCAAGAAGCCCTGATGTTAGTTTTGATTGTGGCAGCTCTATGTTGTAGATAAGGGTAAGCATCAGTCTAACAGGTCTTTTAAAGCTGAAGTATGAATGGTTTTAAAAACCTCCCTGCTAAGACATATATGTATGCCTTTTAGAATTTAGGCACATATATTTTACAACTTTTAAAGCATTAGTCATTTTCTCTTCAAAACTGCCTCAGGTTATGGGTAGTTACAAAGATGCTTACATCAATCATTTTTTATAAAGTTTGTGGAGCAGGACTACAACAAAATTTTTGTTTCAATGCTAGTTAGTACATACAGTGCAAAATCATGATACTGTGCTTGCACAGGCAAAGTCTGTAATTGAATAGAGAGGTCTTTGACCCATGAACTCTTCTAGGTTCTTCTTTCATACTTATTGGTGATGTAAAATTTTTTTCAGCTTTGTGTATTTTCAGTTAAAGAACACATAGGAATTATTAAACTGTGAGGTCTGTATTTGAGGGTAGTTTTTCTTGGTTTTATTAAGACTGCTGCCAATTTTAGTATAAAAATATGTCTAGGGAAAATTTTCATATTCTCAAAATCTGCCTTTTGCCAGTCTCATGAGCCTTCAAAAGAGAAATCAGATCTTTTTTTGCCATTTAATTTCTATTTTTTAATGTAATTTTCCTTAGTAAATGCAAAATTCTTTGAATTTGTTTATTAGAATTTTGGAACCTCATGAGAAAAAGAATCTTCTCTCTTGAGAGGTGATAGTGAAGTAAGCTGGTGTAGCTGCCAGTCCTCAATGTCATGCTTCCTGGTGTACAATTTTACGAAAAAAATCTTAAATTTCATTTTATATAATGAGATTACAGTAAAATTCCCTGTTTCATCTGTGAAAAACCTCAGTTCATATAGGTGTATCACTAATACTTAGAAATATATAAGACCTGCTATTGTCATCTTGTTCATGGACATTTTGTCTTCAGCTACATTTGAGTCAGAATTGAAAAAGATCTTTTGCCATAAAACTATACTAGGAAGTGTTGAAATATTTCATGACAGTGTTTTAAAACAGATACCAAGATTTTGAAAGCTATAGCTGTGTTGATACAGAATTTGTGTGCATCAGCAATTCAGTAAGACCCCACTGAAGTCAGGTGTTATGCATTTGAGTTAGGTGAGACTGTAAATGTTATCTGGCATGTATGGTAAGAAGTTCCTACCTTTTATCTGCTTTGAACTTTGTTTAACAGAGAGGATGTATTTTCAAGTGGGAGCATGGGAACAGGCAAAGAGTTTCTTAAATGGTAATGAAAATTTTCTGATGCTTGCAAATGTTTAATTACTCAGTCATAAAGCATCATAATGTAATGCTAAGTAAGTGATGTTGTCAAACCAATGTGCAACTATGTTCAATTAGCCCAATTCTACTGTGGAAAATAAAAATAATTATGTTTGCAGGATCCTTTCAGAGCCCTAAATGCTATGCTATTTGAGTAAATACATTCTCTTATGATTGTTGTGTTGGTGTAATTGGTATTTAGCAGTGTCTGTGAGCTAAACAGATAGCTTGATTGTGTTATCTGTGGTTGAATTTGCAAGGCTGGCAGTATACAGCCAACTTTGCCTTCACAATAGTTATATTTATTCATATATAATCTGTAGTGTTGTGCACTGTTTTCATAAAAATTGTTTTAGAGGTTAGAACCATCCTTCAGTATGCTGTGTAGATGTAGGTTTTGTCATAATTTTGTTGGGTTTATTTTCTTTTAGATATCTTGTATCTCTGTTAATAATGTTTTCATGATAAGATTGTTCCTGGTAATTGCTTTTTCTCAAATTAATTTCCAAATTTTTAGCTTGGAAGCCTCTTCTCATACTACTGTTCAGCTGAAGTCACTCAGGCAATATGGGATGGATATCTACAACAAGCAGATCCATTCTTTATTTATTTCTTAATGTTGATCATCCTTGTCAATGCAAAGTAAGTGTGTAGTTAATTCTTTGGGACATTCTTTGCTGACGCTGTTTTAATCCAGGTTTGTTTCAGTTTGGTTTTACTGACTTAATCTATGCTTGTGACTTTACTGTTTTCAGAGACGTTATCTTAGCACAAGAATCAGATAAAGAAGAAATGATAAGTAAGTACTTCTCTTACATGACTGCTAGTGAAATATTTACTAAATATTGTAATCCCCATTTATTACTACTTTTTGTTGCTAAAGAGCTAGATTGTTTATTTCCATGTGCTTTTCCTCCTTAGTTAATCCCTTCACCCATTAATTCTTTTATTACTGTTCTTTTGCTGCCCTGTCCTTGACCTTCTTTCCTCGTTCCTTTTGGTATTCCCACACCTGGTCTTACACTTCAGTTTGAAGTACTGGAAACAATCTCCAGGAACTGGTCTTCCTAAGCCCAAAACAACACCTGTCAAATCATTCTTTAAATCTACTGCACTTGTTGCATTTTCTGGATTCTCTTCAGGCACACTTGTTTTGAGCCTAATTAATTGTTTTATAGAAAATGCATTAAATTTC
>VWYI01008889.1:0-13247 GCA_013399455.1 Anthoscopus minutus
AGGAAGAAGCAGAAGCAGAAGGAACCGCCACTCCATCTGGATGATGGCAACCACCTCCTCTCCCAGCAGAAACAGCTCCGAGAGTGTCTGTGTTGCCCTCCCAGAAGGACCCAAAACCAAAAACTGCTCCCCTCCCCACTCCCCCCGGGGCTCAGCCGATCCTTTTGTCTTTTAAAGTACCGATGATGTACCAACCATCAGGCTTTCTCTCTCAGCTAAATGGGAAAAATTCTAACAGCTAAGAAACGAAAAAAAAAAACATGTAACCCCCAACACAGGTTGAAAGTTCAAATAGAGCGACAAGTGGTTCCAGCAGCAATGCACAAGCAGTTCTTGTTGGAGACAGTAAAGGCCAATGCGAACGAACAATGCAAGGCCTTAATCAGGGTCCTCCCTAAAGATCCACTGCCAACCATAACGACTCTGTTTGAGGCCTGTGCAGAGGTCGTCTCCACAAGAGCTGCTCCCACTGGCCATAACATCTGCCAGCCTGTTGCACCACTGAAAAGGACAATTGCCACCGCGTCTTCTACCCCTGCACTGGGCTGACCATCACCACTACAATGCTATTGGTGTGGGAGGAGAGGACACATCGCCAGGTTCTGCCTGGCTGGGATACCACAAGAGGGACAATCCACAAATGGGGCAGAGACTGGGACAAACTCACCACCAACAATGCAAAAAAAACTAAGGGAACAGCGTGCTTCTACCTCGCGCGTGGACAAAACCAAGGTGGAAAGCGTGGGAGAAAAGAAAGGGGCAATGTGGGTGAAAAGAATAAAGACCAAATTAATCAGAGAAATAAGAAGTCAAATAAGCCTGACCGTGAGTTTGATAGCAACCCTACCGAAGGTGACGTTTCAATTGGATTAGACACTAACACAGACCTGTCTTCTTCTACAGGTTTCCAGCAGAAAAAGACGGCCTTCAGAAGGAAGGGTGCTTTTAAGTTACCAAGAAGTCATACTTTCTGAAGCTGTGGGGATGGACCAAAGTCACCATGGTTCCGCTGGAGGGAAAGTTGGTTTTGGATGACCCAGGATGTAAGTATTTTGTGATTGGAGACATGAAGAACACCCCTGCTGAACTGGAGGTTTCTCCAATGATAACAACAAAAGATCAAGGAATGATTGATGTATTGGCGCGATGTACTCACCCACCCTTCTGTTTACATGAAAGTCAATTTATAGCGCAAGCCATACCAATTAAATCTGATCACCCAGTAGATGTTGTGTCTCCTGAAATCTACTGGGCGGAAATGGTGGGTGAGCACAAACAGGTCATCCACTGCCATCTTACCCATGGTGGGATTGGCATGGGGATGGCCGGGATGATCGACACAGGAGGAGATTTGACTGTCATTCCCGAAAGGGAATGGCTGCCAAATTGGGAGCTTGAACCGCTTGCCAGTAACATCCAAGGTATCAAGGGGAGTCAAATTGCTAAAATTTCAAGAGACCCCATCCAAATCAAGGGGCCAGACGGGCAGATTGGACATGTAAGGCCCATTGTCTTGGACCATAAGGTACCCCTGTGGGGCCAGGACCTTATGTCACAATGGGGAGTAAAAATAGAAATTCCGACCACTCCCTGGGATTTTTAATTGTGGCCACTGCAGAGTGCTTCACCCAGAAATTAAATTGGACCACTGACTCACCAATCTGGGTAGACCAGTGGCCACTATCAAAAGAAAAATTCAAAGCACTCAGCGAGCTCATGGATGAGCAATTGAAGCTGGGAAACATCGAGGAAAGCTTCAGCCCCTGGAACTCCCCAGTTTTCATAGTCAGAAAGCTGGGGAAGGATAGGTGGAGGCTCGTCCATGAACTTTGTAAGGTAAATCAGGTCACTGTCGACGTGGGATCTCTGCAACCAGGTATGCCTTCCCCGGCAGTGCTCCCTCAAAATTGGACGATTGCAGTGCTGGATATGAAGGATTGTTTTTTCCAGATCCCACTGCACTTCTCCGATTGCGAGTGGTTCACATTCTCGGTGCCGACCACCTGCAACTAAGAATCCCCAATGAGAAGGTACCATTGACATGTCCTGCCACAAGGCATGAAAAACTCACAGACAATTTGCCAATGATACCTGGCCTCATTGCTGTCCCTGATTTGTGCAACAGCAGGAGAAGCCATCATCCATCATTACATGGATGATGTGCTGATGTGTGCCCCCAACCCCAAACTGCTAGAGGTTGTACTTGACCGAGTTATTCAGAATTTGAATTCTGCAGGATTTGAATTGCAGGAGAAGAAAGTTCAGAGGATGCCACCCTGGAAATATCTAGGCCTTCAGATTCCTGCGCAGACCACTGCTCTGCAAAAATTGGCCATAAGCAGTAATCCAAAAACCTTGGCAGACCTACACTCCCTGTGTGGGTCTTTGAACTGGGTCAGGCCTTGGCTGGGTCTTACCACCGAAGACATAGCCCCACTTTTCGAATTGTTAAAAGGGGGAGAGGAGTTGAGTTCTCCTTGGGCCCTGACACCAGAGACCAAGGCAGCCTTAGAGAAAATGTCAGAGAAATTGGAAAAAAGACAAGCACACCAAGTGAATATTGATTTGGATTTCAAATTCGTAGTGTTGGGAAGACTTCCGCACCTGTGTGGACTGATCTTCCAATGGGACAAGGTGGGAAAGGACCCTCTCATCATCATCATGTGCGTGTTCCTTCCCCACCTGAGGTCAAAAAACAGTGTTTGATGGCAGGAACTCATGGCCCATCTCATCAGTAAGGCTTGAAACAGGCTAATGGAACTGCCAGGGTGTGATTTTGTGTGTATCCATCTACTGATTAGTTTCTCTGAGGACAAAGTGTCCTCTGCGAGACTCACCCGAGAAAAGTTAGAACATCTCCTCAAACAACAAGGAGACATTGCAAGTCGCTCTGGAAGGGTTCATGGGCCAAATATCTGTTCATGCCCCCCAGCACAAGTTATTCAATGCTGAATTTAACATCACCACTCGAGAAGCAAGGAGCAGAGTGCCTCTCAAAGCTTTGACCATTTTTACTGATGTGTCCGGGGCTTCTGGCAAGTCAGTAATGACTTGGAAGAACCCCTAAACTCAGCAGTTGGGGGAAACAACTGGGGGAATATGTGGAATGTTCTCCACAGATTGCTGAGTTGGCTGCGGTTGTCAGGGTACTTGAGAGGTTCTCTGAGCTGGTGAATATAGTCACTGATTCAGCTTATGTAGCTGGTGTGGTCTTCAGAGCAGAACATGCAGCTTTGAGAGAGGTGTCAAACAGAATATTATATGCTGTTTCCCACCGAGAGCAACCATTTTTCGTGATGCTTGTGAGATCACATACCAATCTGCCAGGTTTCATTGCGGAGGGGAATCACCAGGCCGATTCCTATGCTGCAGCAGTTCTAGGCCTGCTTGGGATCCCTGACTTTTTCCAACAAGCCAAAGCGAGCCGTGAGATGTTCCACCAGAATGCACCTGCCTTGGTCCATCAGTTCCAACTTAGGAGGGGTCAAGCAAGGTCCATTCTGGCAATGAGTTCCCATTGCCAGTACACCTCAGTTCCATCCATGGGCACTGGAGTCAATCTGTGTGGCCTGGGCAGCTGTGAAATTTGGCAGACCAATGTGATGCACTTCCCAAAATTTGGCAGGCAAAAGTATGTTCATATCTTGGTGGACACTTTCTCTGGGGCAGTTTATGCCTCAGCCCATGCAGGGGAGAAAGCCTTGCATGCCAAACAACACCTCGTGCAGGCTTTCTTTGTGTTAGGAATACCAAGGGAAATTAAAACAGACAATGGTCCATCACATGTTTCCAGAACTTCCGGCGATTCCTGCAGGAGTGGGGAGTGTGACATAAAAAAGGCATCCTGCACTCCCCCACCAGCCAAGCAGTCATTGAGCGGACATATCAGTCATTAAAAAGGGTCCTCCAGAACCCACGGTAGAGCAGTTCTGGTCTTACACTGCAGGGAAGACTCTGTAAGGCCCTGTTTACGATTTCTTGAACTGTTTGAAGATCAAAACACCCCAGTAATCAAACATTTCTTCCCCCATGGCGACTCTTGGAAAAAAGAACATCCTCTGGTCTTGTTCAGGGATCCTGAGAGTGGTAAAATCGAAGGACTCTGGAAGCTGGTGACCTGGGGGAGAGGATATGCCTGTGTCAGCACCCTGGAGGGACTGAGGTGGATCCCATACAAGTGGGTGAAACCTTTTGTGGTAGAGCATTCCACCAGGCCCCCTGATGGCAATGTTGCCATGGTAGAGGTCTCACGTGATTTGATCAGGAAGAAATTAAGTCAGCAAAGCCCACAAGGAGACCCCTTATTACCTTTTTCCCCCCACTTTCAGCATTAAAACAATTTTGTTGACGACTTTGATTTAACTCCTATGTTAGTTGATCTTCAGTTTACTTAAGAGACTCACTGTGACCACGACTCTGACCTTCACCACCACCACAATCATGGTCCTCATCCTGGCCCCAGTCCTTGAAGCATGGATTGTCCTGCAGCCCCGCAAAAACGTATGGGTAACACTAGCAGAGACCCTGAGACAGGATCATATCTGCCTGTCTGCAGCAGCAACAGAAAACTCAATGTCAACTTGCCTGGTGGGGATCCCTGCAAAAAAGTCGGATGACCTCCCTTTGAGTTTAAAAAATTATTTTACTGAAATCAACGAGAAGCTCCCAAACACTAAAGTAGAAATTACTTCCGGCTATGGGAAAAACCGTTATGATTAGGATCAATTATTAATCCTTTTTTAATTTGGGACAGGTGGGTTCCTAAGCTTTCTGTTAAGGATCTCGAACCCCAAGCATCTGAACTTCTAGGTTCCTCACCCGCCCCTTGGTGTATGCAGTTTATGTATGAACCTCATGATATTATTATCATGTCATCCAACAATTCAAGAAAGAATTCCAAGTCCAAAGGTGGTGCAGACATCTAGTCAAAATTGGCATCACATCAACCCCTTCAAGATAACCCCTGGCCCTTGAACAAGGGTATTTCCTTATCTGTGGGGACCGGGCCTGGGCAGGCATCCCCACTCGTCTTCTTGGAGGGCCATGCACAATCGGGCAGTTGTCCCTGTTTTCGCCCAACAATACTCAAATTGCTGACTCGACCCACCAAATTAACAATTCAGCCTACCGCAAAAAATACAGTGCAGAAAGTTTTTAGGAATTCAGTGAACACTGCAGTTCCCAATTCGAAATTTTTCATTGGTCAAAATCCAAAAGGGTTGCTGTCTCAGTATTTCTGCCATGGATGGCAGTGGCCAAGGAACTTGGAGAATTGGGCCTTCTGGAGTGCTAGGTAGCGAAACAGGCAAACCTCACTTCTACTGCTCTGAGCAACCTCCTCAAAGACGAGGAAATAACCAGACAGGCAACCTTCAAAATCAGGCAGCCATCGATTTTCTGTTGTTGTTGCACAACCATGACTGCAGTGAGTTTGAGGGTCTTTGCTGCATGAACCCAACCTCTAAGAAGCAGGACGTCCATGATGCCATCCAGCAGATGAAAAATATGATGTCACACATGAAAGAAGAAACCGAGGACTGGTGGAGGAATATCTTCAAAGGGTGGGGACTATTGGGGTGGTTGTCTTCGGTTTTAGGTTCAATTATGTGTATGTGTTATTATTTTTCTAGTCATCCTTACCTTTTCTATTTCACAAAAATGTTGTGTGAAAACTGTAACTTTCCCTCCTATCATAACCCGTTCCATTCTTGTACCAAATTCCCCACCTGACCCTACGCATTACCCAGAATGGATCCCCCTTCCAGAATTCAGTATTACCACTGACAATGACAAAAGGACTTGAGGAAAGTTCCCTTAATGATAATGAAAATGAATCCTGAAAGTCGTTCCGAACAGTAGTTCCCCTCTCCCTTCTTTAGAAAAAGAAAGGGGGAGATGTTGTGGTGTTGCTCTTTGGTTTAAATTATGATTACATTGTCCTAGGCTCAGGGGTTTTTTTGAGCAGTTTTAAAGTTGCATTCTCCCCTATGCTTGTGATGAATCCCCTCTTGCCCCCTCCCTCATCCCTTCCACATATGTTGTATCCCACCTCCCTGAGGTGTCAATTGCCCACATCCCTTTCCCCTTTCATTCCAATTCCTCTCGTAACCCTCCCTGATTTCCAGAGGGTTCCCTGTCAATCCGAGTCACTCCTGTCTAACCTCCCAACCTCTGGAAAGCCCCTAATCCTCAACGCCTCAGTGGAGGGACCCCTTGTCACTCCCTATTTCCCGCCTTTGTGCCCCACGGTATTGGCCCTTTCCCTCAGCCCTGCCCCTGGCTATGAGACCCAAGCCCCTTGTTTATACCGCGCTATAAAAGCAGCTGTTTGACCCCCCCCACCCATTGGGGTTCTTCTGAGTAGGTCTGGTACTGTTTGTGTGCTGCTTCAGTAAACCCCGTTGTACCAAATCGCTGCTCTGAGGAGACTCCTTCTACCCTTTACCCTTTGCTGGGGAGCTGTGTGGCAGTGGACAAAGCCTGAGTGTGGGTGAAGCCGAAGGCTAGCAGCGTCCCCTGGGATCCGAGAGTCTCCAACCCCGAGACCTCCGACGCAGGTGAGGCTTTGGGGGAGTCCTCTCTGGTGGCATTCTATAAGCCTTGCCAGGGAGGGCCATTTACTGCACCAGAGCATGCTCCACTATTCCCTCTCTGGGCAGAAAAGGCTAGCCTCTGCAGGAGCAGCTCTGGGCCAGCATTTTCTTTCTAACACTTTCTATAGAAAGCATTGTATTTGTAAAATTACTAGTAGAATATCAAGCGCACTGATTATTCTAGAACTGTCCGAAATCTTTTCCCAGCCTGGATCTGCGACCTGAAAAAATTGATTAGAAACTTCTGTTTTCCCCACATGCCAGGCTCTTACTATCCCAATTTAAGTTCCCAAAAGTCTGCATATGCAGTCTTGTGTCTGCTACTGAAAAACCTGAGACAACTGACATGTTTGAAAAAGCTGCACGTCTAGATCACAGTCTCTCATTGGAATTTGAAGAGTTTTTCTTTCCCTAGCTCTCCTATACAGTCACTACAACCTATTACCTTCAAGCAATATTAATATTGGCCCATCTAGTAAAAGATATGGGGATCACATATTCCATAAAAGAATGCAGTCTGTTCCAATAGAGTAAGAGAACACTGCTGGAGCAGACTATAGCATTGGTGATACTTATCAGGTAGATGTGCATTTGAGTAGCATCAGCAAAAACTCCAATTCAAAAGAGTAGAATTAGAAAAGACAAAAAATTTTTAAAAAATTACCAGATGGAAGTTTAAAAAAGTTGGTTATCAGATGAATAGTGTGATATGAAATTAAATGTCAAAGATTAAGTGTAAGAAATTTTAGAGTAGAATTCTGTTGTTATAGAAAGCTTTTTAAAGTTTTTTTTTCACAAAATGTAATGCAGTTGATTCAGAAAAGCATGGGTTCATTCATTGTAGCATGATGGATACCTTTCTGTAGGAAGAAAATCTTACAACATTCCTGAAATAGTGAGTGGCATGCTTGTATATGCTATAGTATGAAGAAATTAATTTTTCTTTATATTCTGCTGGTTATTTACAAGGTGACCATTCAATCAGATATTTTTCATTGTCAGCTTCAAGAGCTTGTTTAATCAAATGCAACACCATCTGTATGATCCTAGTCTTCCTTCTGGTTGAATTTGATGGCCATATATGGTACTGGATACTGTGCAAAATTATGACTTAATAGTGGAATTCATTGTGCCCAAGTATCTAACTTGTCAATTATATTGACACTCCTATTATTACTAAATATGAATTTTTCAAACAATCATAAAGTTATTTCTCTGTGTTCACTAACCTTTTTTTACCTGTTTTAAACATAAATTCCTATCAACATGGTGCAGGCATACATATCTTTTGGTACTGCAGTGCGGATTGAAATACAGATCTTGAAACAACTCTAATCAGTTTTTAACAGAGTTTATTACTTTACCATTGTTTTACCAGCTCTTGCTCCTGTAAATTCTTAGGCATCAAAACTATTTCTTGTTGACAAAAATGAACGTCAGTATACAGGTATTACAGGTATGTGAAATAGTTTACATAACTAAGTGTTCAAAGGAGTAAAGTAGAACGTTATTTCTTCAAAACATACCTGTTGCTTTGCACCCTTCATTATCCCTTGGTTTGAATTTAAATGGTCATTTAACTAAATAATTATTTAATTTAATAACAAAATTTCTACACTAAGTTTTTAATCTGAAATATTAAAACACTGAAGACTTTAAAGTTTGAAGTACAAAAAAGCTGTAGCTGCTCATAAATAATATCTAAAAAGCCTGACACCATGCAGCAGAAATGCTCTGCATTTCTTGTTCTAACCAAACAAATAAAAAACATTTAGGCATGCTAGGCTGAGCAGAACATGAAACTGAACATTATAGGTGAAGTAAATTATTATATTACTTTGCACAGAAAAGTAATAGATTCTTCAGCATTGGCTTCTGTTTTGGTCATCCAGCAAGGGCATTTTCATAGCTCTTAAACCAGAAAACCACAAGCTTGTCAAGACTGTGAACATATGTTGAAGTTTTGTTCATACACAAGACAAATGAGTAAGACTGCTTTCATTATCTTTGTAGAGAAAATTGGTTCTGTTTGAGCAACCTGTTTGAGCAACCTTTAGATAATTTATACAATTAAAAAGTAAAAAGAAAGGGGTTCATTTTGTTATGTCTCCTTAAATCTGTACTATTGGTCTTGCCTTGTCTTTTCAGTGGAAATCTAGTGTTAGTAACTTGGGTAACCTGCTGTGGCCAGAACAGTAGTTTCATAAAACAGAGTAGTGGTAATGATATCTGTGAGCCCCATGCAGATAGCTTGAAACTTCTGACAGTTGCTTAGTGAAATTAAGACTTTCTTTTTGGCTTAGACATCTTTTTGTTTCACTAATTGGGTTGCGTCTCGTGGTGATGTAATACATGGTTAAATGTTACATCTGTATTGTGTAATTTTTAGTTTCAATCTGTGTTCTTGATCTGTTTATTTACTGACAACAATTATCCATTTGCATAGTGTTACATATTTTCACTAGCTGAAAAGGCCCTTGGAAATTAAAATAATTAAGTATTCTATCATACTGGCAACAAGCCTTACCTGATAAAAGTCTGAACGTTAACTAAAAGGTAGAGTTTGTTCTACAAGAAAGGTTGGTGTGTGTCACTGAGTACCACAGATGGTTGTACGAGGAGCTAATTGTTCCATTTATCTTAACTCAAATAATTAGAAGATCTGGTCACTGGCCCTGCCCACTGCGCATCTTTTTGTCTGCTGCAAGCTGCAGTATAACATGAATTGAAGCTTGGAGCTCATCTTCATCCCACAAATAAAGGTAGTGCATCCAGATTTGGAAAATGACAGCAGTTATATTCCCATAGTAAAGCTGGAGCTTAGCCCTGTTATACTTATTAAAAAGCCTATTCATACAAATTAAATCCATTCCATATCCTGGCCTCTGATGACAGCTCCATTTTTTTCTTGTCTGGTTTGAATTACCTCAAGTCTGTACCCAGAAAGAATTTATCCCTTTCAAGAGACTTCACCAAGCCTATAATAAATTCACATGGGTCATCCCATGAATGTGGTGAATTTGCATTATTATTTCATTATGAGAAGGAAAGAAAGAGGATTAGATCTCTTGCAGTGTTGGCAGTGCCTGAATCAACTTGAACACATGATTAAAGCTGGCATTTATGGCTTTAACTGTCAGAGAAAACTAATTGTAAACTGAGAGCTGTGGATAATTATGATCTTTTTTATTACACCATTTTCCTCCTATTTATCACAGGATAAACTACAGACAATACTATTGTTTGCATTTAGCTCTCAGTTACTTGGAGCCTATTTATGCAAATGAAAATTGATCTAGATTCTCAAATTGATGGGTCTATTTTAACTTAGTTTCAATCATGCTATAAAAACCCTGAAAAGAGGTGACAGTCATACAGCAATATTCATGGCAGTGTATTTTGTATTGTCCCACTTTTAAGCATCCTTAGTTTTTAGTGTCTGCCTGGTTAATTTCTCATGAATGCTACTGAGTAAGTATGCTACCTAAACTACCTTCTCACAGGAGGTATTTTCCTTTCTCCTTTATCATTATTCATATGTTGCTTTTATGAAATGTTATCTCACAAAGCTGCATAAATCATATTTTAATAAACTGTTTGTACCTTTTTAGAGAGAGGAATAAAAATGAGGAATAAAACTCAGGAATAAAAGTTGTGATAATAACAGGTTTATAATGGTTTTTTTGTTGGTTGATTTTTTGTTTGTTTGTGGGGTTTTTCTGGTTTTTTTTGGAAAACAACTGCAGGAGTAGTTGTAATAGTTCTTTTCTTTACAATGTTTTAATTTTTTTTTACCCCCTCTTGAAATAAATCCCACATAGAAAAGGTTAGACATACCCAGAGCAGGAAATTCTGGGTGTTGAAGGCTATGCTGAGACATTAATTTTGAAAAATTAAGGATTTTTAGGAAAGTTAAGACTGTAACTGCTGAAGTTGGTAAATAAGCTTTGTTACAGAAGCTGGATCTTATATAAGCTATCCAGGACCTAATAACTCATCTGCTTGTCAGCTTTATGTTTACATAAGCTGTGCTGGTAAATGGGAAACAAAATGTGGTAAATACCAAAAGGACACAAGGTAACTGCAGATATCCTGCCCATTGAACACGGGAAACTGTAACTTCTACCAAAGATTCTTTTTCATGCATACATTGAACAAAATGTGCATGCTTAATGGCCTTTTTGACAATTAGCATACAAATCGGAGGAGGTGACAGGGATACGAATATGCACTTGTACTTCGGGTATTCAACACTTTCGTGAATAAAAGGCTTTGTAACTACCTGTGAACTTTACAGTGCATTTTAGGGAAATATCCCATGCACTGTCTGGCTGTAATAAACACACACTTTCTTGCTGTGGTGTGATGTTTGCTTTTGACTTGTTCAGAATTTCCTTCGGTATGTTCTATAAGTTGTATTTCTTGGAGTTTGCCTTACGTATTTTTAAAGAAATTTGCTCAACCCCTCCCCCTGGCCACTGAAATTCCCCCTATCCTTTCCCCGGGATGTTCATCTTCCCTAGCTTTGCCCTTTTATGTCCATCAAACCCTCAACCCCTCCTGATTTCCAGAGAGTTCCCTATCTGTCAGCCCCCTACCCCTCCCCTTGACCCCCTCCCACTCTGGAAATCCCCTTGCCCTTGATGCTCCAGTGGACCCCTTCCCAGTCACTCCTGAATCCCCTCCTCTCTGCTTCCCCAGGATTAGCCCCAAACCCTGAACCCCCTCCCAGTTGGAGAGCCAACCCCTTTGTTTGCTTCACTGTACTTAAGGGACAGCTCAGCCCCTTGTGGCTCTCCAGAGCAGCTTACCCTCTGTGCTGGTCCCATTAATGTTGCTTTTACACTGAACCGCTGCTCGATTGCCTTCCCTTCACCCCTTCGCCCTGCAGCCAGAGCTTGGGTTGTGGAGAGCTGTGCACAGGCTTTGAGGTCTGCACAGCCCCTGGGAGGAAGAGCCTCACCACTTCGAGCCCTTAGGCAGGTGAGCTTGAGGGAGCCCTGACAGGGGATGGATACCATCTTTTTCCCGGAGAGCCATTTATACTGCGCCGGCAGTGCACCACCCCTTCCCATCTGGGCAGAAAACTGCGAGCCTCCACTCATGTACCTCCTGGGCCAGCACTTTCTAACTTCAACTGTTATTTTGTCTGTCCAAGTTGAATATCGATATTAGATTGATACTCATATTTTACTAAATCAATGCAGGATGAAATTTTTGCACTTTTCTTTGGTTAATACTAACTAAAGCCTGTTATGTTTGGTTAATGTTAACTAAAACATAGTGACTGGGGCATCTGACCTTTTAAAAGAGAAATGAATTCAAAGAAGGGACATGAATAAGAAATCAAAAACTATGAAAAAAGTATATAGGAAATAAATTTATGATATTTGACAGTAAAGGAGTTATGATTGACTAACAGGTGTCTACGAGGCAGAAAACATGTTTTTTCATGGTAATGTATAACTTAGTCATTGCCCCAGAACACTGTTGTGATCAAACAGAATTGGTTTACCAAAGAGTTAACTGCATTTGTGACCTCTAAAGTGATGGTCCTGGAGGTAATCCTTAGGTTAGGAATTCATACATCTGAAATGGAATTCATACATCTGTAGTTACTGGATTTGGAAGACCTATTTTCATTTTTTAGTATATTCTTTCCTTGAATACCTGTTGGGTACTGTGAGAAACAAGACACTTGGAAATGAGTTTTTGATAACATTCAAAGTCCCTGAGAAAGGATAATAATAACAAGGGACTTAGTAGGATTGATAATCCATGAGAAGCAATTATTTGACATGCAGTAATTATGAAATCCTTCTGAGCTTTATTAGAAAATGAAATAAAAAAGTAATTGACGGCAGGAGACAAAACAGATGTGTAAATGTAAATATAGTGTAAGCAATTGTTAGATACTGAAATTCTATGCATTGTGACTCAGGTCCCATCTTAAACAATACTGACCTTTTTAAGTGTTTCAGTCAGTAACCTTTGGAGAGTATCAGTCTTAAATAATGTTTTTCTGTTTGTGAATTTTTTGATTGAATAGTTGCATGAACAATTAATGTAGGCTACAATACCAATAATCAGAGCTTTATATTTCTAATCAGATGGGTTGGTGATTGAATTTATTTAGATGCCAAACCAGTTGTGGGTCTTTCTTGGAGGCTTAAGATTTTGCCTTTTTTTCCTTTCTCTTAAGGAATTTACTTCCATTCATTGCCAATAGGCAATAACGTCTGGTACTTAAGAGAGACAAATGATGCATCTAAGGAGGAGGGCAGGGAGTGCAGCTGGCTATTCTCTTACCTGAGAGCTTTTCTGGGCAGAGATTAGGTGAGATTTTGGGGTGGGGGGAATGGGCTGGGTGTAGGTCTTAGCTCTCTCTCTCGCTCTTGGCATTGAAGGAGGGACACCCGGTCTGCGGTCGCTGCTTGGAGAATTTGTTGCCACTATGGAACATTTTTCCTCCCATTGCTTTTTCATTAATGAGGGTGAGCCTTTGCTCTCAAGAGCAGCCTTTGGACTGGGACCTCACTGGCAGCCTGCCTCACTGGAACAGACTCTCACCATCTCTCTGGGTGCTTCAGCGAAAAACCTGGGACGCCGAGGCCTCTCTCTTCCCGGAGGGCGCATCTCCCCGGCTGTGTGTGG
>VWYI01008889.1:13290-31640 GCA_013399455.1 Anthoscopus minutus
GGGAGCAGCAGCGCCGCCTGCCGGCCGTGCCCGGAGCTGCAGCGAGGGGCAGCGCTGGGAGAGCGGCGCGGACGGCATCGGGGTTTGTGCGTCTTTGTTCCTTCTGCTGCCGCTGCTGCTTGTTTGCCCTGATACACACATACATACTAGTACACAAGTGCTATTCCTATTCCCATATCTTTGTCTGAAAGCCCCTTAATTTCAAAGTGGCAATATTTCAGAGAAAAGGGAGTCATATTCTAATGTTCAAAGGAGGTTTCTGCCTTCCTTGGCAAATATCTGTCTTTCAAACCCTGGTGAGTTTTTGCATATTTAAATGGGTATGATACCCAACTAGTTAAATTATTCCAATTTAATTCAGGTAAAGTTTTGCCTAGAAAAGCTTATGCTTTAGAAAAAACCAATTTCTTAAGGAGTCTGCAGTTGAGAAGGGCTTAACTGGTATTGCTGTTTAATAGACAGGTGTCCCTCACTAGTAGCTTGTGGTGGAGAAATCTCGTAACTCCACAAATTTCAGGAATACTGAAGAAACAATAATCTCATTCATAATGTTACGCTTCTAAATATAAGAAAGTGGGAGTAACAAAGCAGTAATGTTTGTAGAATGTGGTGAAAGTAAAACACTGCTGGGTGAGAGCTGGACATGAGGCAGCCAAGGGCATTCCCAGCCCGGATACCAAGGGTGTCCTGGGCTGCATCCAGAGCCCTGTGAGCAGCAGGGGAGCGAGGATGCTCTGATGAGACCCCACCTGCAGAGCTGCCTCCAGCCCTGGGGTCCCAGCACAGGAAGGACATGGAGCTTCTGGAGAGAGTGCAGAGGAGGGACACCAAGGTGATCAGAGGGATGGGGCTCCTCTCCTATGGGGAAAGGTTGAGACAATTAGGATTGCTTAGCCTCAAGAGAGGAAAGCTTTGGGGTAACCTAATTCCAGCCCTTCAGTACCTGAAGGGAGCTCACCAAAAGAAGGAGAGGAAGGTTTTACAAGAGCATATAGTGACAGAGCTTCAAAATGAAATGGGTTAGGTTTACTTTAGATAATAGGAAAAAAATTCTTTACTGTGTGAGTGGTGAGACAGTGGAGCATGTTTCTCAGAGAAGTTGTGGATATCGCATCCCTAGAAATATTCAAGGCCAGGCTGCATGGGGCTCTGAGCAAGCTGGTATGGTAGAAAGTGTCCATAATCATTGCAAGGAGGTGTACCTTAGTGTTCCTTAAGGTCCCTTCCAATCCAAACCATTTTCTGATTCTATAAAACCAGATAAAATGAGAAATTCAGACTTACTGATGTATTTAGACCCTATGCTGAGACCAGCAACCTTACTGATTACAGCAGCATCCAAGTGCTTAGAACCTGTCAACATGGTTTCCAAGAGTTAAACTTTGTTTGATATTTGTCAGCTTTTTTATGGCACGGTCTTCAGGAACTTAAGCTGGAGAAAAAAACCATAGAAGTGAATATATACAAAATTAAAATGTGCTGAGAGTTTAAAGTATAACTAAGATAATAGTGGTTTTATTTGCAAAGACAGGCTACTAGAAAAATTTACCAACAGAGACAGTACATCTCAATATTATAAATTCTTCAGGCAGCGTTTGATATAAGGAGACAAAGGTGATGAAAGAAATAAGCATTAAAAAGAAATATTAATTTTTTTTGTAAACTGTATGACTTATGTACTAAAGATGTATTGTGCAATTGGTATCTCACCAAAAATAATAGAAGAAAACCAAAAACAACCTTAAAAATGTACTATGTAGAGAAGAATTCTAGAAAATGGAATAGAATTTTTACAAACTGTAGCAGAAATTCTTTAGGGTAACAAAAAAAGCACTATGAGACTACAATCTTTGAATACATAAGAAATCATTAAACAGTGCTAGTACAATGTCTTTGAGAGGCATTATGGCAAAGGATCTGGGAAGATCTGTCTAAACTTTAAAGAGACTAAACTTCATGTATTTAATAAGAAAATAGGTAAGGCTAAAAATAAAAGACAAAACTGTTAGAAACAGTTCATAGAAATAGATACCACTATATACACAAATGGACTTTGAGTATTTCAAAGGCAATTGAATATTCAAATACACAAAGAAACAATCATAGATTTTGCAATGAATTTTGGTAACTTCTAAGGTTTCTAAATCGTAGAATCATTTGGGTTGTAAAAGATATCTGTCTTGGTTTAAAAGGTGTCTGCTAGGGAAGGTAGGAGATTTTCTTAGAACTAAAAATGTAAACCCATCCTCCAAGTTATTATAATTTTGAAATTAAGGGGCTTTTAGGCAAAGATATGGGGATAGGAATAACAGTTCTTTACTAGTATGTATAACAAGGCAAACAAACAGCAATAACTGTGGCATTAATAACAAAACAGAAACAGGGACCTCTTGGCAGCCTTCTCAGCAGAGATGGGAAAGGATGGAGGAGAGGATCTGCTTCACAAACCCCCTGCAGGCAGTTAGTTGATCCCTGCAGGACTCTGAGGAACACCCAGCTGGAACAGCAGGAATGTGCAGAAATCCCAGGCCAGTGGACAAGATGTGTCAGAAGCTCTGCGGCAGTGGCTGGTAGTGCCAGGCGTCCCAACAGGACAAGGGGTCCAAGGTCCACAAATGAAGAAGCAGAAAAAAAGAAGCAGCAGCAGCAGATGAAGATGAAGAAAACTAAGAAAACAAAGAAGATGATGAAGAAGAAGACGAAGAAGAAGATGAAGAAAGAGACAAAGAAGATGAAGAAGAAGATGAAAAGGACAAAGACAATAAAAAAGAAGACAAGGAAGAAGAAGGAGGAGAAGGAGCTCCATCTGGGATATTCCAAGCAACAACAGCTCTGAGTGTGTTCTGCTCTGAAGCTGAAGAAATTAGCTTGTCTGCAGCTGCCCCTGCCCTCCCTTTTACCTGCCACCCCACCTCGCCCTGGGCCCAGCCAAACTCTGTGTTCTCAAGCACCCAAGAAGTAGCAGCGGTCAGGTTTCCATGCAACTAATGGGGAAAATTCCATAGGTGAGAAGGAAAAAAGGAAAGACACCTAACCCCCAACAATGTCTAAGATAATTTAGTCCAACTGTTAAACGTGAATGACTAACGGGAAATAAGCTTAGTAATGTCCTGATAAAGAAACAGAGGACTTGAAATAGGTGGAAGGGATATCAGATGAGGTGAAAAGTAGGTTTGTGGAAGTCACTGGCAGCATAACTTTGCCCACTCTGCAGATCAGTGACATGATGGAAAGAATATGGGCTTTGTTTCCAGCAGATCTGGTTTCTAAAGAAAGGGCAAGTTCTGTGTTACGATTCACATGAACAGGAAAAGTGAATAGAAAAGGAGAAAGATGTTTTAGTTCAACAGATTATGAATTAAAAAACCCAAAACACAATGAATTTTCTAGTGATGATACATTAAAGTATCCATCAACAGAGCCTAGAACAGAACTGTTGACTTTAGGTCAACCAAAGAGGGTAGTAAGTAGCTATTGTTAAGAAATAAATAAAAGCTGAGAATGTATTTCACCAATTTCTGGTGCTATCATGTTAAGGACAGCTTACAGCTGAGAGGGAAACAAGAAGTGTAAGGACAATCAGAGCCTATAACATTTTAATTATACAAAGGTCATCAAAATAATGGTTACAAGAGGAAAGATTGAGCTGTTATAGGAAAAGTAAATGTGTAGGCTTTGGTGATACACTGATAGAACTTAGAAAAGGATAGGATGTGGCAGCAAGACTAACTAGACATGACTCATTAGATGAGTAGTTTTGTTGAAAACAATAGTTTGCAAATTTGGAACTGGTAAAAGGAAACATCACAATGTGGTGAGATTGATTTCAGAGAATTTTTTACTTTAAAAATTTAGGAAGAGTAACAAATTTTTTGTAGTAGCAAGCATACTGAGATTTATTGTACAGGACGATTATTGTGTTTAATTAAGAAGGAAATTCATGGTTTAGGGTTTTATATTTACTTAAAAATCGGCAGAACATCTACTTACTTGGTGGTTCATATACTTCTGCTGTCACTTCTGATTTTTTGAGATAACATGTATGTTTCAAAGCCTGTTTTGGTCAGTGGAAGTACTTCTCCTTGACATTCTTATAGTCCAGATGTGGACACCATGGCTGTCTACACAAATGGATAGGAAGAAGGAGATAACCATATTAGTTCCTGTTCTTCTGTCCACAGAATAGTGTGGCCTCAAACACTTTCAGGAGTCATATGGTGAGAGCATATAACCATGAATATATATTTGTGTAAATTATATTCTTAAAAGATTTTTTTCAGAAAAAAATACTTTTTCTTCTTGTTTTCTGTATTTATTTTTTAATTTTCTTTTTTCCCCTGTGTCTTTTCCCTTCCCTTCCTCCTCCTCCTCCTCTTTTCCCCTTTCCCTTTCTCCCTCCTTTTTTGTTTCTAAACCGTTTTTTTCCTTTTAAAATCCATTAGGTTTAAAACAGAACTAAAATGAAACGTTATGGAACACTTTTTTGTATCTTTTTTGATGAATTTTTATTTCCATTTCTATTTCTTCAACTACTTTGCCAGAAACAACACTTTCTCCAGGAAATAAGACACTCTGATGGTTCCATTCTGAGTTAGCAAATTATTGTAAAACTACTTCAGAGCATTTAGAAGATTTGGTTTTTTCCTGTACAATACACTTCAGTGCTTTATAGCACCAGTCTGGAAATTCGATCCTCTTAAGTGAAGTTTCTTGCCCTGTGTGTATCAAGATACATAAACACATCTTTTTCTGATGAAAAAGAAGCAGTAATTCCAATAATAAACCTTCTTTTCCAGATTTTTCACTGAACCACTAAATACATGTTTTCTTAACTTTAGTAAAACCCATGAAGGGTGTGTCAGCAAAATGCAATGAGATTTGGGTCTCAATTTGTTTGCAAGACAAATACATTGGAAATTATGATCACAAGTGAATATCAACAGAAGAAAAAGTGCTTATGTGTTAGAAGCATGGAGATTTCTAACAAATTATAGAGGCATTTTCACATTAAAAAATGTATCTTACAGACCTATTTAAATGACAAAGTATCAAGCCTTTTGATAATTTCAAGGCATTTACATTCCTACTTCAAAATTGTCCAAGTAAGCTCTTTGGATGTTTTATATGAAAAATACAGACAAGTCTGTGAAAACCAATGAATACCATAATGACTAAGTATTTAACCTGATATAGTTGTGGTCTGAAACATATCTTACTGACTGAGACACATTCAAGAGCAGTGCATGAACTTGATCCCTAGAGAAAATGCCCAGGATTTCCAAACAGCCATATTGACAGCAGCCTTTATAGATCAGTTTTGTGATTGCTGTGCACCTTATGTGTTTGTGATGAATGCCCACTAGTTGTGTACAGCATGTTTCTCCAGTAGAGCCTGCCTTCGTGGGATTTTTACTTAAATGTAGCTTTTATGTTGTCTGCAAAAAGAACTTCAGTATTCAGGTCATATATCCTCTGTTAGGAGACCTGGTAAGAAGTAAACTCAAGTTCCGGGAGAGTAGTAGTTGGTTGATATTAATTACTGCTTTGCTTTAAAGACAAGATGATTAGACTTGCATCAGAAACAAAAAAAAAAACCAACTGGAAAACACCACTGGTCTTGGACAGCCAAGAATCCAAAAAGCAAAAATAAAAATGTGGCAGCAGGCAGAGGTGATAATTCAAAATACAATTAACCATGGAAATAAGGATAGATATCTACCAATTCTGTGAATAATTCTCTACTATTAATCACCTGTTTAAGCAGACATGACATAACATGTTGCTTTCTACACCACTAGTAACTATAATATGTAAAGATTTGTACAAAACATGCAGTTACCTGTAATATACCATAGAACTAAACAGAACATGAGATTACAACAAACCTCCTTTTATTATAGGTGTATCTTTTTAGACTGTTTCTACTTCCTTATTTTTAAATAGAATGACAGTGGAAGAATTTTAGATGGCAAAGTTTAAATAATTAAAACAAAATATTAATTTATTCACATTCCCTAGAGCTATGTCACAATGGCTTATCTTAGTCATGGCAGTGTATCAGAGTGTGTGCACACATCACCTCAGATACCAGCACTTGGAATTCACTCCGAAAAGCAATGGGCAACCTTTATGAATTGTAGATATCTTTGAGTTGCACCTAGCACAACTCAAAGCAGTCATGGGTAGGCTTTATTTTCTTTGCCAGTCTATGTTTCTGAATCAGTAACAGAAGACAGTCACTGAGACAGATTTTAATAATCGTGTCTTGAAGTGGCACTGATTGCAGTGTCTAAGTTTACATTGAAAATATTTGGCTGTCCTCTAATAGAGTTTACTAGGTGGACAGTATTCCTATGTTCTTTTCTGTCTCCTTTCGTTGAAAGGACTTGAGAACACTTCCTATGTTTTCACAAGGAAATATCCCTAAAACCTGAATATGTTTGTGAACATCAAGAGTCTTATATGATGTATAATACTTCCACATGATAAAGGCTAGTGACTTCTGAAGTTTCCTGTTTCTGAGGCCATTTTCTCATGCTCTATCTAAATGACATCATAGCCACTAGCTGAAGACACCTGTTTGCTGATCTGAAATCCAGACAGTGACAAGAGGCACTTTTCTGAAGCTCTTTATGTGTCAGCCTTTGAGGGAGTAATTTCAAGTTTCTATCTATGAAATGAACGTTATTCCAGCTCTAACTGCTGGATATGAGGTAGGCACACTCAGCATCTCTCCTAAAAAAAAGGCTGTTCTGAGAGTTTCCCTCAAGCAAAAACAGCAGAACTACCAAAGCTCTTACTCTTAAGAACTCTTCAGGATCCTCATTTTTTCTTGGAAGGTTAAACCTGTCACTCCCAAAAATTTTTAGAAAACATGACAAGAGCCTAGCTGTTTGTAAAAACTTAGGAAATTTTAATTAGCACAGTACTGAGGTGGAACGATGCTAAGAATCCTGAAAACACCGAGAGGATACTCAAGATTTGCACAGGCTAAAATTAATATTTTTCTCTTTAGAGCACTTTTGCAAGACATTGGTGGTAATTTACAATATTCTAGTACCTTTCTTAACTAATCTTGATTTCCATGGCAATACATCCAGTATTTTCTTTTTCACTTGCAGTATTTGAAAATTATTTATTTTCTTCAGCCACACTCATTGCCACAGTGAAGACCAAAAAAATAAAAGGTATTCTGAAGAAACAAATATTAATTTACCCTATGATTTGTGGATAACTGCAAGCCTCCAAAACTGTGGAAGAAAATATAGAGATGATTAAAAAAACCCAAATTTGGAGTGACCATCTGGAAAATAAAAATTGTAGTCTTACTGCAGGTGTCAAATTAGTCTTGTTCTACTCATCACCTTCAGGATGAAACCAAATATATTTTCAGTAATCACACAGGAACAAAATATCCAAATGTGAACTCTGTGAACTTGTACACAACAGAAGTTCTTTCCTCCTCACTGCACTGGACTCACAGAGTCCATGATACAGACTGAGCACCCTTTGGGATCTGATTGTCATTTGTGAATTGAAAAGAATCACAGAGTAGGCACTGCAAAGTTGGCAGTGATAGATTCCTCTGAAATACGGGTTGGTGTCATGATTTGACACTCACTGACTGCCT
The DNA here is from genome assembly GCA_013399455.1 of Anthoscopus minutus. Lineage (NCBI taxonomy): Eukaryota > Metazoa > Chordata > Aves > Passeriformes > Paridae > Anthoscopus > Anthoscopus minutus. Next base: position 20,921 of record VWYI01008889.1, read on the forward strand.
GGCACCCACAAGAGTCACTCACTCACCCTCTCCTGCCACAGCTGGACAGAGGAAATAAAAATTTAATGAAGGCTTCATGAGTTGAGATAAGGATCAGGAGAAAACTCTCCAAGGGCAAATGAGGCTCAGTTTTGAGGTACAAAGTGAATTTATTACTAACAAAATCAGAGTAGGATAATGAGAAGTAAAATAACCCCTTAAAACACCTTTTACCTTCCAGCCCCTCCCTCCTTCCCGCAGACAGCGCAGGGAGACAGGGCCTGGGGCTTTGGTCAGTTCATCACCCAAGGGATTCTCCTGCTGCTGCTCCAGGAGAGGAGTCCTTCCCCTGTGGGGCCGTGGGGTCCCTCCCACAGGAGACAGCTCTCCATGGGCTTCCCTGGCGTGGGGCCGCTCACGGGCAGCAGCCAAACTGCACCTGCTGCAGGTGAGCTGCCCCACGGGCACACCGTGCTCCTAAAACTGCTGCGGCGTGGCTCTCTCTTTCCACGGGCTGCAGTCCTCCAAGGACAGGCTGCTCCAGCCTGGCAGCAGGGCCCTCTCTCTCCTCCGGGTGTGCCCCTGGAGCACAGCCTCCTCCAGGCATCCACCCGCTCCGGGCACCTCCCCCAGGGCTGCGGGGGGATCTCTGCATTCCCCGAGGATCCCCACGGGCTGCAGGGCACAGCTGCTTCACCACGGGCATCACCAGGGCCTGCGGAGGAATCTGGGCTGCAGCGCCTGCAGCACCTCCTGCCCCTGCTTCTCCACTGACCTTGGTGTCTCCGTGGTGTTTCCCTCGCATGTTCTCACCTCCTCCTCCCTGACTAGAAGCAAAATCCACTGAACTTGTTTTGATTTTCTTCTTAAATATGTTATCATAGAGATTAACCATCATCTCAAACTGGCCCAGCTTTGGCCAGCAGCATTTCCATCTTCAGAGCCATCTCTGCTGGACATGGTGGAAGCTTCTGGCAGCTTCTCACAGAAGCCGCCTCTGTGGCTCCCCCCCTACCAAGAAATCTCATTCTGACAGTACACAGTCTACCAGTTTTTGGCATTGCCTCGACTAAGACACCTTTAAAGCACACCAACGAGATATGTCCTTTTGTTTACAAAAATTGGGAGTTCTGGTGGCTGAGGAATTTGTCGTTTTCCTTTATTTCTGTTCACTGTGATTCTAGTGTGATTTGGGTTCATATGAAAACCTAGTGCCATAGATATTTTTTAACTTTTAATTCAGAAAGAATGGTTTGCTTCCCTTTTTAAAAATATCAATAAAGAAACTTAAATCAGTTAGAATTACTTCAAATACAGAAGTCAAGTGACTGAGGTTTTAGTAACAGCTTTAATTGACCCTTTTTTTCCAGGCCTGGAATATTTTAATATATATGACACAAAATCAGTAAACACTTAGGTCTTTCAAGAGGCAGATTGTAATAGCCACAGCCTTTTTGCTAAAAAGTGTATGGTCACTGTGTCACTGTGTATGGTCACTTACTTACTTATATAAGTAAGGTTGGTTATTACAATAACCTTAGCTGATATTAAAAAAGATATTTCCATGTACAATTGTCATTTCTTTAAGTGAAAATTATGGTCATAAGTAAGAATTAGAACCTGAATACTTTGACTGAACTGGACTTGTTCCTTCTCTTGTCTTCTTCTAATAGACAAAACACATGCCTAGTTACTGCCTTTTTGAAAAATGGCTTGAACTTTCTGCCGAAATAAACTCCAGCAAGCTCAACTATGAATATAGTGGAAACTTCTTGGAAGTGTTAGTGTTAGTAGATAGTTTTCATGCTATGGCTGTTTCTGTAAGAGGGCAAAACCCAAAAAGATATGAAAAATAAAGATGAAAAGAAAAAATAAATTATTAATAAAGCGAAGTACTGATGCTTTCTCTGCACACATTTTCAGATTTATTGGATTTTTTCTCATTGTTCTGCATAAATTGCTTCTGACTGTACAATGGACTTCAGCAGGGCCATAGCTTTCAGGTTCTTGATTTTTCATAATTCACTCAAATGCCAGCTCAATGACATTAAGTGGAAAAATAGAAAAAAATGCCTTCACTTTTCCACAGAAACAATTTTGAAAATCCATTTACATGGAAAATAAAGAAGCATTAAGCCCAGTGCAAATCTGTAGCTGAATAGAAAAATCTGAAAGCATAATATTTTCTTTTTCCAGATAAGACAATACAAACTGTTATTTACTGACTGAAAAGGTTGAAGAGTTCTGAGTTCCATAGACGTGAGATATTTTTCTAATTTACAGTAAAAAGTCCTTCTAAACCCCACTTTTGCTTTTCTTTTTTCTTTTTAAGAAAAATAAACCTTAAGCACAATGCTTTATGAGTGATTTTTAAGAAGTAAAGACTTAGTATTTATTTAATAGGCTTTTATTTTTATTCACTCATCCTTATGCTTCTCAAATTGCTCAGTCTTTGAAATGTTGTTGAAAAATTCTCACTGCTATGCAACTCTATAAACTCTTAAACTGCTATAAACACAAACTGTTTACCACTTGCCAAATTGCAATGCTCAGGTGAGTGTTCTGTTAGATGTTGTGCTGAACAATGTTATCAACAACACAGGTAAGGCAGGAAAAATATTTTTTATACCAGAAGGAAGCTTATCTCTGTTAGCAGAGAAAAACCAAGCAGAAGAGACATTGTTGCATGTATTTAATAGAAATGTACGTAGTGTCTAACCAGGAGGGCTCTGATGCTGCAACCTGAGAATATAACGGGCACTATTAGAAAGTTTGTTTTCATGGTTTAGATATGTTCTCCAACTTCCCAACTTCAGCAGACCAAAAGCTAATACTCTATATGGTTTCCTAGAAGTCAAAAAGGTTTAGAGCTTATTCCTGTTCTCTTTTACCAGGTGGACATTCATACTTCAAGCTTATATACATCTATTGCTAGGAAAACTGAATTCCTACAACTGCCACACTGGAGTACATATATAGTATTTACTAAGTCACCTTGAGGGAGACCTGAAGATTTGACAGAAAAAAGAGCTCTGTCTTCTTTGAGTTCCTGTGTCTTGCCTTTCTTTGAAGGATCTAAAGGACGTGATCTTGTCTTGACAGGTTGTAAATTCAACCTTGTGTGTTGGACAGGTTTTGGCAGTAGGTTGCACGAAGCATAAGGGACACTGTTTTTAAAGGAACACAAAATATCAGGGCACCCTAATGAAATTCCACAGAAATACAGCTTTCCGTGCACACAAAATTATTTTCTACTGATGTAAAAATTCAGAATGTGCTGCAGATGAATTAACTTCCTGAAATTGCCATGATGTGATAGAAGGGAAATAAACACCCCCAAATGACATTCACTCAAGTGTTCTGTTCAAAATGTAGTGTCACCCGTTAGTATTCAGACAAACAAAATATGAAATTGTCTCCTAATGGTGAATAAGAAGTACTTACAGCACTAAGGAATAAGATATTCTACATGCCTTGCTGGGATATTACTCCAGCCAGCTGAGAAATGGTCACATCTCAGCATGACACATGGCATAATAATATTTGTTGTTGTGATTATAGAGTGGTATCATGCTAATAGTAGAAAGCTGAAAACTTGCAAGTGAGAAGTGTATCTCTTCTATTAATAAGAGATAGAATATGAAAATGGAATTAGTTGATGAAGAATATCTTAATTTGATGATTGTCTAAGTATTGATTTCCTCATGGAAAACAGCATCCCCAACATGGTTTCATAATCTTCTTTCTGTTATTCTTTTGAATAAAACAAATTTTAGAGACAATTTTTGATTTTGATAATAGTTGTATTAATCATGATACCTTGCCTGTTTCAATGTGTGCAGAGATAAATTAATAAAGCCATTAGAGGAATATTTTTGGTAGAAAAGGAAGAGAGAGATATTGCAAAGACAAAAAGTAGTTTGGACCTGCTTATCATAAGATAATCAAGATGTCTCGGCAAGAACAAACAACTTTGAAGATTGCAAGAAGATTGAGTCAGACTGGTGACAGGGAAGAAGATTGAATCAAGCAGAAGAGATATTGCAAAAATTTGTAAGTTTGTTTGTATGATGTTTAAGCTAATCATTATAGTAAGAAATCACTGCCTTCCTAGAATGGTATAAAAGCTTAGGTAGCCCAGAGTAAATTTGGATTCTGATCACCAGTCAGTTGTCCCCATCTGTCTCAATTGCCGACAAATTTTCATGTCAGTTCATCTCCTCATAGTCCCTCATGGCCTTTTGAATTATACTAAAATCAGTGATTTTTAAAAAAATGTTCCTGCAGTATTTTTTACTCTATATCCATTTGCACTGGGAGATTACAGGAAACCTAGCTCCCACATACAAAGAAAAGCCTTAAGATTCGGATGTATATTTTGTGACATCTAGAATACCGGAATCCAATTTGACATGTTTTCTTTCATTTTTAATTTTTTAAGTTTTTCTAGAAATCATCTCCACTTAAGCTGCATGCTCTTCCTGCCTTTGTATTTGTTTTCCATTAAGAGGTCTTTTCTGCAGATGGCAACAAAATACACATGATGATCAGTATTTAGCAAAACATTGCAATGAGCACGTATTGAATATATTATTGATTGCTATTTTTCAGAAATTTGGAAATATATATGTTTTCAGGCAGCACACACAAAAGTTCATCAGTGCTATCATCTGGTTCCAACCAGCTTGATATAATTAAATGCAGGTGTCTACATGAATCAGGAAGAAGAAATTTTTTTTATTGTTTTAAGTCCACAGCAGAAATCAACCCTCAAGAACTCACTATTTTCAGGCGGGGCTACTTAAAGCTGGTAGCCTGAGCTAACAGGTAAATTGCATGATAAAATTTCTAAATGCAAGTTACTTGTAAGCAGCTCTTATAATACTTTGCAAAACAACATAGTTTATAACAGGAGTTTAGATATAAAGCTAGATTGTCTAGAATCTTAAAACAGCCTTTAGTTCTGTTGAAAGGCCTTGCTGTCACTCTCTGTGAAAGGACACTGCCAAGACTTTCTAAATTATTTCAGCAAAAATGTAATCAATAACACTGAAAAACCTGGCTCAGACAAGGTTTTCCAAGTTTTCTGTTTTCCAACTTATTTTCCTTCTGTCTCAGAAAACTATAGTGAAAGCTACCACCAGTAAAATATATTATTGGGTTATAAAGATCTTTTCACACCATGACCCTGGAACACTAACAATGGCCCAAAGGTCAAAGCCCTTTTAAGACATTGGAAAAAAGACATAATGGGCTGAGTTGGTGTGGGTCTCCTGATATATAAAAGCACAGTAAGTTGACATGACAGCGGCTTCCACTCAATCATATATAGCACAGGTGGCAGCTGCTCCAACAATTTCCACTTCTCGCTCTGCTTAGATTTTCCCAGCAATGGCAATGGCAGAAGTACCATGATTCAAGCTTTAAAAAGCATGAACCTCTGGAGAAATCTGGCACAAAATGCTATTGCAGCAATTCAGCTAAAGGCAAAGTAATTGCTGCCTGCAGTGGTGCGTTTCTACCTTGATGAGCTACTTAGAGAAATCGGAAAATGTCCATCTGAAAATCTGTAATAAAAACTTTTTGCTGGTCTGATCTTGCCAGTTTAGCCTGTTGGATTTCTCGTTTGCACATCAACAAGCATATAGATGTTTAGCATGAATGGATCCATTTAGAATGGCAGGAAATATTATAACAAACAAGAGATTCAGATTGCTACTGCAAAATGCAGAGCATCTGGCAGATATGGAAGTGAACTTGCCAAGAATGAATTAAAAATATGCATATAGTTCTGAAATTGCTTTGCTTCTGGCTTATAAATCAGGGAGTGATCAAGATATATGCTACTGTAGAGTGGCAATTGTGAGCTCAGATCTTCTCTTACATCCTGGTCCCATTTGATGCTATATTTATTATGTTTTACCTCATAATAATTTTATGTTCTGGATTAACCAATGGTCTTGCATTATTACATCAGGTTAAGCACTAATGTTTCTTATTTGTGTACTCTTGTTTTAGAAAGAGTCACATTAGAAGGCAGTTTTTATGACAGCCACAATTTGAAATTTTCAGCTTTATTTTCAGCAACAAAACAATGCTTGTATTCAAAAGAAGATGAGTACCTCATCTTGAATTAATTCAGTAGTTTTGATCAGTTCCATTACAACATCTACAACTAGGATTAGATATATATTGAAGCTTTGGACCAACCTAGGTCCATTCAAAAAGCAGCAATAATAATAAAGTTCTTTAGAAGTACTTGATTAATACAGACCAGCAAAATACCATTGTGGTAACAAGAAGTTAGTGTGCCTGATCCTGCTTTTGGGATATGTTCCAGAATGTAATTGAGTCCATCATTTGCTGCAGTTTGCAGTACACTCCATGAGTTGCACTTTATTCTTGCATGGTACTGCCCAACCTGTTACCAGAATTTATAAATATATGTAAGCTTGAGATGTTCTACCACAGGGAAGCCAAATAAGCAGTACAAATAATATAAATTATAGATTGTTCTTCTTTAAGTTCATTAAATAATGAGCAAAGGATATAAATAGAAAAACAGATGGTTCAAAGAGGTGTCTCACTATCCTGCTTTTTGCCCTTATGACAGCCTGTTCGACTGTAATGGAAATTTTGTACACCAGTAGTTCCATGTGGTGAGAAGTATGGAATAGATGGAACATTATGGCCATTGCAATCTAGAAAAGAGGAATTTTCCAAGTATATTATCGGCAAAAGAGCATGGGTTTGATACAACTAACCTGTCTTGAGACAGCATGAAATTTAAATAATACAGTTTTGTATTCAGGATACTAAAGTATTTCACATGTCAAAACCCCCCACCAAAACAACAAAACCAAACTTCAAAATATTGTTCATGTCGAAACTCAGTTTATTATTATCAGCTCAATAGAGGAGAAGAGAAAGAGAGGAAAATTATGTCAGCAGCGTTAGCAGCCCGCTAGCTGAGGAATATGTACACTGTAAACATTTAATTACTGCTTATTTATCAATGGTACTGATTATTTTTCCTTTCTGTTATTATAAGCAGCAAAGCATAAATGAGATTTGTGGATAAGTGGATTTGGAGAAGGCAAAAACTGTAACTTAATGAACAAGCTTAGTCACAAAGGGAAAATCATGAGGCTCCAAAATTAGTGTCTGTGTGGGAAATGCATAAAGCAATAATTTATTACAATTAAAATTATTAGTGAAGCATAAAGAATAAAGTAGAACATGAAAAGAGAAGAAGGTATATGGAGATATTTTTTATGATATAGAGGCTTGAAGGCCTGGAAAGACAGTCAGATTTTGTACCAAAGCCAAGGACTGTTAGTCTTCTTACACTGATGTTTCTGCGAATTGAACAGTACTACAGAAGAATGTGCTTCTTGGAGTTCCTGGCCCCTTTCTTTTGATTTACACCCCTTTACTAAAAAAGCTATTGATGGTATTTTTAAAACAGCATTTTAAATCATCATTTAATAATTTTTCAAATCCAGCTGGATTTCTCACACAAAATTTTTTGTCAGGCTTCTTTAGCTCAAAAATCCAAATCTCATGGGATTTATTCTCTCTAAAATACATAACAATCTCTACTGAATGAAAATACTATCACATTACAAATCCATAGATCTTCTTCTCAAACATATAATTTTTTAAAGTGGGATAATATTCCTAGGTGTCCGAGTGTAGAGCAAGGACTTCATTAGAATAATTGATAATATATGTTGTGAAAATAGTGTAAATAATGTCTTTGGAATCCAAATCTCCACCTGTCTATGTACCAACTGCATAGCCATTTTTTTATCATTGCGATATATTTTATTAAAATAGTCTAATCTTTGAAGAAGATTGACCTTTAATTCACAAGTTTATGTGAAAAATGTATACCATGGTCTCGTGGGGCTAACAGTGACTGCATATCTTAGCACCCTAGCATGGTACATATCTCTGATCTTTGAGGTTTTCTCTTCTAATATGAACTCTCTGAGTTACATTACAGGAAACATTATGGAACAGTCACCTTTATGTTTCCTCCAATGACACATGTAGGCACGGAGGAAATACTAAATCTGGCAACAGGCACTTCTGTTTCCAATCAAAGAAAAGAATGTGTTTAGGAAAGAGGTGAGATTTATTGTGTCTGGGTTTTTCCTTGAAAGTGATTTTACAAGCTCTTTTTAGATGCCAGTAGGAATCACTCTTTCTGCTGGAGTTAGTCTTAACTTTCACAGAGAAACCAACAATTTTTCTGCTTTTACATGACTCCAGGATTTAAGCTCCTAGAATTCATACCCTAATAAAATGATGACTATGCCTGTGGTGTGGGTTCTTTTTTTACCTGTTTTTGTTTCCTAACACCCTATCACGTATTATGGTGACCAGTTCAAAGTTCAGAGTTCAGGCATTCAAGCAAGTTTGAAGTTTTCATGTAACGACCAAAAACCCACTTCCTCTCTTTCATATGGGATTATTTGTTCAATGTTTCTGTTTGAAGAATGTGTGTTAAAATAGAATATTTCTTGAATAACAGCTGATTAATAATTTTACTTAATTCAACTGTATCAGGAATCTGGCCACTGAATGATCCAGTAAAAGTTTTGATTTAATCTAAAATTCCACAGAGGTTCTCAAGAGAAAAGCACACAGCAGCACTTCAAGGCACAGTTATTAAGTCATGCCTGTTCAAACAGAAGTGAACTCTGACATGGGCAGAACGGGAGCTTTCACAGCTAGACTTCCTATGGCAGCCCTGCCAACTTAAATCGTCTTTGTATGTCCAGACTATTCTAGATTGCAGCCATCTGACCTAGTTTCCTGTTTATGATAGGTCTGAGGTTTAGCTAGAGGCTGTTGGGAGTGGAAAAGACAGAAAGCTAGCTAATAAAGGGGAGGCATTCTCAGAGGAAGGGTCCAAGAATCATGTCTGTATCATTACAAAAATAAAAGAGTCACAGTTATGCGAATCATAAAGGAAATCATGATATAGTTGTCTCAGTTCCAAAATCACTTTCTTCATTAAAATGTTCTCAAGAACATGTAACATACAGAAACACACATACATTAACATTCAATGTTTGCCAGTCTGACAATATGTCAAGGTACAGAAAAATATTTTTTCTTTTTTTTTGTGTATTAGTGTTACACTAAAAAAAATACACTAATAGCTTTCCTCATCATCTGTCAATTTCAAGGTAGAAAAAATTGTAAAAAATCCATTTTTTATATATTTAATGTTAGTTTGTACCAATCATATGCAAGCACAGGAGAAAAGATAAAAACATACACCTGAATATGTTCATGCTTTGCTTTTCATCAAAAATGAGCTGCCCTGTCCTCACAGAGCCTAACACTGCCTTTCCTTTCTTTGCAGTGCAACACTAGGTGTGCATTTGGGAGTGTACACAGTGATACAAACAGATCTATTTTGGCATAATTGCTTCTAGATGCAGTGGAAATAACCTGTTCTAATGGCATTATTATGATGCAAAGTGATTTCTCCAACTCTTCCATCTGCAGGGGTGCCTCTGTACAGGCCCTGAACCATTGATTATAAGCAATATGATTAAAATGATTGCCATGTGGAGACAAATTGGGCAGTTTGATGGACAAATATTCACTAGACCCTCATCTATGCTATTTTAAAGACGTGTGTGTAGCCAGACAGGACAGGAAAACAAAATGAGTGGATAAAAATGAATAAGTTAGAAAAGTTTTTAAAAGATTTCTGATTGGCAGGGGAGTACAGTTGGGTAAACTAACTTACTGCACTGATCTTTAGCTTCCACATTTTTTCTTTTACATTTTGTGAAATTTTTACAAACAACAATCACATTCTCTTTGAGTTCAAATGTTTACTTTCTGTATAAGCCTCAAACCATTGTGCAGTTTTGTAAAACCATTTTGGATAAGCAGCCAAGATTTTTCATATTCCATTTACCTCATAATGATATATGGCTATGACATTTTGTACACTTTCTCTTGAGTTACATTTCATTATACAAGAGCTTTATTATGGTTTTTATTATTACTGTTATTTCTTGGTATGGCAGGGGTCTAAACACACCTTTTGCTTAAAGAAAATTGGACAAGGAATTTATTAGCCTAACTTTTTCATAGAATTACTTAGAGCAGAAATAATTTAAAATTAAGCAAATCAACAATGGCAAGAAAATAAGTGAGGCTTTCTTTTGTGACCATTAAGGTTGTTTTTCACCTTTAGCTTGACCATGTCAAGCTAAACTACATCTACTTTGCAAAGATTTTGGTTCTATTGCGAATCTCAAGTACATGTCTTGCTTTTCTCACTGATCCTTTGTGGAACACAATGACTGTGTGTGCTGCATGGAATCCAGGCTTTTGTTAACACCATAGCAACAATGGAGACCTAGGCAAACAGAAAATATTTTGCACTTTGAAAATGACAGCCAATATCCTTGGTGTTTTTACTAGATATGGGAATGGGACAACACCTAGGAGCAGATTTTTCACTGAATGTGTTGGAAGGGTGACAACATTCACCCTAATTGACGTATTGCTTTGATGTAAAGCCATAGGTAATATATATGTCTTAGTTCATTCTACTTATCCTTAGTGCTCCTATTTTTCAATAACCTGAAAAAGCTACTCATTGTTTCTTGAGCTCTCACTGACTCAATGCAAGGACACAGAAGAAGCTACTGGGGTTCAAGCCCAGAGTTCTTAGTACAAAGCTGGTTTCAGTTATGTTAAACAC
>VWYI01008893.1:4214-56721 GCA_013399455.1 Anthoscopus minutus
TGCAATTCTAAAAGTACTTGTAGGAGCACCATATTTGTTTGTTATTGCTGATCATCTTCACTAGTTCATTCTGAAATTTAAAAATATCCAAATTTATTGTCCTTAGATTTATTTTCCTTTTTTTTCAGATATTTATATCATCAGTCTACTTTATTCCAGTAGATTTTCTGTTAAAGCAACAAGCATAACTTCTGAGTACAACAAAAACTTTCTAGAGTTACTATTATTGGAGTGATTGGTCTGTCAACCAGGTGAACAAGAGATAAATTTAAAACTATTTAGGCCAAGGAATAGAATGTGAATCGCGCGCTTCAGAGTAAGGGATTAATATATTTTTTTTTCAAGACAACCTCCTTTTTTTTATATTTTTCCTCCCCCTTTTCCTCCCCCTTTGCCATAATTGCGTGAAGAGGCTCGCACAGATGCCTGCTGCCAGCGTGTGATGCTTAACCTGACCGTCAGAGCAGCCCCACAAAGGAAAGCTTTTCAGGTCCCCCAGTGAAACAACCACTGCATTTTATTGTGGCGTGAAATTAGAAGTGAAAAGCCCTATGGCTCTGCCTGTTTAGTAATGCGGAATATGTCGTTTCTGATGGTGATGGTAGTGCTGGGAGGGAAATGGAAAGCCAGGGGAGAGAAACAAAGTAACAATTTAGACAAAGAGGGCCTCCCTTTTTTTTTTTTGTCCTCTCTGATTGTTCCCTGGTCTTTAAAACCATAGAACTGTGGTGGATACAAGCAAAAAGAACATTTAGTTGCGGCTCTCTCATTCAGAAATGTATGTGTGAATTTGCAGGGTGCTGTATAAGGCGAGTCATCTGTTATCAGAAGAGTTCACTAGTTTAACTCATTTATAAAACGGCAACAAAAAATGTGACTTTGCTTGGAGAGAACAGCGCTGCTCTGACAGACACTTTTAAGTTGCACAGCAAGACGGTGTTTATAACAAGACTGTGTGTGGTTTTCTGAAACTGCCTTGTAACAGATTGGAAGGGGAAAGCGCCAGCTTGAAGAGGCTTTCCCTTGTCTGTTTAAAATTAAAAGAATGGTGTTTTCTCAATGGAAATTCTTTGCATTTATAAAATGTCAAAATATTTATGCTCATTTTTACTTTAAAAGTATTATGTAATCACTAAAGCAAATGGTCAACTATTGGAAAATGAAAAGGTGGTTTATGAGAGAGACATTTTATTACATAAAGTGGACCTATAGAATAGGGTTTTTTATAGAATCGTAGAATCATTTATGTTGGAGTAGACTTTAAGGTCATCAGGTGCAACTGTAAAGTTATCCATGAGCTGAGCACTATCACTGCTGCTGGAAACAACTGGTGAAAGTCCACCCACAGTTCTAATGTCTGCAAGGGAAAAGCTGTCACATTTTGCAGCCTTGTGTTGTTAGCAGTGACTATTACTATTATTTTTATTCTGTCTGCATGGAAGTGGTGGCAGGGAACAGTGGCTTAGAAAAGTAGGGACAGACAGGTGGAAATTTTCTTACTGTGTTGCTTACTGTCTAAGTTCCAGATGCAGTCTCAGAGAAGCTTTAAAAGCAGAAAGGTAAAGGTTGACTGGTCTATGACAGACTGGTGGAACAGAAGCAAACATGACAAATCTGTTTATTGGTAAACTGCACTGCAGGACTGCAGCCTGAAGAAAGTTTGAAGAGAGAAGCAAAACTTCTAGTATTGTTTAATTCAGGAGGCTTATTTCATTGTTCATTAATACAGTAGCTACACTGCCAAAGAAGTCAGCGTGTAAGAAATAGCACAGAAAGAAGCAGGAAGGCACTAAGCAGTTAAAGTTATTACCAGTATCAGAAGGAGTGTTACAGAGAGCTCCTTAATGTTTTTAAAGTGTATCACTCTTAGTTGGATTTAAAATAATTTATACACTTTGCTGCTGCATATATTTCGTGTGTGCGCTTGTGCTTCAGGCTTGACTTGCTGTTTTGTAGCATTTTGCCAGTGCTGTGCCTTATATCTTGACAAGTGAAAACTCATAATGTGGAGATTTAGAATAAGGGCTAGGAAGAGGTTTGAAAAAACCCCAAATTAATTGGCTCTTGATGCGGCACATAGAAGCAATGTAACAAGGATAGGGAAATTATCTTTGAGGCAGCAGTTTAAACAGGGAAAATTAGAATAATTTTAAGTCCATGGTAGGTTGGTAGATGAATCAAAGATGTGAAAAAATAAGGGAGTGTAAGAGTATTGTGAATGTAGCAAAGAAGTGATGATGGAACAGCTATGGCACTGAGAAAGGGCCAAAATATTTGTACCTATTATAAGCATTTCAAAAGAACTTCAGGAGAATCAGAAGTCCTGCTAGGACATACCCCTTCATGGTGAAAGGTTGACATCTAAGGCTCTCTTCTAAGAGAAGAACTCATTGCTTATATGAGAGGAAACAACTTCAACAGGAGAGAGGAGGCTCCATCAAATACTCTTGTGTTTAGGAGATTCATCTTGAATGTAGGAGATTTGAGTTCAATTCCATGTTTCAAAATCAGGCAAAATAAGTGCTTAAATTGTTCTTTGGTGACTGTTAAACTTTATGCTGTGAGGCAGAAAAAGAGAAGAAAGTACGTGTCCCAGTTTCATATGCTGGTACAAAACCCTGTAAACAAATTTTGGCAAGAACTGGTCAGGAATGAACTGATGTTTGGAAGCCAATTTTCTGTTGACATCGATGGCCATGATTTTGATTTGGGAACAAAGAATAGAAACGTGAAAAGAGTCTTAGAATTATTCTGTTCTTTCAAACAAACACTTCTGCTGGCAAAATTTGACATGCCAGACAGTTCAGCTATACAGATAGATACCAAGCTGTCAGAGTTGAAAGTTGTTTTCATTCTAAAAGGATTATAGTTGAAACTGCTCTATTTCAGCTGAAATGAGACAATATTACTTCTCCTTTTTTTTTTTTAAATAGTAACTTACTTCACAAATATTTTATGTCAAAACAGTTCCTTTTTCAACACTTTCAGTGATTCTTGCCTTCAGTACATGAATGACTTTTCTGGCAGCTTTTACTTTCTGTTTAATTTTGGGAATTGACAACAAAGGCTACATGGACTTCCTGAATATTTGACCTGAAGTTCTTGGCAATGGTCTTGGTCTTTCTGGTGCCATAATTTTAGGAGCAAAGCCTGTAATGCTACTTTGTATATTTAAATGTCTGACAGACTTAACTGATTTACTGTGACTAGCCCTTTCCCTATCTCTGTTCCAGGAAATTCTGTTACTGTTCCTAATCAGATCCTATAGGTCATAAGACTTCCTTTATTTGCTTAGGGTATTGAAGGTATTCAGTAATTCAAATTGCTAACAGGTAATATTGTGCGACTGGCACCCTGATGTGTACTGAAATGAGCTGGGCAATTAAGAAAAATAAATGTTTCAAGTTCACGTACTTGTTAGATAACCAGCAGTTGGCTCTTCTGAATATTTCCTTTGCTCTAAGTCCTAATTTGATGCTAGTAAGTTTGCATAACTATTGAGAGTTGTAATGCCTGTCCATGTGTGTCCTTTCAGTCCCTCCACACCCAAGTAAAATAAATACACACCAAATACAGCTGTTTGTTATAGCAGTTTAAACCTCGCTGCCCAACAATGCACCCAGTTGAATTTCTCAGAAATGTTCCCTTCTGCTCTGAAATAACCATCTGAATGACCAGACCACTCTCCAAAGTGCTGGTAACAGACAGGAGACAGTTGCACCTAAAACTGCTGTAGCTGTGTTTCTGGGCCTTGTGGGAGGCTGAGTGAGCAGAGCTGTACTCAAGGTTTTGGCCACATCTCTGCTAAAGTGGCAAAACAGAGCTTCAGTGAAATATGTCAGTGCATTGTCCTTCTCTTGCTTTTCTGGATATTATTTTGAATATTTTTTTTCTATGTCCTTCAGAATTATGTAATTGGAAAATACTATAGGTATGTTCTGCATGGCTTGGTGAAGTGAAGGTTGTAGTGGACTGCTATGAGACACTGACAGTCTCATCTGCAGAAACATTTTCTTGTTTATCCAGAGCACACCTGTTGGATGTGAAACCAGAAATTAAACTTTTTAATTCTGGTTTAGAAATGTAATTTAAAAAAGTATTTCTTATCTAAAGTGATACGTCTTAAGTTCCATATTTCACCTGCAGGTTGAATATGTCATCCTCCTTAGATAAGAATTATTAAAAATAAATATCAGTTGCATATATAATATGTTTTTTGTCTCTGTTAGTTGTGTTACTCTTTTCATAAGAGATATACCAGAATCTGCCATGAAAAACAATTCTCATTCCTCTTGACTAAGGTCAGTGCTTAATAGTTTATATTCCCTCTTATGTTTCAATATTAGAACTCAAAATGCTTTGGCACTTCTAAGTTGTTTTGCATTAGGTCCTATTTGAATTAACCAGTAAAGTCTCTTAGGTGTTAATCCCAGCCTGCCAGGTGCACCCTTGTGTGCTGTTACAATATAATGTGATGGTGGCCATGTGGCTGCTGTTCCTTGTCCCTATCAGTTCCTAATTGCTACTGTAGGACCCTGGAGGTTTGTGCTTCATTGTTTTACCTTACAATTGTTGAGGATTCAGAATAATTAAGGTAGCTGTAACTGCATCTCCAACAGAGACAATATTCCCTTCATTTCTGTGGCAGCCATTTTGTTGTTTCCTTCTTCTGAGCAGCAGACTTCTAAAAAATACAAAGCAATCATTATTAGCCATAAAACACAAGATTACACTGTCTGAATGTTGGTTACAAACGAGGAATTTTTCTTTTTCTTTATGCATATATACATTTTTAATTAGAATAAAATAGTACTTGCAGATGATAAATTCCACATTAGCAACCTGTTTCTTATCATCTATTGCACTACAGTCCACATCAGGATGTCATTGATATAGAACAACAAACAACACATTTCAAGAAATCTACAACCCCCTAACTCTTTAAAACCTAAGACCTGGCTTTCATTCAAAACCAGCTCTACAATTAGCAATACTTTCAGACAGTATCAGCTGGGTTCCCAGTGTACATGATAATGTCACAGAATAACCCCAACTGTAACTAATTTAATTAAGACTTGATCCTCAAATACAAAATCACTCCTTTTCACCAAATCATGATGCTCACTGACCTATGGGAGAGAAAACAGGCAACACAGACAGGGAGCCATTCTCTGTCATTTAACCCTTTTGTTTATTCAGTTACAAGGGAAATATATTGCTAGTGTAATTCTCATGAGAAACTCTTTAATTAAAACAGAGAAGTGACTCCAGGTAGCCACATGAAACTACTATTTTACACAAAAAGATTATGTTTCATAGTTGTTTCTGTTAGGCTTTCAAAGTTTTGAAGATATGTAAACCTCTCCCAGACTACAGTGTGTAACTGAATTTCAGGAGTTGGTTGTGGCTTAAACCAAGCTGACAACTAAACTCCACACAGCCTCTCAGTCAGTTCCCCCCATCATGGGATGGGGGTAGAGATTCAGAAGAGTAAAAGAGATAAAACTTGTGGCTTGAGAGAAAGGCAGCTTTATAGGTTAAGTAAAAGTTGTGCATCTGAGCAAAGAAAAATAAGGAATTTATTCACTGCTTCCCATGAACAGGCAGGTGTTCAGCCATCTTCAGGAAAGCCAGGCTCCATCACACATAACAGGACTTGAGAGGACAAAGGCCATCACTCTGAATGCCCTGCCCTTCCTTCTTCCCCCATCGTTATGTGCTCAGCACCATGCCATGGGATAGATATCCCTTGGGTCACTGGGGATCAACTGTCCCTGCTGTGTCCCCTCCCAGCTCCTGCACCCCTTGCCCTCAGTGGCTGGGTGAGGTGAGGAGCAGAAAAGGCCTTGATGCTGTATGTAAGCACTTGTAAACACTACTCAGCAGTAATAAAAACATCCCTGTGTCATCAACACTGCTTCCAGCACAAATCCAAAGCATGTCCTGTACTAGCTACTGTGAAGAAAATTAATTCTATCCCAGCTTAAACCAGCACAGAGCTAAAATGTCACACTGAGTTGTGGCAAGCTGATGGCTAGTGCTCCTACAATTCATTCTTCTACTGAGAGAGGAGAGGGAAAAGAGAGAAGCAAGAAACTGACTCGATGTAAAATAGATCTCACAAAATGCTGAGAGGCTTCTTGAACAGAATATATCAACCTGTGAGCTGATGTGACACCTACTGATTCTGAAGTTGAACCCTTCTCTTTGAGTTCATGGATTTTTTTTAGCCTGAGTAACTGAATCATTTTTTGAGATCAGCTTTACTTCTAATAGTTTATTTTAAACAAGATAGATGTATTCAGTGGGTACCTGACCTGATAGTGTGTATGAGCACCTGAAATTTCTTCTACCTGAGGTGCTGCAGTGCCTCATCTTTGGCACTTGGTCAGGAGGAAAGGTGCCCACAAGCTGTGTGCAATCCCATGTGATGCCATGAGCCACTCATGTGGGGCAGTGCTCGTGTGAAGCCTTTGAATCCATTGAGCTGTCCAGTGTGGGTTATGGAGAGCGCTGAGAATGATCCACTGGGGAAGTGAGAGCCACCTACCTGCCTGTGTCGGATTGTTCACTCTTGAAATTCTCATGGCATACAGTCCTGTTTACCTGAGCTTTTAATTTTATAACATGTAGTCACACCCATGTTTTTTGGGGAAGAGATTAAAACTGGAGTTTTAATTAAAAATAGAACAGGGATCTGTAGTAAAGTGTATCTAACAGCAGTTTCAGAACCAAACACTTCTTTCATTTTAATAGGCAGAATGCAAATAATTTGCTGTTAATCTTATACCCATCTAAAAGTTTAGGAGGACATGAATTAACACAGGAGAGACAAATGTATAAATAGGCTTTTATAAAATGAATTGACAGAGAATTATATACATTCCTCAAATGGGCAGCCAGAGTCCTAATATTTTTTCACCAAGCTAGCATGCTATCCATTGGTTTGAACTAGGTAAATATGCAGCTGTGCATTTACTGGTCTTCAGACATCTTACTGTCTGATTTTGAGAAACAGAAAGATATTAAAAAACATCTTAATGATGTTTAAAAAACATCTTTAAAGCATTAAAGATGTTTAAAAAGCCCAAATATCAAAAGTTATTTCTCTCTTTCTGCCTGTTTCTGTTTTACATTTTTTTACTGCCTCTTTGCTGAGATTTCCAGATTCAAAATCTCTGTTCTCGTGATTCCATTGGCTGCAATCATACATTTAAATGTACCCATCATAAAATTATTCTCTCCAGGACTGATGAACACTATATTCTTCTTTGACTCTGGGTAAATTCCTGACCCTGTTCCCTACTTAGTGTCTAATACTGAGCAGATGAATTTTTCAGGTACTTTTTCTCATGCATGGCCAGTTATTAGGAGATTGTGCAGTGAAAGGTGTTTTGTTACTTATTTTTTCTCTGTGCAGTGAAAGGTGTTTTGTTACTTATTTTTTCTCCCAACCATCTAAGCTCCATTTAATTAATTTCCATAGGACAGCAAAGCACTTGTATTGTATATATATATATTGTAAACATAAGCCATTAATTTCTAACATTGCTGTTGGGAGTAGTGGGAATGGTGAAAGATAATGAAAAGAATTATTGTATTCCAGCTGTAACACTTAGATTCCATTGTTTTTACAACAGTTTGCATATGACTTTGTTTCCATTCTGAAGTATAAAGCCTTTTTAGACAAAAATATTGTGGGTAGTTTCTCCTACTGTGACAGAAATAGTTTTTTTGGTGTTTAAAGAGTTAAAAATGTATCATTTGCAGCCATTTAAATATGATGCTTTAATAAATATATAGTAATTTAATAAATATGTATTTCAGTACTTAAATGATGTTTTGCAATTCAGTAGATTCTGAAAAGTGCTGTGTTGGTGTAATTATCTTCCATTCAGGTCAAAGGCATAATTTCCTAAGCAAAAGTAGACTTAGTAGACTTATTTTGAAAACCCCTTTACTAACTAATGTAAATGATATGCATCATATGCTAATCTCCTGGTTGCTTTATTTATAGATTAAAAATTGGAACAGAAATTAATTTGCTAACATGGCCCTTAAATGTACATTTTTTTAAAAAGATTAAATAAAAAAAGACAACCCAAAATATTTTAAAGCAACCACAACCCTTTTTCCTTGAATGAAACTGTATTTTGCTCTTGTTTCTAATTTCATGCAGCCTAAACATCAGCAGGTCTGTAGTATTATATTATACATAGATTTGTACCTATGAGAGTGTGCATATGTACACACACCCTCCCACCCCCCAAATTCTGATGGATGACAAATACTGTGGTGCTTTCTATTAGCAATTGTTTTGGCTTTTGATACTTGCTTAGTACTGGGTAATAACTCTGCAGCAGTCTGGATGAAGAAAGAAAGCCTCCAACTACTAGATTTAAGCACTGGGGTTGATGAAACAAGCTCTTCAGGAGGATTTGAGTTCTCAAGGCTGGTGTGACTGACACCCATCATCTTCTGATGAGTGCCACTGTCCCGTGATATTCTGTGCTGTGTTTCACATCTCATCCTGCCTCAGCAGTGCAGACCCCGCATGTGGTTCCAGGGCAGGGGAGTGATGGCTCCAAGGGACCAGGAGTACCTGCCAAGTGGACTGCTAGGATGCTCCCTGTGCCTCTGCCCTGCTGCCTGCTGGATGTCTGCCATCTACATGCCTAAGCTTAGCTTCTGTGGACAGGTGGCTATGTCTGCAAGGTATTTTTTATTAGATAGCAGAGCCTAAACCAGCTGCCAGCTGCTGCTTTGCCCAGATTCCTCCTTATCCTGAATCAGATCACCAGACAGTGGGAGGGATCTCAGAATCTCAACTCATTTACATTTTAAGTCAAGGACTCAAAGTTGAGATGTGGATCCAAGCTTCTGATGTTTCTAGCTTCCCACTTTAGGGAAACCTCGTAGCAGGTTAGCCTAGAGGATAAGTGCACAGATCTGTGTTTGTGAGGTGTTCTCATCTTTGCTATTGCAAGGTTGATAGCTATCTCTTTAGCATTTTTGTCTGCTAGCACTTACTCTTCACCCAGCATGGTACAATGGTACAGCTCCACTAAAGGCAGGCAGTTGGCTTCTGCAGCTGCCCGTGGTGCCAAGCTAGCCCAGTGCTCTGGGGACTCCTCACACAGCAGGAGAAGGGAGAATTTTTTTGTTCAAGTGTTTAGGTCAAGTACATACCCTGATAAGAGTCTGTAAGAGCCTATGCAGGCCTTACGACAGGCTCCATCCTCTCTTTTCCTTGACATATTCCCAGAGCAGCTGGACTGCAGGGTCCTGCTCAGCCCTGGTTCCTTTTGTCCCTCTTTCCTTTGGAGATGCCCATTGTCTCTGCCTGCCTTGAGGCAGGAGCTGCTGGGGTCCAGTGAAAGGAGCAGGATGAGGCATCAGGTGCTGGAGCCTTACTTGCCTAGGAGATAAAGACTGTTACAAACCCTTGGACAAACCTGGCCAAACCTGGCAGTCTTGGGCATCACTGACAAAGTCACAGAATGGTCAAAATGTCTTTTGTCTTTAAACCACTTGGTCAAATGGTCATTTTGTCTTTAAACCACTTATACCTCAATAGTTTTCAAACCAAATTCATTGAACGGGAGAGTTGTAAAATGACATGACAATGGAATTTGGCTCAAATATACAGTATCTATACCACAGGAGGAACTACACTATGGAATTAATTGAATTTACTGACTTCACTGATGTTTTACAATGTATCCTTCTAATTAATATGTATACAACACATTGTGATTTTGAAGACCTAGAAACTGAATCTAAAATACCAAAATATATATGAAGAAAATGCTTAAGTGGTATTTTTTTTCCTGAAATATGTAGCTCTGTGATTAGTGGTTTGTTGAAGAAGCAATGATGCTCTGTGGAGCTTGAGCAGAGTGACAGAGATGAGAGTGAAGAGAACTCTGTCTCAGGGAGAAAAGAAAATGACCTCTGTTTTTGGAGATGAAGATGATTGCAGAAATCAGTGAAGAGAGCCTTTCCTTTGAACAGCTCATCCTTAAAAAATGACACCCCATAAGTTGATATGGTCCATTCACTCAGCTGTGAAAATGGGAAGAATTTTACAATAGCAGAGTTTTTTCTAAACTGAGCAGCTGCTGTTTGTGAAGATGCAAACCCATAAGAAGACTCTCTTCTTGTGGAGATTTCTCCATGGTGTTGTGAGAGAAAATTCCTTGCCCTATGAGAACTGAAGAAAGATTATTGTAGAAGTGATAACTGATTTAAAATCCCAGTTTTGTTTTATGTTGTCAAATGAGAAAGGAAAGAAAGTGGGCAGCAAGGGAAAGTGTTCTGGATGTTTCATTCTGATTTTTTCCTTTTTTTTCCCTATTCTTTTACTTGTATTAGTAAAGCTTTCTTCATAGTCTTAAGGTTTGAGTGTGTTTTTCCCTTCTCCTAAAATCATATCTCACAGCAAGAAATGAGTAAGTGCACTGGTGAGTTTAGCTAGCTCTAAACTATTTGGTGCATTGCCCGGGAAACTCAGATTGGCAAATCTAAACCACTACACGAAATTGGTGTTTCCACCTGGTTTGAACTGAAACTGCAACATGGTTTTATTACATTTTCGGGCTTTGTTGCTAGTAAGAAAAATGCTTAATTTTTAAAACATCACTGTTTTTGATGATACGGGTGTACCACTGACGTACAGCCTATATGTATTTATATTTTGTATAGCATGAATGTATATTGATCCAGACTAATACTGTGCTTAAAAGGAAATTACATAAATACTGCATTATGTGTCAAAGGCCTTTCTTTTTGGTACAGTAAGTATCTTTTCACTATTACCAGGAGGGGCAGATATTATTAGCTCTCAATAATGCTAGTATTTTCCAACATTTTATGTCTAGCAAAGGAATATAAAAGGTTCCTGGATGCCAATCTGAGTTTAAGTTTCAGCTGTTGTAAATGCTTTTAACAGTGTAGGGGTTTTTTATGCTGTGTGGAGCTTAGCTCTGTATCTGAGCTCTCTGTATAACCATTGCAGCAGAGGTTGAGGGTGAAGTAATGATAATATGGTACTTGAAATAAACTGATTTTGCTAACAGACCAGTGAACATTATCTATTTATACAGAAATAGTGTTTTAACCTCTGCTGAATTTACTCCATAGCTTGATGAAATAGTTTCTCTCTTGGGAAGACAGTGTGACTGTCAAATCTTTAGGCAGGTCAGCGAGGAGAATATTTTACTTTCTGTATTTTAGAGTAGTGCTTTTGACACTGTCACTGTGATCCAGGGACATGGTGTTAAACAGTATTAAGACCTACATCCAGTAGGCTGGAAAGTAGGATGGCGTAATAAACAAGTGAGTCAATTGCCTTGTACTGCAAGAAATACTGAAAATATTTCTAGTAATCTAACCATGACTTCTCATGACCTTGTTCTGACACTGTGATGCAATGACACAATTGCCCCAGGAGAAGTGGATTATTTTAACTTCCTATGAAAGTTGAAAAACTGGAGAAGAAATAAGATTATTTGTGGTTGTTTATTTCATTTTCTTTCTGACACTTCTCTGCCTCCTGATTCTTTCTAGTGCCTGGAGCCCTGCAAAGAGTCCTGGGACCTGAAGAAAAACCATTGCCAAAGCTTCTGTGAGGTAGGTCAGCCCAAGGGCACACTTTCTCACTTTGCTCTAGTAGTCGCTTTAATTTAAATTATTAGCTTCAAGGAGACAGCTGGAAACCATGGTATTTTGCAGCATTTGCCTTCATTTGAAAGGATACACATTTAACAATGTAGCCATATTAATTTTGAGTTAAAAAAGGGTTTTTTTCTGACCAAATGATTTATCTTGACTTGTTCTTTAAAGACTCGATCCAGTCACACTTACATAGCTTCTTTCAGAAGGTGCTGTTACATCCCTCCTCTAAGATGCTATTTCTACCACTTGCCCTTTTATATTTCCTGGCCATGTGTAAGAAAGACAATCTTTGTTTAAAAGATACAATGTTATTGTGTGAAAAATCCTTGTGCAGGATAGCAAGAGCAGATGGCTTTTCTGTATGTGAAAGTCAGTCTGATCTATAAAAAAGTAGTTCCCCAGGAGTGAATTGAAGTTCAAGAGACTAATGTCAGAATATGCAATTATTCAAGAACAAATATTTTGAAAACTATTTTTGAACCATCTATCAGAATAATCTGTGAAGAAGCAAACCTGAGTCAGTCAAACTAGAGCAAAGAAGGACATTTTTTTATTGGATTTGAAACATGGCTCTGAGTTGGTGCAAGTGATCTGTTGCAGTTCTTATGTGTTTTTTAGTTCAAAATGGAAGCATCAGCTCGACAGAAAATTGCCTTATTATAAAAAAGATTTAAATATATTCCAGTCTATGAAAGTGAGTTCTTAGGAAGATTTTAATCTTTTCCTGTAAAAAAATAGAAGTGACAGTACTTGAAATACTTATCTTACTGGTCCACTGATTTAACTCATCTCTATTTAATATGGACACTTTTTTTCTGGTATAAGAGAATGTCCTATGTTTAAATTATTTTAAGGATCATGAAGATGATTATGAAAACCTGTAATTTCAAGTAAAAAAAACGTTAGATGTAACAACGTCTTAACGGGGATTACTGAATTACTGATCTCTGTAGTTATAGCAGAAGACAAAATAAAGGTTTCTCATGAAAACCAAGTCTTGTAAAAGTTCTTTAACCCAGATTATTTGCTTCTTTCTCATATAAAAAATTCTAGAGTACTGTAAAAAATCAGTTTTAGTGGATCTAATTTGTGTTGTTCTTGTATATCACTCTTCACTCAAACTGTATATTTCCAGATATGGCTGAAAATATGTATAAAATTGGTTTAAAAGGAAAACATTTGTAGAACACTGTTCTATTGTAGTTAAAAACAGTGAGCATCCTTCTTTGATTAGTGTTTTGTGGTTAAAGCTAAATTTAGAACTTCAAAGGCCCATAATGAGGAGCAGCACATTTAGCAGCTAACTGAAAAATGAGCTGTGAAATAGGGTGAGGAGGAGAAGCCTTGAGGATGTATTATGCCTCAGGGAGCTATAACATTTTTAATTAAGTAGCTGCAAATTTGTGATGTTTTAGGATTTGAAATTAGCTTCAAACACAAAAGCCTGGGACCACTTTCCTTTCTCTCAGACTCATGTGTGCTCCATGGACATTGATTGAGTTAAAGGAGGCTATTTTCCTGTGAGAGTGTTTTCAGTCTTTGCATTCTGTAAAAAATCTGGAAGCAACAATTTAGCTTTGTGTTTCTCAAAGTCCTTGCTTCACTTCTTACCTACCAAATGAGTGAACTTTTGAATGTTAAAGGGAACCTTATGTGTAAGGGACAATTTATCTGATTCCTTATTTCGTTTTGTTTTGTTGTTTTTTTCAGTATAAATTTAGTTTCCTGCTCATTTAGCTTTTTAACTGGTCAGTCATGGCATCAGGTGCATTCCAGTTGGGGGAACAGCAGGAGTGCATGTCTAAGAATCACTGGGATCAGTGAGAGACATAGACTGCTCGTTTTTGCAGCATTTAGGCTGGTTAAAGCCTGTAAGACACAAATCCATGCTTGAAGGCTTGGTTCAAAAGTCTGGACTGTTCTGTATGAAAAGATGGAAGTGGTAATGAAGGGATGCATTCTTGGACTACAGCGACTTCAGAGAATAAAAAGTCTGTGAAACACCTGGGCCTCTCTTCCTCATTTTGCCAGAAATATGAGAACAGTAAAAACAAGAAAGTAAAACATTGGAATATGGAAGAAGTTTCAGAAGTTATGTGTCTAGATGGATACAGAGAGTGGGATATAACTCCTGTGTAGGAATCCTGTATAAATCACATCTGTCAGGGTGGAAGGTTTTTGGTTGCTCTAGTATGGAAAGCCCAGCTCCAGACCATGCTAGTTGTGTGCCACAGTCATTCTGAGGGAATCACCTTAGCTGGTTCTGCACCAAACTAAATGAAGAGGAGATGTAATTTCCATGTCACACACAGTGTTCTCCCAGGGTTGTAGAAGCTATTTTAAATACTGTTTTAAGTGGACCTTGCAAACCTCTGAGTATTACATATGCTGTAAAATGTCTGTGCATTGAAGCATCTTCTTAAATATTTAGGACTAGGTTTCTCAAGTAAGTAGCATTCACTTTAATCTTTAATCCAATATATTTAAAGCTTGTTTTAATTTGTATTTTCTGCTGACCATTTTATCATAAATGCAGTTCTAGTTCCATGAAGAATTATACAGTTACTATTATGCTGGCAAGAACATAAAGATGCTGCAAAATCTTCTCCTAGCCAACTTAGTTCAAACAATATAATGAAACAAGATTTCCCTTATTTATCTAGAGTGGCATTACATCAGATATTGTGGGGAAAGTGTTGTAAAGTTCAGAGGAAAGAATGTGGGATAGTCCAAAAAAAGCAGACTGTCTGACCATTGCTTCCCCTTTGTTATGGGAATGTTTTTAATCTGTCATTGAGCAATTTTATAGGCAGTCAATGTGGGGAAAACAAGGGAAAGCTGGCAGATACAAACAGCATTGTTCCATTAAATATGGTGGTCTTACTTGAGGGAATTAATCATTCTGTACTTGGAATGCTTTTTTAGAAGTGGCTTGAACATGTAAATATTCAGGGATAGTCTTGCAAAAACTGAAAATCCGAATAATCCTTTAGGAAGTCTTGGAAAATTGATAACATTTTCTTCTTTGACGAGTTTGGTTGGGTTTTTAGTGGGGTTTTTTTTGGTTGTTCCTGTTGAAAACATACACTTCTGTTTTCCTTATAGCCTCTTTTCCCCAAGAAGAATTATGAATGCCTAACTAGCTGTGAATTCCTTAAGTACATCCTGTCTGTGAAGCAAGGGGACTGCCCAGCACCTGAGAAGGCCAGTGGTTTTGCAGCTGCCTGTGTTGAAAGTTGTGAAGCTGATATTGAATGTTCTGGAGTGAAGAAATGCTGCTCCAATGGATGTGGTCACACGTGCCAAATTCCAAAAAATCTGTACAAAGGTAGAGATTATTAATATGTACTCATACTGAAATAATAACTTCAAGCCTTAGAGGAGTCTACTAGTAAATCAGGACTTCCATTTGCTTGGAGTTTGTATGGATGGGAAGAAAAAGGAGAGGTACCTGTAGAGATGTGGCTGCACAGTGAAAGGGTGGAAAACCAGAGAGAAATGTTGCTTAAATTTCCGATTTTTTCCCCCTTGTGAAGCCAATGTCTGGAAATCTGTGGAAGTTAAATGTGTGGCTATTATGCGTCATCTTAAGCAGAACAAACTTCATCAGTTTAGCTGAAACCTCAGTTAATTTGGTGCTGATGAGAAAGAATGCAGCCGGAAAATATTTAATGATAAACAGTTCAAGTCCTATTAATCAGAACTAACATTTATGTCTAAAAGCCGAGCAGATGGGACTACCAAGTAGGAACTGTAAAATAATCTGGTACAAGAACAAATCAGCACAGAACAACATAATGAAAGATTATAATATCCACATATAGATAAATATTAATTCATTATTTAAATCTAAAGCAGTCTTATTAAAAATTTTCTGGTTGATTTAAGTCCTGAAAAGCTGTGAATAAACCTTTTCCTTGACATCCTTTGAGAAGAACATATAAGCTAAGAAATTTTTTTGCTTAGACAAATTCCAGATTTTAATTTACTGAAATTTAAAAATCTCTATACATGGAAATATTTGGAAAATGTTCTCCTAATGCAGAAAAATAAGCATTTGTTGAAAAGAATATTCATTTTCTATACAGCTGGTGTTTTTGTACAAGAATCAATTCTTCTTATGTCAGTGATTAAAAATAAATATTATTCAGTTATTCACTTATTAATCAGATAGTGTGGGCTCTCTGTGGAAGCCTGATCAGCAGAACTCTGATCTAAGCTCCAGGCTTGGGTCTGAATTCATGCTTTTTTCCATCTGTGGATGGAAACACGATAAAATAGATAAAGAAGATGGACAATTTATTTCTAATTAATATTACTATCTTAACCAAAATGTTAATAAATCTTCTTCAATGTGTGCAGAAGGGAAACTTCCTTGTTTACAGGATACTTTAGAGCAGCCCCTGTAAAACTATGAGGAATTAGTACACACCAGTACATAGCACCTTTCAAAATGAAAGTTATTAAAATGGATCACTTATTTATTTCTTCTGTCTTAATGAGACCAGACTGGTAAACAGGCATTCATGTTGTATATGTAATGATTTACACAATCAAACTCAATGCCACAACTGCAGAGCACTCCAGTAAATATAATAACTGGAAAAGGTAAAAACAAACAAACAAATAAAACAAGATGAAATGCTGCTGGAGCTGACACAGCATATGAGAGGATATGATACATTCTGTAACCACACTGGAAGGATCCTCTGTTTGACCTGATTAAATGGGAGCAGAACCAACCTTCCCTAACATCTTATCACCAATCTGCAGGAGGTGCTGGCTTGTAAGAGTATATATGTCTTGCAGAGGAAGGGCAAGCTCAATACCCTACTGCCTTCTCAGCTGATGAGTTCAGCTAATTAGCCTCTTCAACCTGTCTTTCTGCAACAAAAGACAAATAGAAGTGGAGCAGGCGTGCTATTCATTTCCTCCAGGGGTAAATGACCTTCCTGTCACTAAGGAAGAGCAAACTCTGCAAGCATGACTAAGATCTAGTAAGTTCAGTACTTATTCTTACCATTTTGACAGCACTCACAGCTTGAAAATTAACTCAGATTGAATCTAGGAGTGCAGAAGTTTCTCTAGTTTTACTGTTGATCAGATGCTGGAGATCAGTTACAACTGTAGACGTAAATTCCCCTCTGATTTGCTGAATTACCAAACTGAATTTACCCTCTAGTACTTAATGCTAAAGTCCAATCCTAAAAAAAATATTAATATAAGTGCACTGCCACCAAAGACATATATTACAAGTGGTTTTGGTTAATGTAATGAGTATTTTTTCATCTCTCTTGGGAGTATTACTAATTGGTTATGTAGTCTTCGCATGTTTATGTCCCTTTAGTGGAGATATCAAATGTTCTCTCCTACTCTTCTGTCATTGGCCTCATCCCCCTTCTTTACACTGTCTCAACTAGTGAAGGACTTGAGAAAGTGTCTCTGCAGATCTCTGTAAAAAAACAGGTAAATTGTGAAGAGAATATTAGGATATTCAAAGGCTCTGACGGTGTGGCAAAATTATAGTAGGATAACTGGGATCAGATGGTCACCCACAGTTTGTCTTAAAGGAAAATAGTTTTGTATTATAAACATAGTGTACAGTTTTAAAAGTGTCCATCTCTGAGTCCTTTCAGAACTGTTTACAGTTGTATTGATGCCATGGATGTACCCTTTACAAAGCCCTATGTGGAAACATTTTGAATTCTGGGGGGGAACCCATGTTTAAGATAGAGGTTTCCATGACAGACCAATGTGCACTTACTTTTCATGGCACAGAGGTGCATATGCTGTTTTAAAGAAGCCTTTAGAAACACTTTTTCCTGGACTCTACTACTGCACACATTGGACGTGATTTGAATTATTTGATTAAGCACTGCAGACTCTGGACTAATGCAGACTTTGGAGCACTGCACACTGAGGACTAATTTGTTCCAGCACAAAAAAAAAGGGACTGACCATTTACATAATGAAAGGCACATTGAAGAGTAATTGGATCTTCACATCTGGATACTAAAGTGATGGTGCTGGTTGTACAAAAGTATCTTAAAGTGCACTTGTGCTGTGCTCTCATTGTTTGCGCCGACGCGCTCCATCTGCGCGTGGTTACGTAACACCGGAGAGGCTGAGACACTTGCAGTCAAGTGAATCCAACTGCCCCTAATGCAAAGCAGATGGAAGTTTTCTTAGCATGCAAATTGTAGTCTTGTTGTGTATCATAACTAAAGAAGGATTTGCAAATGTGGAAATCTGAACTCATGCTCATTGTGTTAGACTAAAACTTCAGATTGTTGAAGGATATCCAGAGTCTAAACTGCTGTGGTAGCCAAATTTAGGTACTGTATTTTTTTTTTTCAAGTGAATTTTAGATTTCTTGTAGATCTACAAGATTATTTTCATTAACTTGTAGCTACTTGAATAATCAGATTTATAAGATTTATAAGAACACCTCTTAAAATGGAAAAGTGGTTTGTTCACCTGAGGAAGTTTTGGTACAATACATATATCTGGCCTTATGTGGACAGTAATCATGACTATATTAATAATTAATATATTAATAATATATAATAATAATAAATATATCAACATAATTAAAGTGCATACGACAACATGCTAGGAAGGTTTCTATGTCAACATAGAGACCTTATTGGTGACATATAGTCAAGTGACAAAATGCTGCACTCTCAAATATGTCTAGAGAAATGCATCTAACACCTGACTTGTTGATTTCATCAAAAGATGCCAAATTTGAAGAGTTGTTTTTTTCCTTCAAGCTACTGCAGATGTTTTCAAAAAGGTGATATTGCTGGCAGTATAACAGAAATAACAGTCCTTTGGTGTCACTGTGTAATGAGAAATTACAGTAATATTTCCGGAATATATGTTTTTCTCTGAAATGCAACAATTTGGCTATATACATTAGATATAACATATCTATTTCAAACTGTCTTGGAACTACCTTTCCTAGTTCTTTAGGGAAGAGTGGGGAGTGATACATCATTCAGTACAGCTCAGCATGTGAGTCAATATGATCATGCAGCTGCAGAAAAGCAAACAGCTTTCTTAAGTATGTGTACTTTCTTAAGTGTATCTTTTTTGTATTTTTATCTTAATGTAAGACGTATGAAATACTCACACCTCACCGGTCTGCACTGCTAAGAGATTAGACATAGCCTGCAACCAGTTTTAGACTTGAATCAGGAGAAGGGCTGTTGGCCAACTGGAGAGTCTCCAGAGGCAACTGCAAGAGTGAACAGAGGTCTGGGAACAGCGATTTTGAAGGGAAATGGAGTGCAGTGTGGTTATTAGACTAAAGAAGAATGTATTCAAAAGCATGATGACAATCTTGTGGTACATGAAAAGTTTCTCCATAGATAAAAGAAGGAATCTGCTCCCCATGATCCATGAACATCTTGGACCAGTATTGAGTCTATGATGCAACTGAGGAGGCTAAACAGGGCAATGAGAAAGCTTTCTTGAAGAAAGGATAGAGAAGTAGTGAAACAAGACTACTGTGTGATGCTATGGAAATGCTTTTATTAGATGTGATTAAGGATAAATTGGGTGAAAAACTGAACAACAGGTATAGCTGATTCTGCTTGAGATCAAAGGGATCTTTCTCCCAGTTGTATTGGGCAAATGTTTTCTGTAAAGTAATTTTTAGCTTACAACTTCACATCCTTCAGTTTTGAAGGATTAATGAAATAAATAATTTTGAAGAGTCTTTAAAAAAAATTTTAGTGCTAGCAGACATGGATTAGCTAGGAACACTTCTGAAACTTCCATGCTTATCATTCCCCCCCTTTTTGGCCTTTTCTCTGACAAACAATAGAATTTTTTAAATAATTTTTTTATACAGCTTCATCTACAAATGGCTTAATCATATCTTGTAAATTACTCATATATTTTTATCTGTGCCTTCCTACAGGTGTTCCACTGAAACCCCGGAAAGAATTGAAATTCGTAGAACATCAGTCTGGAGACCTGGAGGTGAAGTGGTCTTCAAAATTCAATATTTCTATTGAGCCTGTGATCTATGTTGTCCAGAGGAGGTGGAATCAAGGAATCCATCCAAGTGAGGATGATGCTACAAGCTGGCAAACGGTGGCACAGGTCAGTTCTTTGTAAGCAATATGGATCCAGTCTCAGAATGTCACAAATCTCTTGAAAAATGTAGAATTAGAGACCAAAATCCATTCAAGAAAGTGCATTAGAGACATAGTCCTTCTGAGTTTTGTGGGGCTCATTGCACAGTGTCCAAGGCATGGCTTGAGTCTTGTCAAAAGTTAAAAATACAGCTGGTGAAAAGGCTATTTACCTTTTTTTTTAAAAAATAGTGACAAAGAAAAGACAAACCCCTTATTCGTTGTAGTTGTTTTTTTCAGGTGTGGCCCTCCCAATTCAGAAAAGTCTATGATGTCATGCTCTTATCACTCAGTGCAATCCAGACTGAAAATGTATGATGCATGAGCAAATGTTTCTTAATGAGAAGCATCCAACAGAGCATAAATTTTCAATTTTCACTTAGTTCCTTCCCAGTTTCAGTCTTTTTTTTACTGTCAGTCCACCTGCATGGCAGAGTTCCAATCATTTATCTTACTGCTTCACCCTCATCTCTGCTGACAAGAAAAGCAAAATGCTGATTTTGAAAAGATCTGCAAAATATCATTATGGCTAGGAAAAAAAAGGAAAGAGAGAGTAAGTAGAACCGTCTGCAAAATAGAGTAAAGGATTTAAATTCTGTGACAATTTGTGTTCATTCTCAGTTCAGATTGTGTAGGAAAATGCTATCTTACAATAACATCAAGCTTGTGAGACTGAACACTCTGAAATGAATTTCTTAGCTTCAGCATGGTGCTAGAGGGAGCTGTCACAATGTTGTAGTCTTGCTCAGAAAAAGGCCCCTGCAGCGACCCTGGCAGGAAACCTTCCTTGTGCACATCCAAAACTGACCAAGTCACAGTGATTTATGATCTCTCAGTTGAGGTGCAGGTCTTGAACCTGCATTCTCCATTCCAGGAAACAACCTCCTGCCTTTGTTGCAAGGAAGATACCAAGTAGCAAAAATGTGCCAGATCTGAATTATTCCTCACTGCTACTGCACTCACTGTGTATGTGCTAGACTGTAGAAGCTCAGCTGTTGTGGCTGATGAATCCAGGCTGCAAAGGGAGCACGGTGCTGTGCTGTTTCTCATCCCAGGAGCAGACCTCATGCACATTTCTGGAAACATGCACTATATATGCTCCACAGTCACTGAACATGTATGAACCCCTGCCTTGCAGTGGATCTGCAGGAGAGTGTTTCAGAACCATGTTCTGTGCAGGAGCAATAAGAAGCCTGACAGCTGCCTTTCCTGGGGTCTGGTGAATGCAGGCAGAAGAGGCTGAGTTAATCACAGTGGCAGGAGAAGCCTCCTCCGACCGACATCTTTCTGGCAACTTCACTGTCCCTTCTGCATCACAGGAGACACAAATTTGATTGTGTGATGGACCCCACTGGGAATGTCACTTCAAAGCACGCTTCAGGATGCCTGACTGGCTTTGTGAACTGTGTGTACCTTATGGAACACGCAGGCTGGGCACTCTTGAGGGGTGCTAGTAATCAGAGTTTCTGTCTTTCTAGAGTAGTGTGCCTCCATGGTGTTTGTAGTTTCAGACATCCCACCAGGCAATCAAATTTGTTTGGCCAAATGCAATAGAATTTGTTTTGCAATATCAGCAACAAGGATGGATATCCAGTTTGACTAAAGTGATTGTGTGCACAGCCTCGAGGCTTTTCTTGTCTATATAACTGAGATTTTTTTCTTGTATGATTCTAAAACATTGAGGTATGAGCCCTTAATTAATAGGCAAGGGCTGAAAAGAGCTCATTCTTTAAGCTGAGAATTCCTGGAGCATCTCAGTTCAGGAGAGATGATTTTGGCTCATGTTTTACTCTGCAGCTTAAGGTAGAGACTGTGTGAAGGGCAGTTAAAGATCAAAAAGGCTGTGGGTGAGGATTTGAATTTCTCTGTGCTTATCTCCATATGTAACAGAATTATGCAAAGTTATTTTTTGTATCCTCTTCCATGAAATTTCATAATATTTCATCTGAGTTACTCATCTAATATTTTATTTTTTGTGGTCTGTCCAAGGACAAATGTGGTTATAATTCTCAATAACTTTAAGGTGTTTAAATTTAAAAAAACCCTTGCTGTTTTCTATTGCCCTTAGTGGAGCTAATTTGCAAGTAATTTCTCATGTTTCATGCACATTTTTACTTTGTATTGAAACAATAATTTAAAAAAAGTTTATTTATTGTATTGTGCCATGTTTGTTGTGTCATCTTTATGTTTTCTTTTTAAGGAAGAAGGCTCAATCTATTAGCATACTATTTTGCTCTCCCGTTACAGAAGGAAACACATTGAAAAACACATTGAAAACTATTTTTGTTATTTTTCACTTCTTGGTGGAGGGATTTTTAATGTAGTTTTTTTTACTGTGTATTTTGGGGAAAACTTGATATGATTAACCATTTGAATAATTTCTGTTGGTTAATATAGAAACTAAGATGCTAGTTGGCCAGGTTGGCTATGATGTAGAGTGTCCTAAGTGTTATGTGAAGTTTCCTACAGTACTGTAACTTAAGATGTAGCCAGCTGAGCAGGAACTGCTGAATTATCCTGTGGAGATACTTGTGTCTTCTGAACAAACTTACCATTCCATTTGGTGCTAATTCTCTCTAAAAATAGTAGTTTACATTTTGTAAACATTACTGTTTACATTCGAAATTCAGGTTTTTAATCATATTACTATAATGTAATAAAGTTAATAAAATATGACAGATCAGTTATTTTCAGATGGAACAAGTCTGTGCTGTGTGAATGGATGTCATGTATACACACACTCACATACAGGCACATATGGGCAGATAGTAATGATGTACATTTATTAGTCTAGTCCATTACTGACACAAATAAGGGACAGTATTTACTGATAGCTTGATTGTGACAGACATTAGTGCTTCACCTTGCAGTTGTCTAAACTCTGTGGACAGATAACATGTTTCAAAAATAATGCTTCTGAAACACTGTAAGGTCTGGTTCTGAGGATCACAAGAAAGTTCTCAGCCCGTGACAATGAGAAATTCCTGTTGGAGCTAACCACAGTCCTGTACACTAAAGGTTTCTTTCTCCATCTCCCAGGAGGGGCTTGCTTTAGTAAGTAGTCTTGGAGATTGCCCACCTTGTGTGGGATTGCGTTAACATGAAGTAGGGCAAGTCTGCTGTCCTTTGATAGAGTAGTAGATACAGCACTCAGAATTTCTTTTGTATCAGAGGAAACATAAGCTCAGCTTTTCTGATACCCTGGATGGTAACTCTTCACTCTCTGAAATGCAAATTCTTTTAACACTGTGTTGTTTCCAAAGGTGTAGAGCTGTGAACTCAGCAGGATAAGGCTATACTTGCCTGTTTCCATTAAACCTTTGCACTGCAGTGAGGAGTCCAGGATTCACAGTGAGGCAAAATAGGGAGTGAGCACAGTGAAAATGAGTCCATTGATTACTGTAATCCTTGGATAGAGGAGAGTCCTCTGTACAAGTCTTTGCTGTGAAGACTTCTTTGCACTAATTTTTAACATATATTAATAACATATATATACTATTTGGAGTGTTGACACAAGAATCCCTCCTGAATGGTCAAACTGCTGTGCTGCTGGGTCGTATATTCTCTTTCTTCTCCCTCCCAGTCATAGTAGATCCCACCTTTCCTTTACAAGAAATTCTAACTTTCAACATTTCTTTCTCCAAGGAACAGCTTTGCATGTGAACATATAACATGTTACAGTTCTAAATAGCATGCAGCATCCAAGGTTCTAGGGAGTATCTTCTCCTTGCCTCTCACACCAAGGATGGAAGGGAAGATAGGTCATCCATGCTCTGGGATGCTCTTAATCATTAGTCAGTTGTAGGAGCAGCAGAGGGAGATTCCTGTAGGCGTAGTGAAGACAGTAACAGAGAGTCCCTTTTGAAGGACAGGATGATTTAAATCCTGAAAGGGCTCATGATTTAAACAGTTAAGTGCTGCTGGAAGAAGAGTTGTCAGTGCTTCCTAAATGGAGCAGCTCTGGGCACTCTCAGCCAAATTCTCATACAAAAGCCCAATCTCTTTCTACTTTCTGGCCACTGGAGGTGGCCTCTTGTCCCTTGGACCTAAAATGAGCTCTTGAGAAGGAATGTCAAGCTATTATGTATATTAATTGCTATTAGCATTAATAGCTTATGTCATTAAAATAGCATGCTGCTCTTACATGAAGTTGTATCCTAATGTAATTAATAGGGATTTTCCCTTGTCTTCCTTGAACTTCACATAATACTGAAGAATATACTGGCTGTAGAATATGTTGGCTAGTTATTTTCTCTGAGGACTAATTTATTATTTTATTCCAAATAAAAAATATATTATTTTTATATATGTAATAATATTAAATAATAATAATAATAATTACTAATTTTATTGTTTTATTCCAAATCAAATGCCTATTAGCATTTGAAGCTACCTTCCAAACATTCATCTTATAAGCTAACAGGTGATGGATAGCCAATTAAATGGTAATTATGATTCTGTAGTGATTTGAGTGGTGATCTTTTATTTTTGTCTTTTATTTATGATTCTTAACAATTCTATACGATTGTTGGTTTTTTCTTTCATATTCAGACAGAATTTTAGGTGTGTGATGAAATTCAGCTATTTGTTATTTAGAAGCACTCAGCATAGCTTTTAGTGGGTTTAAATTAATGTGAAAGATACTGAAAGGACTGAATATTATGATCACAGCTCCAAACATACTTAAGTAGTGAGAACTAACTAAACTAAAGCAATTAAATAGAAAAAAAATAGATGTAACATTAAGGTATTGTAAATATCTCAGTAGTACTTAGTTCTTTCTATAAATTTATTAATTCTATGTAAATGATACTTAGAGGTGCTGAAGTAGTTTATATCATGGTAGATAGATGCCTTTGAGCTTAGCAGGAGCTTGGCCAACAAAATGAATAATGAAAGTAATAGGCCCAAGGCATGTTCATAAATTATAATAATTTTGGCATTATAGATTGACAGTTTATTTGATTTTACACTATTTTGTGGTTGCCATGGGAAACTGACACAAATGAAATACTTTATTTTAATCAACATAATAGCTGAGCTGATGCCAGTGACAAACAAGTTTTATTTGAGGAATTTGGGATCAAGTCTATTCAGATTATGCTTGCCTTGTAACACAGTTCAGCAAGCATGTTTTTGAAAGCCCACAGGACTGTAACTAGTTATTTACAATTAAATATTGGTCATGAACCTGTTTTCACTTGCAGCAGTAGGGGATCTGGCTGTGGGAAAAAAATAAGACATTTGAGTACTCCATAAAATAAAAAGAATGGCAATGGTTGATTCAGGTAGGCTATTTCTTCCCTGGGGCAAACCTTGGGTAATTCACTCTACAGGTAATATAAAAGTTAAAAATGGAAAGGAAATGAGGCAGTGTCAGGACTGTTACCCCTGCTTAAGCTGAGAAGACAAATACAGTGGTCTGAATGGGGAGGGACTTTGAGTAGCAGTGATATGTGATGAGCTCAGAGTCTACAACACTGAGCAGTCTGAGAGCAGTCAATAATATGGTTAAGAAAGGGTCTCTTTTCCTTATGTGCACACACGAATGAGATATCTGTTTCCCTACATTTTGTCACCAAATGAAGAGATTAAGTGCAGGATAACATCTACAGATTTTATTTGTCAGGGCTGTGAAAAGGCCAGTGCTAAAGAGCTGAAGCAAATTCCTCAGTTTCTGGTTATCTGAGTTATGTCAGCGGCTCCTGGTTTCTTACACAGATTTTAAAGGGAGCAAAAAGTAGAAATTATTTTGTGCCTTCTTTTAGGAACTGCTTGGTATCATTACCAGTAATATTGAATCCTGTACAGGAAAGATGGCTTCTTGAAGTTGTAAAAAACAGAACTTGTAAAAATAATTTGATGTAACTACATTTTTTAGGAGCTTGCATGTTTGGTCAGTAATGGTAATCAGTAATGATTGTATAATGTGTTTAGACATATACATGACATCTGGCTCAGGTTTGTGCATTACTTTGATTAAAGAATTAAATCAAAATGTAAATATGACATACTAAAGTAAATTGAAAACTGGGTAATTGATAGGTAATTGTAAAAGTAAAATTTCCAAATGGACATGTTTTTGATGAATTCTATAAAAATGCTACATCTTCTGTAGTTGGAAGTGTTTCAGTGGTTACCAGGCGGCTGTTTTCAGTTCTGGTGTTTGTATCTTAGGAAAAAGAAAGAAAGAATGTAAAAGACAGCTCTTCAAATTTTAATGGGGTAAAATAATGGAAGAAAACAGGGCTTAGAATAAGAATGTGTAAAGCACTTCCTCCTGAT
Organism: Anthoscopus minutus; assembly: GCA_013399455.1. Classification (NCBI taxonomy): domain Eukaryota; kingdom Metazoa; phylum Chordata; class Aves; order Passeriformes; family Paridae; genus Anthoscopus; species Anthoscopus minutus. Next base: position 30,320 of record VWYI01008893.1, read on the forward strand.
AGGGTTCAGAGTATATCTATGCTTCTGCCATATTTCAGTGGTTCTCCCCACAGGATTTGGAAATTGAACTCATGACACTGGCAATCTCAGTAGGTGTTGTTGGAGAAAAGGTCAGCTCCTATGACCTGAGAAAAGTCTTCAGGGAAGAGTTAAGGCTGTATGTGTCTTTTTGACACAAGTGCCAAAGATGTGAAGAAGGCTTACATTTATTATCTGAAAGTTTTGTGTTTCCTATGAACTTGAAAAAGTGGGTTCTCACAGCCCTGGATTTCATTAAACTATTTTGGACTCCTAATTCTGTGAGAATTGAGAATTGGAGAAATCAATCCTGTCACCAGGGGCAACAAGTTCCCTGAAACATCAACACTAACAGTGAGATGTTAAACACTGGTGAAGGTTGTGGTAACTGAAAAACTGATTCTGTGAATTTAACACTTCTTCTGTTTTCTAAAGACTACTTTTTCCAGAAGATACCTGCAATGCACTGCAAAATTTGATGGTTCTACCATTTTGTTCAAGCTGTAAGTGCTTTGCAGTGTGGAGTGGTGGCTGGAGTCAGGTGAGGCGGTCGCATACAGCCTGTGATGCTGTGTACTCAGCCAGACTGACTGATGTAGCAGAGCAGATGACAGATAACCATGTCAGACCAACCAGTGTGAGTGTGACATTTTCCCCACAGACCACGGACGAGCGCGTTCGGCTGCCGGACATCCGGGCGAGCAGGTGGTACCAGTTCCGCGTGGCTGCTGTGAATGTGCACGGCACCAGGGGCTTCACAGCACCCAGCAAGCACTTCCGTTCCTCCAGAGGTGAGTTCTCCCTCGGGTTGGCTGCTGCTCACCTTCCTCTCACTCGCACCTGGAGCACAGCCTGGTCTGCCTGCTTTTGTGGCAGAAGGTTTTTGGCAGGTGGGTTTTTGAGTAGTTTTGCTGCTGGCTTTAGAAATGGTGTGATACGTGTTGGAAGTCAGCAAACAAATTAAAAGTTGAAGTGTCATAATTCTTTTCTCAGTAAGAGTCTGCATGAGTAAAACTCCTCTGAAACATTTTCCACATGACTGGCATCAAACTATATGGCCCTGACCATGAAATACAAAATAACTTGGGTTTCACTGTGTTAATTCAAGAGGTGTATCTTTTTTTAGTTATGAGAAATATGTTATTATCATATGTTTAGTAGAGTATTGGAATATTTTGTTGCCTGTATCTAAATAATTGCAGCATTGTTTTGATGGAACTTTGGACCCTCTTAATATAACTTTCCCCTTGCTAGCACTAATTGTAAGTGTTTAGGAATAAAAAATAGCATAAATGCAAAGCAGTTATGTTCATTAGAAAGGCATGCCTGATGAACCACAAGGTATTTTAGGAATTTTTGTTAATAGTTCTGGTTTTGAAACCTTTTGGATAACAAAATAACTTTGAAAATTATTTCTGTACAAGTAAATGATACATGGGGATTGAGGAGATAGAAACAGTTCTCCCACCCTGGTGTGCTTTTGACCAACATGAAGAAGAATTTTCCCAGATAATTCTTAGGCATAGTATAGGGGTTAGCACAGGCCAGAAACTATTCCCATTAGACAGATGATCTGGATGTGGTTACCCTCTCTTAAAGGCAGTCGATAATGCAGGCATATCCAGATCACGCTAGTTGACTTTAGTGCCAAAGAACAAGATCCAGCACTCTTCATTCTAGCAGTAGAAGCAGTTTCTGATAGAAAGACTCGTTATTTTAGTAGTGACAGAATCTTTACACTGGTGTAACCTTGCATACTTTGAGGACTTTACTTCCTCCTCTTTCTGCAGACAGAATTATCTTGCAGTACAAGCAGTTTAGTTCCCGTGTGGCTTTTAGCTTACTGTTTGGCCATAGTCTGTCCTAGAAAAAATCCTTTTTGGAGCTACATTTATAGAGGCATGCAAATACTTTTGCTGGTGTAGAAGGCTTAATCACTTACTGAATAACTATGTTGCCCTTAGATTTTTGGTGCTCTAGCTGTATTTGTGGTAGGAAGGTTGGCTGGCATAGCTGTCCTGTTGCTTCTGTGACCACAAACATTTTCATGTATAGAAAAGAGGTATTATTTTAAGAACTTACAATACATAAGCAGCATACCATTTCAGAAGCATAAAATAATACATTTCCTTTGAGCTTGTAAGAACACTTCAGCAGAAGTACCTCTTTACTTCTTGAACAGCATTTCATCAGATACAGCAGTTTGTTGCTGAATCTGACGCCAACTTTCTTTTAAATTGAGATAATTGACAGTTGTTTTACTGAGTTTGTAAATATTGCCCAACTATTCTGCTTGAAACCACTATTACTGCAATTACAGAAAGGTGTATCATAGTAGCACTGAGGTTTTGGCTTGAACATGACATTTTCAGGCAGGATTTGTATTACTTTAAAAAAAATTGGATCCCCTACTGAGCGTGCTAGCCATGCTGAAAATACCATCCTCGGTAATGAATATAAGAATGTCCATGGTAAGTCCTCCTGAAGGTCTCTTCAGCCCAGAATCTGACCCCAGCCAGAAGTGGGTTTCTGGATAACAGTATAAGAGTGGGATAAGCACATAGGGGTATTTCTTCAGAATAGTCTCCCAGCTGGCAGTAATTTGTGTTTCGGGAACTTGTGGTTTTGAAATCATTACATGAATACCAGAGTCCTCTTGTGGTCTCTGCAACTGCCCCTGAAACACTTGCTCTCCTTGAGGACTGCTCATGGCTGTCTAGTGGAGTTTTTGGTGTCTTCTAGGACTTTGTAGCAAGGGCTGTGGGAGCCAGTAGTACCTCTGCATGCTCTTACCTAATAAACCAAAATCTTGATAAAGGCAGCAGGTATGTAATCAGCATTCTTCAAAAGGCTTCTGTAACTCTCAAAAGAACTGTTTTCAAATCTGAGCTCCATCCCTTGGCCGAGAATTGTGAATTGACAGACAAGCAGCAGGGAGTTCAGTTAGTTATCAGCTTCATAGCCCAAATCAGCCTATTCTGGCAGCTCATTTGGCCATTCTAGGGCTGTGGAACTGTCAGTGGTTGTTATAAAGATGTCGAGTTTGCAGATGAAATGTACAGTCACTCTAGGTGACTCACACATGAATGTGCTGCTGGCTGCTGGCTGCTGGCAATGATAGTGGGATGCTTCCATTGGCATCTTTGAGCCTCGTTGTCCCCAGGTAGGCAGGCAGAGTGGTACCAGTTACAGTGTCACACTGACATTTAATTACTACTTTGGAGCTCAGTGGGAAATGACAGCCCCTGCTTGGTAGAGAGGCAAGGAACTGCTGCTCAGATGTGCCTGGTTTTTTGAGTGCCAGCCTCTACTGGCCCCTGCTGAGCTCCTACAGGCATATTTAACCTCCAGTTTGGAAAAGAAAAGTGGATTTTGGCACATCACCTTTGCAAGTTTGCTGCCTGTCTCTGTTATGTTTGTGTGAAGCGTGGACAGAAATTCACATCAGTGTTTCACTTCACCCTATTGTGCCAAGACCAAGAGAAGATTATTATCTTGGTCAGAGTTAGCAGAAGGTTTCTTCAAAAATAAACCCTTTGATCAGGAAACATGACAGTAATTCCTAAGACAGTTTCTCACGCAGGATACTGAACTTTTACCAATTTCTCATAAGTAATAATGAAAATAAAATTATTTGGGTTTGTTTTTTCCTTTAAAGGAGGAAAAATACGATATTTAATCTGAATCTAGGAAGGAATATGGCACCACAAAGTCTCTGTCACTAAATATTTTAAGATGCTAAGAGGAATATTCAAAAATGTGCTGTAATTACTCAGAGAGGGAATTTTTGTCTGGTTACCACAATGCTGTTTCATACTGTTTTGTGTTTTTGAAAATGCAAAAAACATGCTCTCTAAGTAGACACGGAAAAATAAGGTTTTGTTTCATTCAAAATGAATGAGGTAATTTTCATTAACTTCTTTATCACTAAATAAAGCTCCTCACTTTCCAAAGTAATTTAATTTCTCAGTCATGAAGAAGAAAAAAAACTGGGAAAATAAGAGTATTTCACCAAGCATTTCAGCTCACCATTCTTCATTTAGTTGTGTTTTGAGGTGTGATCTTCTGCAGCTTTGGATGCTCTTACACTGTAAACATTTGAGGTGAAGGTTTATTACTGCCTCATATCTTCATCTAGGATGAAAATTATTTTGTTGGCAATAATTTGTAAATAGTAAAGAAAGTGACATGGCTGAGAATTTTTGAAATATTCAAAGCTTGGGCAGAGCTCCTTTTTTTAATACTGTTTATTTTTATAAGGGAAATGAAGGGTTTGCATGTACTTATCTGACATGACTCTTCACAAGGAATAAGGTGATGCTTTGTTTTGCCAAAATGCAATTCCTGAATTACAAGAAACACAGGTTGGACTATATCTGTCTGTGGTGGAGGGGCTGGAAAATTAAGTGAATACTCCACCTCGAAAGTGGATTCTTTCATATAAGTGGGACTTTGCACATAGACTTATACACTGACACCATCAGCTAAAACTGATCAAAATTTTCTGCTATTTTGGCAGTGGTTTTCACTTCTCTTTTCAGGGTTTTTAAATTCTGTGTGTTTTCCTTTTATCTTTAATTGAGTGGCAACAGTTTGGAATAACAACAATTAATAAAGGTAACTGAATACCTGGCACAATATTTTTGATTCATAAAGGTACAAACATCTTTCTATTCATATTTTGACTGGCACTTTCCAAGCTGTTTTCTTTCTTCTAGAAGCAGGAGAGAACTGCTCCTACAATCCATAAATTAGTCTCCTTGGATGAAAACTATCTGTGTTTTTCTTCCAGTAAGGAGGCACTGGGTAGCATAACCTAACTGGTCAGAAGCTGCTTGACATTAGAAATACAATTTTTATTTGTTGCATTTGGTTCAGAGTTCTTAGGCTATATTCTTCCTAGCTTTTTATAATTTGTGATGAGAATGAACTCTTAGTAACAGAGACTTTTGTTAACTCTAGGATTCAGTGTTAGGCATTTCTAAGTTATATATTATTGATCTGTGGATAGGTACTGGGCCATTTCCAGAGACAAGAAGATCAGCACAATGAGCCCAAACCATCTGACCCTTCCACCTCTGCTGAAGGTTTTTATCTTCACCATGAAAGCAATTGCCAGCATACACTGGATAAATTGTCAAGCAAAAGGAAGCAGACAACATTGTTTTCCCAGCACATAAGTACCATGCTGGATGTGATTTCATGCATACATTACTGAGTGTTAGAAAAACCAGAACAGACACCCACTCATGGCAATAAAATTCTTTCTGTTGCTCCTTTGAGACCAATGATTTTTTTATGCTGTTGCACAGCTGGTTTATGTGTGCCATTTCCATCGGGCAGAGCCAGTCCTCCTGCTTACTCCGTGGAACTGTTTAATGGTTGGAAACTTGTCTGTAGAGCAGCTTCAGCAGATTTTTAGAGTTGGAAGGTCTCATGTTTGAAAGATAGCAATGGGAGATCTATTTTAAGTCAGGAAAAACGCTCCATAAAAGACGGTTTAAATTATTGTCACACTTGCTCTCACTTTTACAGCTCAGAATGAGAATTCTGGTTCCAATGCCGTTATTCCCTTCTCTGACACCTATTCCAAATCATTTACTGTTTTCACTACAGTGTTGCCATATTGAAAGACAAAGTGGATGCACTGCAGCAGTGTCATGTGCTTCATGTGTTCAGCTAGCCCATACTCTTTTTTAAGGTTTTGCAAAAGTGTTTCCAGATACTATTGGTTTAAAGAATTTTGGAAAATATAAACTATTACTATGTTTATAAATATGAGTGTGGTAAGATGTTCATTTTGAAATGGTGATCATGTGAAGGTTTTTTTCTTTCCTTTATTTGCAGCAAGAAATCCTCCCTTTTGGGGGCTGGAGACAGAATTTTACTTGTGATGGCTGAGTAGCCAGCAAGACAGGAATTTAAGTCCTTTGGGTATACTCAAGCCAAACACAATCCAGACAAATGGAGTACTTACCCCATGTGCTGGAACAGCAGCTTCAGCCTTGACCTAATGAAGCTATCATTTCTAGCAGTGAGAAGCGATTTACTTGTCAGGCTGCTGAGACCAGAATTTTTTTGGAGTTGAGGACAGCTGTCTGTGCCAAATTCTGGGATATATAGAATGACTTGATTTTATTTGTGTTGTAGTATAAACTGCAAAAGAAAAGCTGCAACAAGCATTGCTCTTTCTGCAAACCAAAGAATTTGATTTAACACTCAGATAAATTCATGTATATAAAGTTTCAGTACTTTGCATTCAAAAAACTGGCAGCAGTTTCCATTTCAGTAATTTTACATCTGTGTATTTGAATTATACATGTGGGCAGTCATTCAAAGGGATCACAGGTATATGAAGACTAACAGTAGAATTAGCTTTATAGTCAGCCCAGCATCACTTTAGTTTTATATTTAGGTTAACAAACACCTTATGTAGTCAGCTTTATGATTCAGTACCAGTTATTAGACCTTGAAGTATTTTAGCATGAGTTATATGGTGCTTTTAATATCTGCATGGACATAAGCGTAACAGACCACCTTGTAGAAGCATGACTTTTCTATTCAAAATGCAGAAAAAATCAATCTGCTATGAGGTAAATGGCTAGCATGCATTGTAGAGGAGCATGCTCGTAAACATGTCAGGTTTTTTTGTTTTTCTGGGTTCTTGTTTTTTTGGGAGGCCTAAGGTGTGTAGGGGGGTTTTTTTGAGTGCTTTTTTTGAAGGTGGAGTTTGGGTTGTTTGTTTTTTTTTTCCTGTTAGCAGAGATCACATTATCTTACCTTGCTGTTCCTTCTCAATTGTCTGCTTTGCTGGTGAAACTAAATCCTTTCAAATGAAGAAACAATTAAAATTCTTGGGTTTTTAAGTTATAAAATGATCATTCTGTCACTTGTAATAGTGATGAGTGTCACAGGAATATATCAAGATAGATTAATAAATTATATAGTGGTGTTGAAATACTTAATATGGAATGGGTCTTAATCTGATATAAAATGCTCACTGGGTGTCTTAATATTTCAGGTAATATACCCCAAATCTGCAAAATATTTTACTGATGAATCCATTCAAACAGGACTTTTTTTTTCAGTCTATTAAATGCAAAACTGCAATAAGTTTTGTTTATCTTTTATATTTTATATCTTTATAGCTTATTATTTTCTTAATCTGTGTACTCATTTTAAAAAAGCTCTTATAGAAAATGTGTTACTTTCAGTGTCTCACCTTTTCATGTCTGTTAGCTGCAGATCTTTCTGTCTTCAACCACCACCACTATTCTTGTTCAAAGACATTTTTGTGGATGACATTTGAGAGGCTTGCAAGAGTCTTTGAAGAAAGAGGGCACTCAGGAAATATCAGCTATTACTGTATTATTTCACATGTATATTCCTTCTAAGAGGACGTTCTTTCTATCCTTAACTGTAATTACCCAGTGATTTTTAATGCAATGTTTGTATTCTCACACAGCAAAGTAGAAACACTGATAGATGTTCTTTCAAATGTGGATCAGCATTTTGTCTGCTGACTGGACTGTGTCTGGTGAGCACAGGAGAAATGCTACTGATAAAGAAATGTTTTTAGTAAACTGTGCAATTATAAAAAGTACAGGGTGATACGCTGGTGCTGTAGAATTTAGAAGAAATTATCTGTTGATTTCAGTACACACATAGTTCTTTCTTACTGCTTTCTTTTGCTGGAATGAACATACAAACATTTGAAAAGAAAGAATCTAAATTTGGTCATTTGCTTTTAGACGTACAAAAAATTGGTGAGGAGAACTTCGAATGGTTTTTAATCATATAATACACTTTGTCCAAAAGAGCTATTTCATTTAACTTTTATATATTTTTTTAAATGACTCTGTCTCTTCTAGATGCAGCATGAAGACACAACATGCTATATAAGTTGAATTATATTTGCTTATATCTGAAACACTTTGATTTTATCCCATATATTTTGTATACATAATACATGATGCATAGCACTTCTGGGACGTAACCTGAATAATTCACCTACAGTAATATGATCATGTTGCACTTCAGGTTATAAATGTTTCATATCCCTAATATAATGTCATATAGTATAAAAAAGCCCCTAACATTTTAAATCACTGAAGAGGAATGCTTAATAAATGCCTTAGATGTGTGAACCATGATTTTGTTTATATTTAGTTTACCTAAATTACATTTTATACCTACTTACTAAATAATAGAAGTAAATAAAAAGTTGTATGAGAGAATAGTAAAAACCATTTAGCTAATTTTTTCTTTAATTCTGGAATAAATAGTTTAGCATGCTTGAAAATGGAGTGGTTGGCAACTTCACAGGTAAGGAAATAAGTGTAACAGCAGTGCTTCTCCAAAGCCAGAAGAAATAAAAACAACTGACTTGCTAGTGGATTAAAAAAACACAAGTGTGAAAAGAGGCATTCTTACTCTTTGGAAATTATGTTAAATTTCCAGAATTCTTAAGTATCCTTTGTAACTTTTATGGCCAAAAGTTAGGTTGAATTATATGTGTGAGGAAACAGGGACATCCATTACTATGTAAAATGGAGTGTGTGAGGAGGCAGGAGTACCCAGTTATTTCAGCAAAAGTCCTGTTCAATAACAGGAATAGGTCATTATTTCACATCTGATGATCTTTAAAAGGGAAATACTGTCTTTATTAATTCTGAGTCTGTCTTTTTTGTAAACTAAATGAAGAAATTTTTCAGTGAAACCGTTTGTCATAGGGATTATCTGATGAATTAAATATGTCTGGAATGTTTATTTAATAAACAGCTCATTTACCATTATAAAATAATGCAGGTGAACCATACAGTAAATGCATCTCTGATGTCCCCTCCTCACACCTCCAGTTTTATTTCTGACAGATAAGTGATAGCTCATATAGCTGTAAGTTGATAACATGTCTTAGCTATGAATTTCCTGTACTCTTCTGATATACTTTTATGGGCTTTTTGGGGGCGTTTTTTGAGTCTCAGTACTTATTTCTATGTAAATTTTGTTCTTGCAGTTTCCTTATATTTTGTCATCAATTTTTGGCTGCCACAGACATTTAAAAAAGGGTGGAAATTGAAAAGTAGGATTAAAAAGTAGGAGTTGGTAAACAGCAAACTGGTCTTTCAGAAGTTTTGTTGCAAAATCTTGATTGATTCACATTACTTGGGACCAGGATATTATATAGTCCACAAGGAGGACCTTAAATTCAATATTGGAAAAGATTCAATATTGAATCTTATTCAAACTCTATCATGTGTCCTTGACTTCAGAGTCAGCACAAACACAACAGAAGGAATACCCTCTCAGTTGATATTGACCAGTAATTGAACCAGAATAGTGAAATAAATCAAAGGGGTAAGCTAATTGCTTTTTGACATTCTAAAAAAACCCTTATAGATTTCTACCATGGTGTAATATATCATTATGCTTTAATTACATTTATTCAAAGGAAGTGATTATGTCCCATGGTGGTAGATACCAATATTAGAATTTTGAAGAAAGATTCAATGTGTCAAAACATAATTTCATCATCTGAGAATTATCTGGCAATGAAAAAATAGTCGGTGTTTCAGCCATACAGTCCTGTGGCGACTCTGCAAGGCCACTTGTAGAACCTGAGTGTTTCACATTCACTGTGTAAAGCAGTGAGTGACAGAAGGAAAACTGATAGTCTTGTACATTTTGTTAAAGCTTCATAATGTTTGTGAACTCTCAACAACACAGAATAATGACAAACTAGATGCTAACCCATAATTTTTATTTCAGTTGAGTTTAAATTTCTAGAATTTACAAGCCATATCAGTTATGGGGTATCTTTGCCTGAATTTCCCTCTGTATTTACAGTGTTTAATTCAGCTTGTGACTGCCTCAGAAACACATGAGGTGAAGATAACCTTTACCTTACTGAAGGTAATTTTTCCCTTAGAATATTTTCATTTTTTTCTAAATTCTAGATCCATCTGCTCCACCAGCTCCATCTAATATCAGGATTGCCAATATCAGTGCAAACAATGATGGGAGTGTAAATGCAATGATTACTTGGGATCTTCCAGAAGAGCCTGATATCCCAGTTCACCACTACAAAGTCTTCTGGAGCTGGACGTACAGCAAATACGTAATCCCAGCGAAAAAAAAGAGAAGGAAGATTACCAATGGGGTAAGAAAGAAATCAGCAACTGGGGCAGAAATATGGTTTGCTTTTGACATAAAATAGAGTGCAAGTATAAAATGTGTGATAAGTTCGAATGACTGGTAAAGTAGTGGCCCTAATTTTTAATTTTGACCTCTCAATCCTTTTTTTATACTGAACTCAGGGAGAGAAGTAAACTTCTGCCTTAGAATACAGGTAATTAAGATCTTTCAGGAAAGAAGAATGAAAAGCTAAATGCTAGTAGTCCTCTAAATTTAGGCTGACCTGTATATCAGAAATCCCAGAGAATTTTAAAATTGAGCCTGGTCTTTAATACCTTTCCAAAGGGTACAACCTACATACAAATAATATTAAAACAGGTTAATACATACAGTATGTATGTAGAACATACAGTAATTGAGACCAAGTTCTGACCTTGAATATAGGGAAACACAAGCACATTTTATAGAAAAGGCAGGCTTTTACAATATCTATCATATTACTACTGCCTTGTAATTTTGCTTCAGCTGCCATGAAACTGCACAGCAATGCCAGTGAGATTCAGGACACTCCAGATGCTATTGCTAATCAATGGTAATTTGAATATTGTAGCTACTCTTAGGCCAAAGAATGGCAAATGCACAAACATTTAAAAAAAAAAAAAGGAAAGGTAGAAAAGTCTTAATTGTTAAAGATCTCTGAAGATTTTTTTTGTCCAGTTTTTACTGTTAGATGTAGCCCAACCCAAATAATTCCATACTGATTTCTGTATGACTTCATTCTAGGTAGGCATTGAATTAGACTTGTTAATCAAGAGTTATAGTCAATATGTCAGCACTAAACTATTAAAGACAATTAATACTAAATATTTTTTGGCAATCCCCTTTTTATCATCCCAAGTGTTAAAAATGGGATGGTTGCCTTGGTATGTGGTTATCTTTTTACTCTACATGGACTGACAAACTGAAAAGGCACAAGGAATTCTAATGAAAACGTGGAGTAATATCTTCTACCTGGCACATGGACTAGAACAATATTTTTTATAATTAAATCTTTTAATATTTTTTTATAAACAATAAAAGACTGAGAAGACTGGACTCTTCTTTACAATATCATGTGCTTTGCCTTAATTTGACTGGAGAATGATAAACCTAATCTGTTGTTTCCCCATTTTATACACTTCTGTGACATTGGAAATTGTATTTTTTTCTATTCTGTTTTCCATTCTATGCAGGAAAAGTGTTCTTTCCAATGACAGCGTATTTTTGGTTAGTGCTTGTTTTTTACATTTTTATTTTCAAGAGTTGAAGCAAATAGAATGTATTGAAAAATGTATTATATGTTGGACTTAAGCTCTCTTCAGACTGGCTGTCTCTAGAAAAAAGTTTTCAATTGCCTTACTAATGCAGAAATTGGGGAATAAAGTGCTTAAATTCCTTTTGCTAAAATGGTTTTGGCATAAGAGGAAAACCTTGTTATATAGAAGAAAACCTCTTAGGTTTTGCCTAAACAATAGGTTTGGAATTTCCAAGAAACAGCCAGAATTATGCAAACATCAAGTAGGTTAGTATTTTTAAAATGACACAGAAAAAGAGTCCAATTAAAGAAGTCTTTTGCAGAAAGGGAATTTTGCTCTGAAATTTATATATGGCTTTTCTAACTTCAAAAAAAGTAGTGTGCCTAAGATAACAAGCCTGCTATTAATAAAGGCCTGTGTTTCAGTAATATTATAACTGCTTTGTGTATTTATTCTATTATAGGCCCAAAATTATGTGGTCCTGGAGGGGCTCCAGCCCAACAGCAACTACAATGTAGAGCTGCAAGCAGTAATACGTTGGGGTCAGATACGCCTAAAAAGTGCTAAGGTTTCTCTCCATTTTAGCACGACTCAGGACGTCAGGAATAATAGTGAGTAATCATCCTCAAACACCTCAATGCTTTCTCACCTCTTTATCTTTAATTAGAATGTTTTTTGTAATGATTTCTTAAATTTTAAATAATAATTTTCTTAAAGTGGGCTGTTCCATAGCACAATGATTATCTCTTGCTCAAGCTGAGTAACCTTTTCATGTTAGATTTCTTATTTAAAAATTTGTGACAATTTTTGCTTAATTCTTTGAGTCTCTATTCTCCTAAAATAAGCAGTTGCAAAGAAAATGGAAACCTTTGCATAACTGTAGTGTTAATATTTTTTTAGATTCAATATAGATATAAGTACTGACTGTGTTTCTAAATGGATGAAATAAAACCATTTTGTGTGTCTTAACTGGACAGTATTAACCTGCAGTGTTTTTCAAAATTCTGGCTATTTTTAGTAGCCCATTAATTCAGATTCTTGGAACTCAAAAGCTTGTGTCTATGTTGAATTGATATGTAAAACATTGACTCTTCTTTTAGAGAATCTGAAACATTCAATATCTGACAACCATGCATTCTCAAAATATTGTACACACAGGACCCACATTCAAATTAAAATATCAAGATGTTTAGATGTTAGGTTATGTGTTGTTAAGGTCTTTAGAACCTCACATGCTATGTAATATAATTGCAAACTATATCTGAATCTGTCAGAAAACCACTGCTTCTTAGAAAACCACTAAATTCTTAGCCTTGTTTAAATGCTATTTATACAATTACAGTACAATACTGAGTTACTGCCCCAATTGCTGATGGGTCTCTGATTAACTAATACAGCAGAGTTCTGATAATAAGATGTTAAAGAATATGATCTTAATTATTCTGCCCTGACTCCATTTCATTTTCTATTAATTTACATTATTTCTTTCAAGTACACTCACAGTTTAAACTTGTAGCCATTTTAATAAGAGAACTGCAATTACTTTCAACCGCACAAATCAACTGCTATTGTTGCCATATTCTGTTTGGGTATACATAAAATATTGTAATGTGGTTGTTAGCTATAACAGACCTTGTCTGTGGTTGCTTCACATATTTATGTACCAAGAACAAAAAAATAAGCTGAAGTATCCTTCTTTTTCCCATATTAAACTAATCTTTGCTACTTTTTTGAGCCATCTTGAGAGGCAGCAGAAGGTCAAGTTTTAATCTCTTCCATACACTGAGTCTTTGCTTCAAATCCATACCAGAATATCAGCTTGAATCTCCAAAGTATATTAGGCATGTTTGAGTTAAATATTCAGTGAAGCCCAGTGTAAGTGAATATATTTTCCCCTACTGGACCTCCTGGATTGTACCTGTGCTTTTTTTTCATCCCCTAGAATAGTAGCCAGTTTGCAGGACTATGCATGATATCAGAATTTACTTACAGTTACCACATTAAGTTCTCCTTGTACACAGGAGATGTAATAGAGGAAAAAATAACTTTGGGAACTGGGTGTTTAATTCCATTGAGCTTCACTAGAAGCATATTTTTATGAGAGATTTCAAATGTTGCTAATTCTTTTTCTAAGAATTTTTTGTGGTATTTGCTACCTTTCTTCTTCTCTTCCCCGCCCCCTGCAAAGTTCACTAGATAAACAAGCAAAATTTTTTTCTGCACCCTCTCCCCTACCCAATTTCCTGCTCTTTTGATAATGTTTCTGTGAAGTTTTGGCTCTCAGTGCTAAACTTTACAGTATTTAGTTTTCAGTTCAGTCATCTTGACTGTCATGTCATCACAGCTTTAAGGAAGAACTCAACTCAGCTGTGTTTATGTTAAATCAAAGAATCCTGATGCTGGGATTTTAGCTGTGTGAGGTTGGTCTGTGTCCTGCTAAGCAGGAGAAAATTCTATATGCCATTATATACAAGTAGCCAAAGAGAAATGGACAAGCTTTTTAGGTTCTCAGTCTCATTTTATTATTAGTATAGCTTTATAAATGTTTCCCTCTTGGGAGCAGGAATAATTAATCAATTGACCTCTGTCATGCTTTATCGGTACTCCTGACATTAGGTCAGACCATCACGATCTTTAAACATGATAGCAAGTAAAGACTTTCCATATAACAAAAGCCTTCTGAACTGAAGCTGAGTAATTGTAATATGAGCATGTAATTTTTTGTACAGTTCCATACTTACTGTGAGAAATTCTTTCACTGGTAGGGCTGTATTAGCTCTCCATGGCCTCACTAAAGCTCTGACTCGGTCTATATCGCCCTTGGATTTATGTTGGGAGAAGAAGATCTTTGTTTCAGTTTTCCCTCTTCAGAACATTGGGTTTTTAAGTATCTGATGCAGGTCACATCTTAGTTATTAGTTATAAATCCTCTATGAAATGGAGTTCACTTATGTTATACCTCACATGTGACTTGGTTGCTTCATCATTTTCTCTCCACTGCGGTGGCATCTCTTTGCTATCGTCAGAACTAGATTTAAATTCCTTCTACTGTTTTGCTTGGATACTCTGCCCTCTCCTTTCTTGTTTTGCTTCAGAAAATGGACTATCAGTAGTTTCTGTGAAAATCTGATATTTACTTATGTCTAATTAGTACAGACTTTCCAATGCCTTGTGCTTTATTTTGCTTTACTGGAGGGACTAAAATCTACATTAATTTTTGTATTGTATTTTTAACTACAGTAAAACTATCTTTTTAATTTCATGTACTTTAAGAATTTTGACTGTTCAAATGATGAACATCCATTTATTTACGGAGAAGTATTTTCTTTTTAACTGCAAATCAGTGCCTGTACCAACTACATTTTTTTAGAGTATTTAATTAGTAAGGTTATAGACAAAGCTGAGCATCCATTCTCTTAAAGCCATGAGGTAAAGGAGTCAAGATTCTTTGAACCTAAACCACTGATATCACACATTTTAGCTAATAGAGCACCCTGCTGAGAACTATTTAGGCCTTTTTGGACATTTTTTTAAAAATGGTTAGATTATATTTTACATAGAGAAACAGGTAAAAACTACTTCTGGAGGAGGTGCAAATTCATTTTCTATATCCCACTCAGGTTAGTTAGGTACAGAGACAGTCCTGCTTGATGTACTTTTGAGAATCCTCAGAAGCAGGTGGAGAAATATGGAAAAGAAAAAAACAACTGCCTGAAAAATATTTCATCTAGGACATGACATTCATGGCTTGTCTTTACTTTGGGACTTCCATGGCCTTTGGGAAGTAATTCCAGAAGCAACATGCCAATTTTGCTGAAGTCCCACAGTCAGATACTCTACTCTGTGTGGAATTTAGCTCTGGTTTTTAGGTGTCTGGTCCTTTTGCCAGAATAGAGATAGCTCATACCCCTCTGAAGTAATTTAGTCCTACAAACCTCTGTAAGCTTTGACCTCAGCCCTCTGGCATTACATTTCCCCACACTCAGAAATGCATTGCCTCACTATATTTGTGTGCTTCACTTCTGGGAAATGTAGCAAGATTCTTGCTTGATCTTTATATAGAAATATTCTAAATTGGTGTCCTGGTTTTTGTGGAAGTGGAGCAGACAGAATAGCAAAGGAGAGATTAATAAAATTAAAATAATTTAAATTGAGGAATACCTAATAGATTTTAGTTTGTACTTTTCTCTATAACTTTTTCATTTCCATTTAGGTAGTTGTAACAATGTGGTTACCTTAAGAAATAATTTTGTAAAGTTTGGTAATTTAATTTAAAACAAACAAAAAGAAAAATTGTATCATATACAGAAAAGGGCTGAGAAAGTAAAATTTGGCCACAAGGCAAATGAGTTTCAGTTGAAGCTGCATATAAAGAAAACTGTTCAGGTTTATGTTTCTTGTGACAATTATTGAATCCTGAATCTTTTCCCTCTTTCTCTCAAGTATGTAGTTAATAATCTGCCACTTCCTTATTATTGGACTCTTTAGTTTCAATTTAAGTGTAATGTTTGATTAAATACAGCTTTTTTTGTTTGTTTATAATTTGATCTTCATAATTGGATCAGATACATTTGCAAGTATGCTATGAAAAGTGCAGTTTGGATGAAAATTTCTTTCTTTTCAACTGAAAAGATCTGTAAATACTGTCAACCCTGCTAAATGCTGATAAATTTTTACCAAATAAAATATGTGATGAAGGACATCCTATTGCAATTGCAAGGCACACAGCACCAAGGGAATTACTGAAGAAAATTCTGCTCTTGCAGTGTTTTCCTAAGCATTCACCATTCACTGTTGGGAACAGGAAAGTGGGAAAGATAGATCTTTAATCTGACCACAGTGTTCTTATATAGTATGCCAGAGGACTATATTTACTTTGATGTGGCCCTCTCTGTGGGTTACATTCAATTCTGCCCTTGGATTTTGTGCATATTCAAACACTGCATGAATATAAAGACTGTGAAGTGTTACAGAGAACTACTGGTAGGTACTGTAGATAGTGCCTGTTTAAAAAATCATTGTGTTAACATTTCTTATTCTTGGGGAAATACAGTTAATTTCCTTATTACTCTTCAGAAAATTTACAGAGCATTTCCCTGTAAAAACATATTTATCTTTTTTGGTCACTTTCTAAATTCAACTGAATTTCAAAAGAGTGGTTTTTCTACCACTATGGACAGTTAATTCTTTATTTCATTTAGGTAAGAAACAGAAATAAGATCATTTGGAATAAAGATACTATTATTTTCTGAATTTCAGCAAATTTAGCATAGTCATTACACAGCACTGTAGTTAACTAAATAGTTTCCTGATTGTTCTGTGTATTTCAGAGGAACGGCCATCTCCTGGGAAACCACAGAAAGGACTGGTAGATCCTTACCCAGCATTTCAAAGAAGGAAAACCACTCGTTTTCTTAAAATTGGAACTCCCTTCTATCAGGACAATCAACTTCAGGTCAAAGTCTACTGGAAGAAAACAGGTTTGTCAAATTTTGCTTTACTATTTTCTCTAAGGAGGACTTATCCATCTCAGAGTTGTAGAACATTAACATAATATTATAGGTAATTAATAGTAATTATAGTAATTAATAGTTGAATCCTACACCCATTCTTTATCCCATCATCATCACATAAGAGGGAAATATTGCCTCTCTTTGTGTTTTGTCTGTGTTTTGTCTTACATGTCAAGGAAATTACATGAATCAGCTATCCAAAAATTATAGTCAGTCATGTTGGAACTCTGAATATTCACAGAGCTAAGACAATTTTTATTTTAGTAGAAATTACCTCTGTAAAGTTTTAAATAGCAGAATTTAGCATTACCCACAAAAACTTTGAGGAACATATGAATGTTTGGCTTTATGCCAAACTTTATCAGTCACCTTGATTTAGAGCAGAATGAATCACTGCTCACAAACAGAAAACATCTTGAAGTTAGTTTTCTTCTAGGCTGCATCTTTCTGGTTTTCAGAAAAATCTTAACAATAATTTTATGGTTTCGTCCTCCAATCAAAAGGAAAATGACATAAATTTAACATGTCTATTCATAGTCAGAAATCAATAAAGGCATTTTCCTTTCTTGTCATCTACGTTGATATAGGTTGCTCCAGTTTAGCCATTACAGGTTCATATGCTGTTATTTCAAAATGTGGTCATACTGTTCATTTTTTAACTTGGAGCAATTTACATGTGTAAATTGAATTCACTCAATTTATGTGCTTGAAATAAAGAACTACACAGTGGATAGTCATGTTTTCTCCTTGAATTTTTCAAAGAATTTCAGAAATATTTAAGTGCTTTTGGGTTTAGATGCGTGTGGCAACACCCTGAATGAGGACAGACTATATAAGTGTTCAATTATGCTATGTAACACAGGAATATGTCACACTGGATATTGTGGATTATGAGAGGTATTCTTAGCTTCTTATCCTTTGCCTGCCTTTTTGAATAGTTCCCTTACAGGTCCTGCTAGGCCAATTACTTTCAAATCCATCCTTATTCCTCCCTAAAACCTGCAAACTTTGGTTCAGCTGAGTACATGCACATTTTGAATATTTGTCCCTGTCTTGGCTATGCCAGGTTTTTTTTTTCTTGTTTTCGGCATTATATTTCATTTTTGGGTGGCCTCATGGAAAACTGTAACAATTTAAAGCTTAAATAAAGGTTGAGGCAATTTTAATCAGGAATATTCCGTTTACCAAAAAAATGTGGTTTTGTTATCCAAAGTGAGATTTATATATACTGAGCTTTGTAGGGACTGATCACCTTAAACTTTAGCCTCGACAAGTGAGATGTCAACTCATTGTCCAAGCTCCTTTTATTGTTAGAAAAGACAAGCAGGTGACTTATGCAGCAATTTGTCTCCCACAGCAGCAGAATTGCTCTCAGGAGGTGCTTCTCTTTTTTCCTGAGAACAGAGGGGAGCCTAGACAGCTCGTTTGTAGAGCGCTTAGAGATGCCTAATGACTCTCTGTGAGCTGAGGTTCTATTCTTGGCAGTCTGTGTTGAAAAGAATGAGGGACAGGATTCAAAGATGAGGAGACAATGATGTCTCCCACAGTCCTCAGACAGAGTTGTGCAACTCACAGCCTGCAGGCAAGATGCTGAGGCCAGTGGAACAATCAATCCCCATGCAGCTGTTTTCCTGCCAGCCTGCTGCCGGAAGAAAGCTCATGTGTCCTGTGACCAAAATGCCAGCACCCCTACTAGCACTCACCTTGTGAATAGTTTGCCAAAGTTGGTTATACTTAATGGAGGGAAATCCTGAGCAGAACAGCAATTTTCTTGTTCCAACACAGATACTGTGAATTAGGTGTCCACTATTTAAAATGGTATTATAACATAGCTATTGAACTTAGAGGCATTGCGCCATAGAAACTAAATGTTTCCATCTAAATCTGGAGTTGAATCACACTGTCTGCTACATACCTGGAGGTAATATTTGTATTAAAGGCTCTAAATGTCTATAAAAAGATATAAGGTAGTCAGCATCCTTATAGCAACTCATTGTTTGGAAATAAGAGGATTTCAAAGTGGTACAATTTCCAGAATTGGAGAATGTCAAAGACAGCTATGTCACAGACCTGTCAAAAAATGGCATGGATTTACATGCTGTCACCTTGTGCCACGGGTGCTCAGCTGAGTTGCTGACTGTACAGCTGACTCCTCCTGTGTGGAGCTGTGTGCATCCAGTTACATATGGGGACACCCAGAAACCCATTCTGGTCCTGGGCTGGGGGCGGGTTCTGTGAGGCACACTGGGGTGTTTAGGTACATGCCCCAGCCATGCCGTGGAAGATGCCTTCCTCTTTCTTGCAGAACAAGCAGTGATAGCAAAGGTGTGTTAAGAGGGGCAGAATGTGGCAGTTCATCCCACTTACCTTCTTTTTTTGCTTTTTTGAGAAGAAAACATCAGTATTCTGAGTGACAGCACATGCAGTAACTCAGCAGGAACCATTGCCTTGTGTGGAAGTAAAATATTGCCAATTACCTGCTCCTGAGAAGCCAGCAGCTTCTATAAGCTCTTGCGAGAGTTTGGAGATTATGTAGTGCATGGATGAGGTACTGTAAATTTGCTGGTAACAATTTACTGCAGAGCAGGTCTGTGTGACTGTGCAAGGAACACTGCAGGAAAATCACATTGTCTTCATGAAAAACAGCAGTTATTGAGACAGCTGTGCTGGGAACTGTACCCACACATCTTTCACCTTTATGAACTGCACTAGATCATGTTTAGGGAGTTGTAGGAGGTAGTAGAGTCTGGCAAATACAATAAGAAATACTGAGAGAGACCTTAGCTGAGCGTGCTCAGTGGCATGGCATCTGTTTTTATTGCAGGTAGGCAATCAGAGTTCAGATAGATCCTGACAGAAAAATTGACCTGTTTGTCTCTTACATGGTGGGTGAACACAGAAGTCCCTGTTGATTGCACTAATGTTCTCAATTTTGTGTAGTTTGCTATTAAAAATCAACACTTTTTTCTGGTGGAGAAACACGGCCATTTTGTAGTCCTAAAGTAGAATGTATAACTTTAAAACAGAAACAATTAAGAGGCCAGAATGAAACCATGTGAATTAACTAGGTTGATAATCATAAGGGTTACCATGATAAAAAAATAATTTAAGAAATAAACATCTCAAGCTTAAACATGTTGAACATTTGTAAATTGATCCAATTTCAGGTGGTTGTAGTAGTCTTTGCTTTGTCTGGTATGGTTTTCAAGTATTTTTTGGACTTTCTGTGTTACACTTCATGACATGAACAAGAAATTCTTGCAGAAACAATGATGTAAAAACGTTATTTAGATTTTGGATGGGCTGTTTTTTTAGATGAAGATTTAAACCAGTATATTATCACAGAATCACAGAATGGCTGGGTTTGGAAGGGATCTCTGGAGATGATCTAGTCCAACCTCCCTGCTAAAGAAGGTTCACTTGGAGTAGATTGCACAGGATCACATCCAGGCAGGTTTCAAATATCTCCAGAGAAAGAGACTTCACAACCCTTTTGGGCATCCTGTTACAGTGTTCTGTCACCCTCAAAATAAAGGATTTTTTCCTCATTTAGGTTAAAGTTTCTCAGTTTTAGTTTTTACACATTGTCCCTTGTCCTGTCACTGGGCACAGCTGAAAAGACTGTGGCCCCATCTTCTTAATACCCATCCTTAAAATATTTGTAAGCATTGTTAAGATCCTCTCTCAGTCTCTCTTCTCTAGGCTGAATGGGCCCAGCTACCTCAGCCTTTCCTCATTAGGGAGATGCTCCTGTCCCTTAATCATCTCTGTTGCCCTCCACTGGACCAGCTCCAGGAGCTCTGTGTCTATCCTGTCCTAAGGAGCTCAGAACTGGACACAGAACTCCAGATGTGCCTCACCAGGGCTGAGCAGAGGGGCAGGATCACCTCCCTGCTGGCAATGCTCTTCCTAGTGCCCCCCAGGATCCCACTGACCTTCTTGGCCACCAGGACACACTGCTGGCTCATGGACAGAAGGTTGTCCACCAGGAACCCCAAGTCCTTCTCCACAGAGCTGCTTTCCAGATCAACCCCTACCAGGTACTGGCACAAAGGGTTGTTCTTCCCCAGGTGCAGGACCCTGCCTTTGCTGAAATTCACTGAACTTTGTTCAACCCTACAGTTGCCCTTGTTATGCTGAAATAGTTTATTTTAGCTGTAATGAAACCTTTAATAGATGCTATGACAGCAGTCTTTCTCTTAGTAAGAACAGAGTTAATACTTTTCTATCTTAATAACTGCTCAGAATTTTTTATTGTATTCTGAATTCAGTGGTCATACCATTCTATGCAGATAAGAGATTTTAAAATTTGTTCTAAAATTTCCTCTCACACTAAGATGTCTCTCTTGAAGAATTTTTACTGTGTCCCAATGCTGTAGCCTCACAGCATGCCATGGATTACAGAAACAGAAGAAAAGACCTGTGTGGATTGCTTATATCATTTAAAGAAACACAAACATACTCCTAAGGTTGTTCTAGATAATTTCTTTATTTTCTTTGCTCCCATTTTACCTGAGAAACTATTTTGCTTTTGAATTTTAATAATTTCACTCATTTTAAAGAGCTAAATATAGGTCAGAATCACAGAAGAATTTAAATGGGCAGGAAGGGACTTCTGGAGGTCAGTGGGTCCAACCATTTGCTCAAAGTTGAGCTAACTGTGAAGTTAGCTCAGGTGAAGTTTTTCAGTTCTGTCTGTAAAGCCCTGTAAAAGATATTGTCACTGTTTTTTCAATGACAAGGAATTTATCCTCCATCAATACCAGCCTGCAGAGGCCATCTAAGTTTATTGCAATGTGCCTTAGGATTTCCAGAAGGTGTGGTGATGTCTCTTGACTATTCAAAGACTGTTCTTCCATGACTGAAGATCTGTTCCTCAGTGAACTTTGCAGATGAGCCCCTAGGAAGGCAGTGAAAAGAACACAGTGATGACATCAGGGCTGAAGCTCTTGGTTTTATATCATTCTTCTGAACAGAATTCATCAGATCTCTGTCCTGTGCAAGAACTGCACCAGAGGGGGTGTTGCACACTATTGGCAAACTGACTTTGTTACACAGCAAAGCAATGACTGCATATCAGTACTCAGAAGTTGAACACAATGTTTGAATAAAACTCTGAGTAGAGGGAGAGATTTCCATATATATGCATCATAATGTGCCACAATTTGGTAAGCAGAAAAGACTTATCTGGGCCTGTTCTTCAAGTGTCATTTCTTAAGTCCTATTAACTTCAGCAAGCATAAGGCATGAATGGAATGTAGAATCTGGACTTTACATTAAAATAAAACTCTTTCTGAAATAATCTTTCCGTTTGCATAGTTTGGTATGCTGACAACAATCACTTCAGGATGTATGCTAGCAAAAATACCTCCACACTTCAAGCAGTGCAAGGTACTTAGCAAATGCACATGATGTTGCTAGAGAGAGTCATCCAAAAGCATGCTGCATATGAATACAATAGCTCCTTTCTGAAGGAGAAAAATGTATTTTCCTTGCTGCCTGGGATTAGAGAAACAGTACATTCCTTAAACAGCATTAATCTCCCTCTTGTAAATGAAAACTATAATGTGTTCCATGGCCAGACATTTTGGCCATCTTGATGTGTGAAATTAGAAATTGTCAAGTAGTGGAATCAAATTAAACAAATCTCTTTTAACTCCTTGGTGCTGAGGTCACAGAGTACCATCCATTACCAAAAATGGATGCACTCTGAAACCTCTATTTAAAGGGATTAGATAGTTAGCATGATTAAGAACCTCAGTATTTTGTGCAGTAATCAAGACTGAAAGTGTGAAAATAAAAAGATGCTTAAGTTTTCTCTGCTTTTCTGTGATTGGGAAACTAAAGAGCTGAGTGTTTGACTTAGCTGAAAAACCTCCAAGTTGCTGCAAATCTGTGTATGAAAATAAAATCTTGCACACAGAAGGAAAAAATCCCACCTTTTATGAACTCTCCTCATCAGTTCTCATCACTTGCTGCAGTAATGATAATGCACTAAAATATCAGAATGTAATTTCTTTCCAAAGTGCTTGTCACAACAGTATTTCCTAAGTCGTTACTCTGCCTTCACTAACATTTTCTCAGTGCCTGTTATTTGAGTATAATACAACTCTCCTTGCTCAGGTAAAGTTGTAGTTTCCTTTTTTTTAAATTAAGTCTATGTGCATTTACTTCCCCCTGTTTAAACACTTTAAGTACCTCTAGATTTTTAAAATCAATATATCTGCCTCTTGGTTTTGCTTAAAAAGACAAATATTTAAAATGCATTAAGACTTGGCTTCAGGCTTCTTTCTTTGTGTTTCTGTAACTGCTAAAGCAGAAGAAAAAAGAATACTTAAGGCAGGGAGAGGCAGAGAATCCTCCATTGTCTGATAAATCAGCCAAACAAGAATAATGAATTAAATTACAGAGAAGAATAAAATGCAAGGCACGGCAAAGCAAATAGAGAGCTAACACAAATACTTTTAAACTCAGATCTTAGGAAAACAAAATTAAATTTCACTTAGTTCAGGGACATAAATGAAGTGACTGTGCTGACTCTTTGTTTGTAATAGGTATTTCATATGGCAGGTTTTGAAATGAAAGCTTTCCCATTGATAACACTTATCAAATGGTCCTTTCTATGGAAGTAGAGCCATTGAAAGTAAAGAAATCCTTCACTGGCAGTTGGAGTTTCCAGCTCTTACTGTAAAGAATTCTGCAGTACTTGCTTAACACTAAAGCATTATTTGCTTTGGTACTAGCTGTTGCACCGGGCAGGTTAGTGTTTGAGCAGCTGGCCATATTCTAATTATTGATATTCAAGCAGTAAAATACTTGGTACTTCAAGATATCACTGTGGTCCAGATGGTTCTTTCCACAGAATGACCTGACTGTTAATTATAGTAAAGTATACACTAATATATTGCCCTCAGACTTCCAGCAGAACACAGGGACTTTGTCTCAGCAGTGGCTGATAGTGTGGGTATACATAATGTGAATTAGTACTTAGGGATTTAATTAGTAAAGCTGGCTCTAAGCTTTACTAGGTCTCTTCAACTAGATCACCTCTTTAGAAATGCACTGGTAGGTATTACAGAATTAGCTTTTCCACATGTGCTACTCCTGACTTAGATGTCTGTATCATATGGGCTTCCACAGTATCATGCCTGGGGATGTGGGTAGTGCTGTAAGCTTTAATTATCATTGGAAATTATTCTGGAATTAAAAGAATATCCTGACAGAAGTATCTGTGTGGTTCCTATACCTCCCTAACTTTGTCTTTCTCCTTTACTTTGTCTTAATGTAGTTTCAGAAACAATCTCTTTGCCTTTTTTAAAAGGATGTAAAGGGGAGCATCTGACCATCTCCATTTCTGCTTGATTTACCGTATGAAGTGCCTATAGGACTTCAGTTTCTGTCCAAATGTGAAATACTTAAAATACTTAAAATGTTACTGGTTGGAGTCATGAAAAACATCAACCACAAATAATAGAATTTGGTAGAGCAGATGGTTTTCAAATTCTCAAATAGTCTGCAACTGATTAGTGGGGCCAGTTAAAAAGTTTTAAAATTACATTTATAATGGTGGCAACCTCAGTGGCATCTCCCCTGCAAATGGGACAGTATTGGAAAGTCTTTTCAAAAGCAGTTTTCTGCATTTCTTCATTATTTCACAGTCAGAACAGAAATCCATTACTTGTTGCCTTGCACTTGCTTCCAAACCTCCATACCTTTCAGGGTGGGTGGTTAAAGCTCTTGGATAAGAGATTTAGAGGCAAGTTTGTCCAGCTGCTAGTCTCAGGAATGTAACTGGAATTGACTCAAAGTCTGCCAGGAAATCAAATAATTACTAGTCAAATCAGAACTACCCACTGTGTTCCCAGAGCACAGACAGCACAGAACACTGATTTTTACTTAACAGGCACCCACTGATATTTGCTGAAGGCTGTACTGGACGGGTTTGTACATTTGTACACTTTGTACATTTAAAGCATTTATTGTTAATTTAAAAATTTATATCGTGTGGGCTGTGCACAAGTCCTCAGTACAACCTGAGTCATACTCCAGAACACCTTTAATCATGGTGAAAGTGCTTTTAATTTGACTTAATTTATGCATTTAAAAGAAGTCTTCTTTTTATTCTTAAATTTAGTAACTGATAGAAATTTAAGCTTGATTTCTTTTGAACTTACATTGAAAGTTTAAATAGAAATGTAATTGCAAATTAGCTGGTCCATGGGTTCAATCTAAAGATTGTGGAATGCATACCTGCAATCAGACTGCAGGTACACATTCAATATTCCATTGCAAAATAATTTAACAAGATTTGATCCTCTTGAAGGCACTGAAAAGAATTAACCAGCCAACTAATAAATAAACTCTTGCCCGATTTTTAATTCTTCAGGAAAAAATACATTTTAAAAACCAGCATCTTTATCTACCTTCTACGTGTCTGTGTCTGACTAGTAAAATTTTCTGGATTTCTAATTATTTCCTGAGTATTACCACAACATATAAAGTTAATTATTTTAACAAACACTATACTTCATATATAATTACACATACACACACACACTTATATATAGTATCACTAAACTTGAATAGCAATGTCTGATGTGAGGCAGTCTCAAAAACTGAGGGGTAAAACAGCAAGCTTTTCATCATCCAGGTATCACAGAATATTCTGAGTTGGAAGGGTTACAGAAGGATCACTGAGTCCAGCTCTTGAGTGAATGGCCCACAACCCTGACACTGTTAGCTCTGTGCTCTGACCAGCTGAGCTCTTCCTCTCCTTTCCCCAGACTATCACTAGGTCATGCTGTGTCAAAGCTCTGTCTCACAGGCTTACAGGACCATACCTGGAGCAGTCCTACCATTCCTGCTGTGAGTAAAAAGTGCTGAGGTTCAGCAGTTTACGAGATGCTTCTCATGAGCTATGGGCTAATAACTGCTCGTGAGTGCTCTCTTAGCCTGCTAAGTTTTGGATAAAGCATTGATCTTATGATCCAGGGGAAGTTAACCTTTCAGCAGGGAGTCATCATGCTTGTGGTGAAGGTGGTTTAAACTAATGAGAGTCCTCTTGTAAACTGGGTCAGTTTTCCTCCACGTGCCTCTTTTTAATCTGTATTTTTAATTAGCTGGTTTATAAGGTTGCCATAAAACCGGTTGCATAAACACTACAAATAAGGGAAGGAAACTGGACTATTTGAAGAAATAGCTACAGTTGGAGGGAAAGAAACCAAAAAAAGGGTATCTGAAACTGAAATTATAATCTAATTTTAAGATGACCCCTATATGCAGCTAATGTATAATAATTTAATATCAGTTTCTTTTGCCCCTGTGACTGTAAACTGGATGCAAAAGTGTCCATAGTGGTCTAGACCAAAGATCCTACCCAATATGTGTTCTGTTCTTGGCAGTGGCCAATAGCAAATCCAAAGGAACATAAGAATAGGGAAAG
>VWYI01008894.1:0-14080 GCA_013399455.1 Anthoscopus minutus
ATGCAATCTTGAAGATCCACTGTTACGGCTTACCCAAATAAACATAAGACCTCTAAAGGCAAGAGAGTTCAACTATTAACCTAATACTGTCATATTTACCCCTAACCATATCCCAAAGTCCCACATCTACACATCTGTGGAGTATCTTCAAGGATGGTAACCCTATCACTTCCCTGGGCAGCCTCTTCCAATACTTGACAGACTTTGAAGAAATTTTTCTTAATATCCAAACTATACCTCCCCCAGCACAACTTGAGGCCATTTCCTCTTGTCCTATCACTTGTTACTGAGTAGAAGAAACCAACCCCTGCTCTGTCACAACCTCCTTTCAAGCAGTTGTAGAGAGCAGTAAAGTCTTCCTGAGTCTCTTTTTCTCCAGGCTGAACACCTCCAAGTCTCTGAGCTGCTTCTCATCCGTCATGCTCCGGACCCTTCACCAGACCTTCTGTTGCCCTTCTCTGGACATACTCCAGCAATGTCTTTCTTGTCATAAGGGGCCCAAAACTAGGTGCAGCTCTCAAGATGTGGCCTCACCAGTGCTAAGTACAGTGGGAAAAATCACTGCCCTGGTTCTGCTGGCCACACTACTGCTGACACTGGCCAGGATGCCATTGCCTTTCTTGGCCACACACTACCTCATGTTCAGCTGTTGTCAACCAGCACCTCCAATTACTTTTCCACCAGGCAGCTTTCCAGTCACTCTGCCCCCAGCCTGTAGTGCTGTATGGGGTTGCTGTGACTCAAATGTAGCACCCAGCACATAGTCTTACTGAACCTCACACAGCTGGTCTCCATTATTGATCCAGCCTGTCCAGATCGTTCTGTAGAACCTTCCTATCCTCCAGCAGATCAACACTCCCCTCCAACTTGGTGGGCTCAATAAGGAGCCCTGGGAACACCACTTGTGACCATCTGCCAGCTGGATTTAACTCTGCTCACCACTCTGAGATCAGCCATCCAGCCAGTTTTCTACCCAGCAATGAGTGCACCCATCCAGACCAGGAGCTGCCAGTTTCTCCAGGAGAATTCTGTATCAAAGTGTCCAAAGTTTTACTAATGTTCAGGTAGACAACATCCACAGCCTTTCCCCCACCCAAAAGGCTGTCACAGAAGATCAGGTTAGCCAAGCAGGACCTGCTTGTCATACTCATGCTATGGGCCTAATGACCTGGGTATTCGCTCAGCTGGGACCTCCCCAGTGAACCAGAACAACTGAGAGATGAAAGTGGCTCCATGAGCACTTTCACCATCTCCCTCAGTGGATCCCATTTGGTCCCATGGACTTGTGTACCACATTTCAGTGTTGCAGCAGGTCATTGACCAGTTCCCCTTTGGGCTATGAGGGTTTCATTCCAGTCCTTGTCCCTGTCTTCCAGCTTGGGGAGCTGGATACATGGAGAACAGGTCCTGCTGGTAAAGACAGAGGCAAAGAGGGCATCAAGCACCTCAGCCTTCACCTCATCCTTTGACACTGTGTTGCCCACTGCATCTAATAAGTGATGGAGATTCTTATGAGGCTCCTTTTACTGCTAATGCATGTATAAAAACATCTTCATGGTCTTTTTCATCAGTAGACAGATTAAGCTGTAAATTGAAAGCTTATACATGTGATTGCTAACTTTAACTGTAACAATGTATTAAAAGACTGATGATGACAGCTGGAAAAATTAGAAGGATCTGAAGAATTCTCTCCAAAATTCTATTTCTATTTTCAAGGATATTAACAAAAAAGTTTACAGTTTTGGTACCTTTCTGAGTCTAAGATGACCCCACTTTTCTTTATCACTGCCTTGATATCGTCCAGGGGCAGAACCAAGCAGATACACTCTAAAAAAAGAAAAAAACAACAGATTTTTGTAGATCTCAAGTGCTTTGGTTTGTAAAGTAGCAAGGTATTTCAGTAAAACTTATCAGCAAGACTGAACACTCAAGTGCAACCAGAAACATGTAATGTCTCTCATGGGATTTATAATACAAAGAAAAGTGGATTTTCAGCTGCACAATTTATTTTCAGCATCCTCTATGGCTGTCATGCATCACCAGGCTGTTCTACAGCAGACACAAGAACTACATCTTTTTCAGTGTATAAAAATGCAGAAGATAGATAATGTTAGCAATACACACAAATAGCTTGTTTAGCACCTAACTGGGCACGTAATTTTGAGTAAAGTAAATCTACTGCTAGATCCAAATCAGCAGATTCAGGTATGAATTTTCATTTGGGCACCTAATAGTTCAGATGCAAAGTACAGCTTTTTCAACACTTCCTAGTAATGGGTTTAGTAGACTATTTGACTTTGCACTGTAAACAGGGAAGAGATCTGCCTGAAGTCACAACAAACAGTTGCTTTAAGAAGCTGTTCCCTACTGCATACATCTCATGCCTAACTTTATCCATGACTGAATGCCCCCTAGCACATAAAATGGAAATCCTTATCCTAACAAGGGACTCTTTTTTAGCCCATGCATAAACTGCTATCAGCTAGGGCTCAACTTATCTGTTTAACCTCATGCTCATCATCAATGCAATCAAAGCAGCAGTTAGCTCACCTGATTATAAAGTACTTTCCTTTGTTTTTACTCTTTCCAATCTTTTAAGACTCCATATAAAGATAAAAGCACTTTTTAATGTCTAAACTAGACAAGGTTTCAAACTATTTCCACCACCATATATGACCATTTTCAGCTTCTCTTTCAACAATTTTTGCTCAGATTATAAACCAGCAATTAAGTTGCCAGGGAGAATAACACTTTCTGAATTAAATGTTCATATTTAAGTGGAACTACTTATTAGAAGTAAATTAAGCATCCTGAATTATTTTTAAGTAATATCAGCAACGTGGTATTAGAGAGGACTATTCCAAGACCAATTAGACACACTGCCCACCAAAACAAATCCATGCCTGTTATAGGCAAAATTCTATAGGTATGTATGTGCATTGAAGTCTTCTTACAAACAGAAGACTATTCTGAATAAAATATACATTCTGGTAATCTTTGCTTATATGACCACTCTTACAGGACAAACCCTATACAAGACAATTTTTTTTCCACTGGTAATATTACTGGTGTAAATACTTGAGCCAGACTGGCTCAAATGAAACCAAGTCCTTATAGCTAACTTCTGTAAAGTTGCTGCTGGTGCACCTTTCTTCCTTCTTTTAAAATGCACGTTTATAAAACTAGAAGTTGGTCAATTTGACATAATCTACATAAGAGATTTTTTTTAAACTGCATAGTCATGTTTGAACACTCAAGACTGAAACAAGATTTCTTTACAATATAATCACAAGGTCTAACAGATCCTAAAGCAGATATTTAATTTTTAGAAAAACCCTTATGTGCAAAAAACTTAAGATTATACATACCTTGTTTCTGATAAATCATGTTCTTGAATCAGATCTATCCATTCCTTGAGAGCAGGATAACCATAAGCTTTCAAGTAACTTATTAGGTCAGCTTTAAAATTAGTTGCAGATTCACCAGCAGAACCAGATGCTCCCTTAGGCAGCCTTGGATACAACGGGCTTAGCCATATTCTTAAAAGAAAAAAGGAAAAATCAGCCATATAAATATGCACACCATGCATTAGTAACACACGGGTTTAGTATGTGAGTAAAGCACATCTGAAGGTCCTAAACAAATACTTGACAGATTCATTGTGATACCAACTACAGACGTCTTGTCTTCTACATAATCAGCTTCAAATCATAAAACTAATACTTTCAAATGAAAACAGCATATCCACATATACATTTACAGCTTTCACCACTGGTCAGGCTCAGACTTAGTAACCATCAATCATTTCATCAACATTTTCTGTAGGACCAGAACTCTGCAGTGTGTTCTGCCAAACTACTGGTTTGTGCAACTTCATAGAAAACCACCAAATAAAGCATCCGAAAGCTTTATACATTTTGAAGAGTAGCCCACAACAACAGGCTGCCTCTCAAGAACCTTCATCTGAGTATAATAAAAATAGGATGGACATCATACAGAAAAAACATTTAGCATTTCTTTCCAGTCCCACATTATTGCAGGCATGGGAACCAAAGATTCTGCATTAACAACTTTAAAATATACTGATACTATCCTTTGAAATTCAGAACCTCCATATTGTGATACTACATACCACTGCAGTAAGCAAAAGCCAAAAAAGAAAACTATTTCTCATATTTGACAAGTAGGAGAACTTGTTTAGTATCTCAACAGGTATTTTCATGCCTTCTTACCTTTCTGAAAAGCTAACTGCCATAATATACTAAAGCTATCTGTAAGATTTAAAGGCAAAAAAATCAGTGGCTATTTTTGCCACTCAAAGAGCTCTTCTCAGACAAGTGAAAGCTCAAAACCCTGTCATATTTAATGGCAGCAAAATGGATGTCAATGTGACAGCAACGTCTGTAAAACAACTTTCCATTAGTTTGAAGAAATTTTATACCCTGATTTATTGTGATCATCTAACTAAAAAAATAAATGGTAAAATAGTTTTGGCTATAAAGATAGCCAAAAACTGAACAGGTTGAGGACCCTTATAGTAACATGCAACTTAATCCTGTTTTTTGTGCTCTCAACAAAACTATATTCTAAACTGGCCATTAAGTTTAAAAAATTCTACCAAAAAAATAAAACAGGAAAAAAATTCCTTCCTGGAAAGGATACTGAGCAAATACTAGGTCATCTACTGTATTATGGAACCAGTGATGTCCAACATTTATCAGACTACATTCTAGATACAGTCACAACAAAACCAGAACATTTTCACATCTACATTATTCTTGCAGTATTAAGGTAATTTTTAAATAGCTGCTTCAGATCTATATAAATGGTTCTTTATAGCTACAAAGTTTTTTCATAAAGAGACAGCACAACATAATAAAATTTTGTATCAGACTGACTGATTTTAAGCTATCAGCCAATTGGGAATATATCTTTGTTCACAGGAGAAAAGAAGTAGAGTTCAGATTTCGATAGCTACTCGCTTTCTAAGCCAAATTTTTAAAATGTCTGTTTTAGAATAGCTCTATCTTAAAAGTGTAAGGCTTGCAACACTACATCACCTAATATCCTGTCTCCAGCAGTAGCAAATACCTATGGAAGCTATTAAACATTCACCTGCTAGGGATTGTTGCTTACCCCTGAGTTTTCTGGCGCCAATCTTCAGCAATAAGGTTGGATGTATGTATCACAACTCGAAGACCTTCTTCATATAGCAACAACATCATCTTCCTTTAAAAAAAGATATAACTCTTCATCTATTTCAAGTACACTGAGTGTAGGAGATAAATTAGGAATTAATTTAAAAGCTCCATGTCATTACTTTCAAAAATTTGTTCTGCACCACACAAGCATTTAGAGTTCAATCCATATGTATGCCAAGCTCACGTGGCAGTCATTAAACTATCCCCGTATATTTTATTCTGGAGTACAGCTAACATCTCAGGCAACTAATTACCCAGAAAAAAAGTGAATAGTTGCAGAACACTTACTATATGGGCACAGTTTTTCAGATAAACTTATCTCTTTGCATATAGTCAGAAAAAGAACTAAGGAACACTGAAAGGCCTTTACTTACAGCTGAATTTACTAAAACCTAGTTACTTCCTCTTAAACAGACTTTTACTTTAAAAGATGGTATGTAGCTACCTAATCATTGCAATAGCAAAAAAGTTATTTATGATAATTTTTAAGCTACAGCACAGAAGAATTTTAAAACTAGTAACTGAGATAAACATACACATCTGTATCTTTTGTAAAGAGAATTGCTCAAATTTTCATATCCCAGTTTTCATTAGCTGTGTAAAGACAGCACATCCATGTGATCCCAAAGGATGAAACCCAAACTGAACCCAAAAGATCTTTGCTAAAATATAAGATCTGTCCTTATATGTAGATTTATATCTATAAAATTCTCTTTGTGACACTTTTAATACATCCAATTCAAGTTCCTTCTCTGAGAACACTCCCAGATTCACTAGTTATTTCCAGATCCTCCATATGAACTGAGAAACAACATCAGTAAATCAGTGTTGTGTTGGCTCTGCCTATGACTGATCAAGTTTTCATTACAGTTTTAGTATTAAGATACGATTTAAGAGCCAGGACCTGCAGTCCACAGATCTTAGACAAGTTCAACTTCAACTGTTTAGCTTGCACATCTCATATCTACTCAATAGCTAATTTGTCTCATTAAACTAGAACAATCCTGCCATCTCTAAATAGAAGAAAATTATGGAAGCTTTAAGACTCAACAATTTCTATGAAACCCAGTTTTGCTGCAGACCTTTCTGCTTCATAGTGTTACTTACGTATGGTGAGTTCCAAATGCAATATCCAGTTTAGCCTACAAAATTAAAAGTTGATCATTAAATATTGCTATTGTGCATTGCTTCTTATTCTGTTTAATTTCACTGCTCCCTAGTGGACAGATCACAAAATACATTCCCTTCCTTCTCAAAAATTCTAATGCACCCTCCACTTTCTACACACTAGATTTTAAGCGGTAATGCAACTCTTGCTGGGACTGCTCCAGAATTTGTGCCTCTCTTACTACCAGCATTTTCAGAAATAATCAGCAGAAAATAACTCAAGGCTCCTGCTGGACACCAAGCTGAATAGAAGCCAGTAATGTGTCCTTGCACGAAAGATGACGATGCCAGCAGGTCAAGGGAGGGGATGCTTCCCCACTGTTGAATACCAGTGAGGACACCCCTGCAGTACTGGGTCCACATTCAACAGCAAACTCAGGATCACCAGACTGTTTCAGAGACAACAAAATTCCAAGATCATTTTCCACCTAACAAAAGCACAGTGCCCCCATGATAATTAACTTTACCTGGCAAAATCTTGAAACACTGGCAAGTTGCCATAGCCAAATCCTCCCCCAGGATGAAGCCAATGGCTTCACCATTTAGGTACAGCAGAACAATGAACATAACATCAGAGACAAAATGGCATGTGCCAGGAAGAATGCTCACAGCAATTTTAACAGCATTACAGAAATTATTTGTATCAGCATTTTCTTGTGTAAAACGTATTTGGAAAATAGTAACTCCTTGATGAGATTTAAGATTATAGTGATTCTAGGACTAAGTTCCGTGCTTTACACAAAAATAATGCTTCCTTTTCAGCCACTGTAAGAACTTGAGTGTAACATTTTAGTGGAGGTGAGCAGCTCTTCTGTGAGCCTTGTGACATTTCTGTGGGCAGCTGTTGTGTACAAACTTATGTGGGGGATCATTGGGTGACCAGGATCATTGTTACCATGTTCCTGTGGTCCTGGTATGGATATTCCTCAAAGTGTAATAAAGAACTTCCTACATACGGTGTGTCTTTTCATCAATAATAATACTTTGAGTGCAAGAGATGGCTTAACTTCAACCAAAGAATGATACAAATGTTAATTACCTGACAAAAGCTAATATTCTCATAAGGCCGTGCTTGTGCAATTAGTTCAGCTTTGGATTCTCTCTTCTCACCATGAACTATCAGCAATGGTTTCTTCCTTAAACAAAAGGAGATTACCTTTAAAACACCGAGTGAATCAGCAATTAGCCTAAACCATTCCTTCACGTAGCTATGACATCTGGCCCCTAAATCTGACAGCCCACCGGAAAGATGGCACTGAAATCAATATGCCTGATTAACTAACTCCAAATAGCAGTAACCACCATAGAACAGACACTGGAAAATTGGAACAGAAGAAAAGGGAAACAGGAAGTGTAGGGTAAAGCAGACACCAAAACAAAAACTCTTAATATAAGATCATACAATAAACTCTTGTCTTTATAGCTGGAAACAGACAAATGTAAGCTATCAAAAGCACCCATATATACAATATGGATCTAAGACAATTTAATAACTATTATCTTATTGGGAAGATGCTATATTGATAGGGAAAAGGAGAGGGACTATTCTGGCAGTAATTTGGCGTTCACTTCCTAAAACTAAACTTCTGGTCCTGCCAACAAGATCTGCAGGGCGGCGTGTTGCCTCCCTAGGGTCCAGGTAAGAGACATCACCAAGAAAATTCCCAGCCTGGCTCAGCACACTGATTATGGGGTTTTCAACCCAACAAAGTCTTAACAAGGCTGCAGACAAGCAAGAGGCACCTCAGGGCCTTGGGACAACTGAAGACATCTGGAGCACAAGTTGTGTTCTCTTCTATCCTGCCAGTTACAGGGAATGATGGGACAGGATGGAGATAACTGCAGAGAGCACAAGCAGCCAAATACATAACCACAAGACAGCACTATAAGGCATCCCTTTGCACCCCCACTGGGATACTGGCATACTTAAATACTTTTATAAAGCACCTGCATATCACGGTACAGGGAACAAACAGGAGGAACTGGAGATCTGTGTGCAGCCACAGGGCTTTAATCTCATTGCAACTACAGAGACATGGTGGAATGGCTCACACAACTGGAATATTGTCATGAAGGGCTGTTTAGGAAAGACAGGAAGGTGTAGTAGTGGAGTTGTCCTCTACAAGAGGCAACACTTGGAACATATCAATCAAGATGTTATGGTTTAGGATAAAAAAGTAGATCAGTAAGAGTGACATTGTTGTGGGTATTTGCTGCCCACCATCTGATCAGCAGGACTAAATGGATGAGCCTTCTACAGCAGCAGAACAAGCAGCCTCAGACAGGTTCTTGGGCACTAATAACCCTGACATGTGCTGGAGAAGCAAGACAGCAAAGTATAAACAGTACAAGAAGTTCCTGAAGACAGCTTTCTGATGTGTAGTGGAGGATCCCAAAAAGAATAGTGCACTACTCACACTGGGGTCCCCTCCAACCTTACCCACTCTGTGATTCTGTGAACTCTGGTTCTACTGCCATTCAAGCAAAATGAAAAAAAAGGCACATAATATGTTAACTTCATCTACAGGAGTTTGCAATTATCAGAAAGGAATTTCAAGCAAAGAATGCTTTTATGATAATACCCATCAACTTAGTATATCACATCCATGAAATGATCCTGATCCTTTTCACAGTTTTCTTCTGCCCTTCCTACATTCTGTCCTTTCTCTTGCACTATCTGGCCCTTGACTCAGTAAACTGTATGGCAAAATGCATCTTGTTCCATCTTTACAGATTATCTACTCCCACGTCATTGAGGCCGAAAATGGGACCTTCTCAGTGTTAACTAATAAAAATCAGAAACCAGCTATCCTGAACTCTGACCATTTATCAGTCTTGAAACTGATAACTCAAGAAATCAGAGAACCACAACTGTGGAATACGAGTAGAAAGAAAACTAAGAGACTACACGTATCCAATTGGTAACAATCATTTGCTCTGCAAAGAAGTGTTTATCATTCACTTAAAACGGGACCTTGTATAAACAGAAATTATCTGGAAATTTCATCATTTCACCTTTGTAAAACAAACATACCTGAATTCCTGTGGGTACTGTCTTACAAGCCATCCCACATCTATACAGTAGTTAAACTTGTATGTAAGAAAAAGAAAACAGACTCATTATAAAGAAAAAAAAAGCCAGTTCAATCAACTATAGCAAAAAAGCTTTCTATATAAGGTCATCACACATTACTCATATCATATATAGCATATGCTAAAAACATGCATATTTTTCACATCCTGTCTTTCATTTCTCTTTAACAAGTCAAGAATGAATTTAAGTTTCTCAAAAGTATCCATTAGGGCTCATAAAATTTACCATCCAAGAAAAAAAAGAATCACATGCAAATAATGTTAAGCTTAGATTCAACAATCATCTCTTTGCCATGTGTTTATATCATAAATTATGGCAAAAGCTTCTAGGCAATAAGGAAGATATCATTCCTAGATTGCAAGGCCTTCTTTCTTTCAGAAAATGTCATTTATATGAGCATAAATACATGCTTCTCCATTGCACATTCCTTAAAAACAGGAGAAAGTAGTCTTATAACTGCCTTAATTCTACAGCAGAACATAGGTTGGTGTTTATATTTCAATAAATTGTTGAACAGTCGAAAACATTTAGAATTCCCTCTGTATTTTAACAAGGTTCCCTGCTAATATATCAGCTATGTGGCACAAGCATAGATTATCGAGTTTAAGATTAATGAAGTTAAACAAGCAAAATCAGTTTGACAAACAGGAAACTCACCTGGGCAGAAGATACGAGAGTTCCAAAAATAGGAGACAAAATATCTATCAAAAATATTAAAGCACAAATAAATAAAAAATACTTCAAGTAAACATTTTGCATCTCAAACAGTTTGATAACTACCACAGCACAAGGGCCAAATTGTTCATAGATCTGGTGTAACAGAGGCATTCACAAGTTTACTGTTTCAAGTATTCAAGTCATTGACTCTCCTGTGAATCACTTAGGATTATATGCATATAAAAATTAATCTTCTCAAAGCAGAAAACAAGTTTTAAAAGCTAATTAGGAAAAAGTCAAACATCATATTGAGACAGGGACATTAAACTACTCTCTCCCCTATTGAGTGGCCTTGAAGACCTGTGGCAGGGTAGTAGCAATAAGGGCATAGTTAATGCTTATTCATCTGCTGCAGACTGATTGTGGGATATGTGGATCCATAGTTCAATCACAGGAACACAAGAAACTAATCCAACTGGGGATTTGTAACATCAAAAACTGAAGCACAGTACCAACTTGCAAACATACCCTGTAAGTAATTTCCATGATGTGTAAATTATGTAACACCCTAGCTCTAGAGAAATCTGGTTTAGCAGGTTAAACAAACAAGGAATACTGCCTGGCCACCAGCTCAACTAATCACTTAGCAGGACTCCCAAGAGAGAACAGGCCAAAAGCCATAAATTCACAAAGCATATAAAAACATCCTGCAGTAAGGCTATTGAAGTCTCTGACACATGCTTGTGCTACTAGGCATCAGGCTGAGGAAAAGTTATAACCTAATTATATAGATCTTGAGTAATTTCTTCTCCCTCAAACTACAATTTGTTTCTGCCTTATTTTATTGTATTTCTGTACACAATTCTCTTATTAATACTTGTTTCTGATTCTGTCTTCTGATGTATAAGGTCTTATTTCTAACTACAGGGATGTTTACAGGTGCACAAAGTTCTTCCCCTTACATTAACAGAACATTCCTGAAGCATCAGTATTGTACACCAAAGACTCCACTCCATCTTGACTGATGGACAGCTCTCTCCCAGCTGAATTTCATGAATCCCACACACAGAACTTCAGAAGTACTGCATCCAGTAATAGTGAATTACTAGGTCTAAACCACTGAGTAGCAAGGAGGCAAGTGTAAACATCAATGTAGGGAGTTAAGCACCCAAGAAAAGCACCCCTTTAAGTGCCACAAAGACAAGTGTTTTTCCTCGGATTAGCTCACAGGGAAAGGAGCAATAAGAAGCAGCATGACTTGCCTTGACTAAATACACATTAGATTTCTGCAGCTTAACTCAAGTTACAAGTATTAGCAAATAAAGCTTTATACACTATACTTTTAAAACAGAAAGGTTCAGGTAACAGAAACAATTTCTACATTTACAATATGAAACCTCAGCGACACCAGGAAATAAACGCACTTTAAAATATCCACAAACTAAAAATAAGCATTCTCTTGCTCTCTCCCAAAAGCCCACTTCTAGTAGAAGCCATTTGTTCACCTTTTATGTGCAGGGCACCAGAATTATACTTCTGTTCAATTCCACTGACTTTAGTGAGAAAAAACCTGAAAGGATTATCTCCAGTCACCAAATCCCAGGTATCTTGGGCTTCAGTGGGTGTTGCATTATACTCCTGTTCTTCCATATTCTCTGAGAGTTTGTCATCTTCGCAAAGACTCAAAGAATGTTCTTTGGGCACATCATGTATTTCTTCTTCCACTGTTTCTTTGTGGGAATGCTTTTGCTGATCTTCAGGCTCTTCATCACTACTAGAAAGACACCAACCTGAGCCTTCTTGGCTTGGTCTCTGTTTTGCTGCTGGAGGTGTTTCTGAGGAAAGACTTTTATCAGTGAGCTTCAGGGGAGAAGCTTTCCTCTTGTGAGCAGCTTTCCTAGCATCAGAGCAAGGATATTGTGGTCCACTGGTTCTACCACATGCAGCATCCGACAGTGAAGACGTACATGGTTTTTCACTGTCAGAATTTTCCTCGGCACTTTCATCACTGCTAGATACTGTCCATTTACCATGTGCACCTTCCTGAAGCATGTTCCTAGAGACGAAAAAACACCAAACAAAAATTGTACGTTTTTGTTATGCTCAAGTCTATCTCCCTTCCTAGTTCCCATCTATTAATTACTAAGGAACTGTGCTTTGATATTTGGCAGAATCTCCAGGAAATTACATAGTGTACAAGGCTTGCTTCTGTGCCCGGGAAACAAAGAAACACGTGCTAAGGGGGCAAACATCAAATGGGAAGCAGCAACTATGAAAACCTACACATGGACAACGACCAAGACACAGGTATCTACGGGAAACCATTCTAAAAATCAGAAGTGTGAGCCGCACTATACAGGTATTTTCCAATGACTGAGCGATCCAGCGCGCTCTGCTAGGGATTCAGGAGCGCGGGGCCAAGCTGGGGCTGCGCTTCCCGCCAACCTCCGCGGGAAGCCCCCGGGACCGCGTCCTCCCTCCGTCACCCCCGGCGAGCCCCTCCACTGCGCCTGCCCCCTAAACCGCGGCTGCAGAACCGGCCACTGCCTCCTCCACCCCCGCGGAGGGCCGTGCGCCCGCACCCGCGCCTCCCGCCGCCGCCCCACAGTGAAGGCAGCGCCCGTGGCCCGGAGAGGGGCTGCGCCAGCCACGGCACCAAACAGCCCGGCTCGCCAGTCCGGCGGGGCCCTCACGCTCCGCAGCCTCCACCGCTCACTCCCTCACTCACCAACCCGGCGGCCACGGGGCGCCCCGGCAGTGCCCGCGATGGGGAGCGAGAGCAGGCCAGGGCCTGGCCCCGCCCCCTCCGGCGCGGCCCCGCCTCCCGAGCTGGTGGCGCGCGACTGCCGTGAGGGGTCAGGCGGCAGCCGGGGCCTGCCGCGGTGCTGCGGCTGCGTCTCTGTGAGCAGAGTTTTTCTAACGAGCTTTCACTTGACCTCAGTATTAGTTATGGGCAGGTGCGGAATTTGCATAATGATTTGTTCGGCGCGGTGTTAATTACTGTGTCTGGAGTGCCCCGCTAATGAGATAACTACGTGAGGACTTCGGGAGGGAGTGGGAACAAAGCAGGTGTAAAATTAATCAAAGGTGCAGCGCGGCCCGCATCAAAGCAGTTTGCCTGCTGCAGTGAACTGAGTACTCAGTTCTCTTTAATTTTTACAACAAATTCTCTTTAATTTGTTGTAAGCTTACGACTGCGGTTAACAAATTCTGGAAGTGCCAGTACGCGATGAAACTGGCAGGCTACTCTTCGAGAAACTTTCCTGAAAATTCAGCGGGTTTGCATAATTTTCTTAGTGCGTGTTCTCCAGCATAACACTTTTTCCTGAAATGCTCCATGGATAAGCCCTTGGCTACTATAAGATACGATACTGTATTATCAACACTTGCTGAAGGTGTTCTGTGGGAAAAGCTCTTAGGAACATTGGATGGTTATGTTGTGTCTATAGTCTCTGGAAATGCTTTTTTGTTTTCTGCAAGTACTTCAGAAAATTTGGTGGCTTCTGACTACACTTTTCATTGCACTTCTCATAGTTTTTGTCCGTTTGGTGACTTAACTGAGAATTACAGCTATCTAGCGTTTTCAAGAAAAAATTTATGGTCTGCTAGAAACAAATTTCATGTGATTTGTTTCCTAGAAGTCTGTACTTTAAGTTTGCAGAAAGCTTTTTCATCATAAGCGCATAAAATGCAGCAGTACGAAAATTTTTTTTTTAACATAGAAATCCTAAACTGAAAGGGCTTAGGCCATTTTTAATCTTACTGGAACAGAGTAAGTGAATAGAGGTGATTCAACAAGTGCCTGTTTTATTTTTCCTGTAACAGTTACACAAAGTAAAAAATCTTAGATGAGGTTGTCTTGGATTGCAATGCAAGATGTAACCAAAAGTACATGTTCTATTACTATCTGTTAAANAAGAGCACTGCAGCCGCCATTTAATTGGGCTGCTACCAACACCCT
>VWYI01008897.1:0-12623 GCA_013399455.1 Anthoscopus minutus
GTTTTTTTCCTAGTTTAGGTTTTTGGGGTTTTTTGTGGTTTTGAGTTTTTTTTTGGAGGAGGTTGGTTTTGTTTGTTTGATTTTGGGTTATTTGTTTTTGTTTAGCTTTGGTTTTTCCCCCAGTATCTTGTAATATTCTTTAGTAGGTGGTCTCTAATAACATATCAAAATACCTTTTCATGTAGTCTTGTACAAGACAGTAACATTACAGTGATCTAATTGATTCACTGATAATACTTTCATTGCATTTAAAGTTTCAAAAAATTTTCTTTGCTTTGTTGTTTGATTGGTACCTAAAAGAAGAATTCTTTGCTCAAAGGTAGGGTAAGTCGCATTATCCTATTTATNTCAAAGGTAGGGTAAGTCGCATTATCCTATTTATTTCTCAGCTTTCAGAACAGAAATCTGCCTTGAAAATTCTGCAAGGATCAAGTTTCCAAACCACATCATAATCTTAAGGAAGTATTCAGGTTTGTGTTTACACAGGTCTTACACTGGCATTTCAGATTGTTGTATAGTAATCTACAGAAGTTCATAAAATTTTAGTACTTTTAATTTTCTTCCATTTTCTGTTTTTTCTATCTGGATAGTAAATAGTTTATCTAGGTCATATCAGCTTCTCTTCATCTAAGCAAAAATGTTTTGTCCACTGCACTGTTATAGATTTGTCCTCTGAAAATGAAATCTACTGCTTTATTTTTCAGAAAACCATCCCAGAAAAGTAATTTGTGAAATGAATAGTGAAAATGTATTGATATTTCCTGAAATCTAATCAAGTCTAGTCAAAGAAAGAATCAATTCACTACAGCATGTTTGTGCTTCTCTTGTTAGATCAGGAGGTGATCCAGAGCATAAAGTGATCTTCACCTAGATTTCCTAGAATTACCAGTATTGGGCTTTGCTTGGATATTGTCATAAAATCAGATTTTCAAAACTAGTCCATTGTGCTTACTTCTCGGCATGGGATTTTCAAGAATATGTAAGTGTATAGATGACCTTCTTAATTAGTTTTGCAATAGTCTATGATTAGCTCTTTAGTTAATTTTCTACTTAGAGTTGCATGAATGTTTTTTCAGTTCTACATAATAAGTTAATAGCTTGAGGGTTTGTTGTTTTTTTTCTTGAAAAGCAGATGCTTTAATATCAGAAAATATAGTGTGTTATTTTATTTTATATTTATTTGAGTCCTATGTATGAAGCATCACAGTGTAGCATTTTTATAGTAATAAATGTGCTTCATGTTATAATTCTGAGTTTTAACCTTCTTTTCTGGATCTCTTCCTACACTGATAACCCACCCTGAGAACTATCCCAATGATTTACACCTTGTGGGAAGGGTACAGGTTCTGAAAAGTGACATGACAGTCAATATGCAGCACATGGTAATGCAAAAACT
Source organism: Anthoscopus minutus (assembly GCA_013399455.1). Classification (NCBI taxonomy): domain Eukaryota; kingdom Metazoa; phylum Chordata; class Aves; order Passeriformes; family Paridae; genus Anthoscopus; species Anthoscopus minutus. Next base: position 1,397 of record VWYI01008897.1, read on the forward strand.
TTAGAAAAAAAGAGAGAGGTGTGAAATAATTTATATGAACCCAAGTTGTCATGTCTCTCACACCTGCAAGGCATTACCAAGACTTGGGGAGTACTTTGAGCAGGACACTAAAATTAACAGGAGACAATGCTCCAAGGAGTTTGAGCTTTAATTCCAAAGTATTTGGAAAAGTGATAGAAAATGACAGATGTGCTCCTTCAACCAGTGCAATCAGAGTTCTTTGAGGAGGAAAGTTGGTAAGAATCATATGAAACAGTAGTTATGGCTTGCACGGAAGTTTTACAGCTTACTAGGATGCAAAAAGAAGGCAAGTATGCTAAACTTTGGGGTTTTGGTTGATTTTAGACAGGTTTTTTCCTAATTTTCTGTTCTATGCTTTGGAATTCAAAAAAGAACACTAGGTTCTTCAGTATTGCTTCGGTTTTGGTTTGTTTGGGTTTTTCTTTTCTCAGAGTGGTGATAATGTGTCATGATCAAGATCTTATTGCTCCTTACAACTACCTGAAAGGAGGCAGTAGTGAGGTGGAAGTCCCCATCTTCTCCCAAGTAACAAGTAACAGGACAACACGAAATGGCCTCAAGTTACACCAATGAAGATTCAGATTGGATAAAAAGAAAACTTCACTAGGAACTGTAGTCAAAAGTTGGAACAATTGCCCAGGGAAATGTCTGAGTTACCATCCATGGAGGTAATTAAAAGATGTGTGGATGTGGTGCTTAGGAGCATGGTTTAGTAGTGAATATGGCACTCTTGAGTTAACAGTTCAACTCAATAATTTGGAGGTCTTTTCCAGTCTAAATGATTACATGATTTTATGACATAATAAGAGTTTATCTCTTTAACCATCTTATATCTGAAGTCCAAGATGAGATTTGTTGTTGTGGAGAGGTTAAATACACTTTCCTAGAGGCTTACCTACAACACAGGCAGACCCTCTCAAAACACTTTCACTGCCTCTGCTCTTCCCCTCACAAAGGAGCATCCTCTGTCCTCTTCCCCGTGAGCAATATGCCATGAAGAATATGGATTTTGGATTTACCTACCACTCCTGTGGTACCACTTTAAAAAAATATATATAATTTCACAGAGCAGCTCTATTGCCACTTTTCTGCGATGCCTTTTCTATTCCATGTATACTTTGCCTAGTTTGAATGCTCAGCTGGGACTGAACCCTTTTCCTCAGGAGGATGGCTGTCTAGGGACAACTATAGCATTAAGGTTTTCTGAAAAGCTTCTAGGTGTAAAAGAGTACACTACACAAGCTCAACTGGATAATGCTCCTCCAGAGGACTCCAAAATAAAATGCTCTCAGGCTAAAGTGGGAACAGAATCATTTAAGAAAAATGAGCCCACAGGCTCATTTTACACACCAGTAAGAGAAAAAAGCCATATAATTCAGAGTCCCTCATCAGAGGAGGACATGGTGGAATAAGCATTTCTAAAAAAGTAGAGAGTATTAAACAGAGGGCTTTTTGTTGTGATATGACTTTGAAGGCAAATAAGCATACAGTATGGAGATATGAAGATGTTCCAAGACTGTTAAAGCACTGCTGCAGGAAATTAGGGCTGAACCAATTTTACCCAATCCTGACTTAATCATGTATCTTTTACACATGTTCTAAAAGGATGGAAACAAAAAGTTAGTTTTTACTTTTTTTTTTCTTTTCTCTTATTCAAAATTCAGGTTTTCTCAGAAAGAGGGGCACTTCATGCATGCCAATGTATACAAAAACATAATACTTTTTCAGACAGTCAGAAATCAGTGCTTAAGTGTAACATAAGAACAAGCTGTTACAAAAGTACAGGAGCTGGGAACTGCTTTTGAAAAAGGCAGATTTAATTATATGCTTGTGCACATTGTGAAAGCAGAGTCTTGATGTACAGGTCAAAGAACAGGACTTAAATGTTGGGACACATCTCTGAATTAAAACCACCTCACTTTTCTCAGTATCCATTGTGACTCTGTTTTTCTCATGATTACTCTAATGTTTCAGGTATTTAGATTGAACCATCTGGGAATATAAGGCATGCGTGAATGCACATAAAAGCAGTCTCTAAAATAAAGGTTACTGCTTTTCCAAATATTTTATATTTTTTGTCAAATGTAACATGGTGTTTCCAGGTATAGGATACTTAGAATTTATGTGGAAAGTGAAGGAGGAAATGGAGGGTGAGTTAAATAGGTTGTATATCAGCTCCTTAAAAAGACAAAATCTTGTTTCAGTTATCCTGCTCCCTAAAGCAGCTTTGTGTTTTTAGCAAAAACTTCTTGTGGGGGATTACAGGCTGATGTAAATAGGCATATCTTTCTTGACTTCTATATTTTCCTCCAGTTATATTATTTTTTAAAATTTCTTTTCCTCATTATTTTTAAGTGCTATTACCCCTATAAAGGACCTTAAAGATAACCTCGAGAAAAGAATATGACATGATGAACAATTTTCATATATTACTACCCTATATTATTGTCTTGTGTGATAGTTTTGGGGACAAGCCATCTGTGCTTTACAATTTCACACAGTGTTCTTGCTTACTGAACACACAAAGCAATTATTGTTGGTTAGTTCTTTTGTTTAAAACATTCCACGGTATATTCTCCAGTTGCAACTATAAAGTCAGCCTTTTCTATACAGGGCATTATAAAAGATTATCACTATTTCTGCATGCAGTTTTCTGGAAAGGGAGATTTATATTGTAATTGCATATAATGGTTACCAAATTTTGTGTTTCATAATAGTTTTAAAGTATTTTCATTAAAGATTAGATTCGCTGCCTTTTAATTTCATTGATTTACCTTAAACTAAAGATTTCTGACAAGGTTGCTAGTGGAATAAGGAAGTATGAGGTGTGAAAACAGAAGGCAAGAGCTGATTGAAATATTAACAGAAGATTTAAACTTCATTCTCTCTATATTCCCTCTTTCTTTTTCTACAAGTAGGATGCATTGTTCCATTAATATTGTCCAATGAATAAATAGTGAAGTAATGGCATCTACTAAGATGTGAATCCCATTTATCTATTCCACTCTTTTTCTTCAACTTGACTTCTGCTAGTAATCTGTCCAGGGTGTATAGATATTTCTTCTCTTTGCTAACATTTTTTCTCTGAAGACCCAATTAAGAAAATATTTGGAAATATAATATACCTGTGGAAAGTCAGCTAAATAAGCTCTTTAAGGAAAACCAGTACTTAGATTAAATTAAATAATCAGCATTGTGTTAACAAAAAGTCCTCTTTGCAAACAAGTAAATTGCTAATAATATTGATTGTTACAAAGGTAGCATTTTCCACATCATCATGCACTGGGGTAAAAGACATAGCTATTTATCCAGTGTTTATTTTTTTAAGCATCTATGAAAGCCTCTCTTTAATCAAAAGGAAACTGAAATAGGTCTAAGGGTATATGATATATGATGCAATGCCATGCTGCACACAGGGCTAGTGCTCTGACTGGAATCAGACAATATCAAACCAGGAACCCACAGTGCTGTTTGTGGAGTATATTAGAAGTAAATAGGAATAGGATTTGATCTTACTCTTCCAGAAACATATTTTAGGAGAGCATGAATTGTCCTTTGAAAGTCACCCCTGTCTCAAGCTTCTTTATAGAAAGACTGTAGAAAAATTTAAAAAGTCAACAGTTTAGCCTGGACAAGAGAATACTAGGTTTGATAAAATTACCTTATTTTAATGTGTGCTGCAAAAATTTTAAATTAATTTGAAGGCAAGGTATTTAGAGACCTCCATGTAGAGCTCAAAACCCAGTCTAAGGATTTGGGTTGAGATTTTACATGTACATGATTGATCTAAGGAGTGTGTCATTGAAAGTCAATAGGATGTGTAAGTCTTGCTTAGATTGCAGTTTTAGAGTCCAGTTCTTATTCATGCAATCCATATGTACTGTTTAGAAATATAGACTGGCTTGTTGGTGGGAGAGTAATAAATATATTCTTCTAATCAAGAAGGCAAAGAGAATTTAACATTTTTAAGTTAATTCAAACTGGAGTTTCATTTTTGTCATACTTTAGCAAACACATCTGAATGCTTTTCAGGGCACTTTGATTTATGTGAATGCCTTACAATGAATGTAAAATATGGTTTGTTATTTTTCCAGATAACTGAATATTGTGAGATGGAAGGGACCCAGAAAGATAATAAAGTCCAGCACCTATGTTAATAGTGTATGCATGGACTGAACCCACACCTTTGGTGTTATTAGCACCATAGTCTAATCAACTGAGCTAATCTCAGGATCTTTATTCAGCTGTTGGTCTAGTTGGAAAGTACAGTTGCTAAAAGGAATCCCAAAGCCTCATTATGGTATTTTTTTAGTAATTTCTGAATATATTAATCATAAAAGTGTCAGGATAAAGCATCTTACATTAATACAGTTTTCTCTGTTTAACCAATAACATTTCAGGAGTTGAGTGGTCCCCTGAAATACAGCTGTTTTGTGAAATAAAACATAGAAGTTATGAGTCTTTTATTTTTCAAGTTCTATTGCCTTTGTTCCCTCTGTTGAATGTGTTTAGCTGTTCTAAAGAGCAGTGTTGAAAGTTACAAATCAGAGGAGGAAACCATTATTGCTTTAGTAAAGTGTCATAAGAAAACTCTGGTAAAAAAGGGAGTTTTTTTAATCCATCTGATTTTGTTGGATTGAGTGAAATCCTTACAACATATGTTCCTGGACAAGACTGGACATATTATTTTACTTTTGAAAAAAAAAGTATTTAAAGCTGTATTTGCTATATTTATTATTTTTTCCCTATTTTTAACTTATTTGTGCCTTGCTCATAAAAGGAAAGGGAAAAATTCTGTATTTGAAAGTATCAACATTTTTCACTGAAAATTGTTTATTTCTCCTCAAATTACAGAAATGTATCTTTAGAAAACAATATTAACTATAAGTGTCCATTAGTGTTGACAAACTGTCTTAGCCATTTGGACACATATAAAAATATCTTAGTTTTTTATATTTTCTGTTCTACAGATTTTTCACTGTGGTCTCTGCAAAATTTTTGCTCTCAAAGTGAGAAAGTAAGTAGTTAGGTCCCATTTTCATGTAGACCAATTTTAGCAGTGGGCTTAGTTTAAATTTGCTGTATCATCTGTATAATGTTGCTTTTGTGGCATTATAAACTTCTCATGTGTACTGCCAGAAAACATAAAATGGCCCAGTGGCATATGTTATGTTCTTGCATCTGCCTAATTTTCGACTTGAAATACCACACAGCAATGTTTGTGATAAACTACACACAACAAGGTCAAAGCAGGTGCCTGCTGGGATGAGTAATCATCTTTACTTCATCATCTTATATCAACAGGTATCATGGAGACAAAGTAATAGCTTTTATGAGAGGAGCTTCATATATACCTCTGAAAAGTTATGAGGCACAAGACAGAATCAACTAAGAGATAATGACTGTAGATTTGCTACAGAGTGCCCCGCAGTTCAATTTACATTGCAGCCTGAAGGGTACTGTGTAGGAAGGACAGATTTTTCAAAACAAATAGGCTTGAAAGCACTATCTAATCACTAATGCTCAAACTGTGTGTGCTGCTTTTAGAGTTCCCTCTCTGTAGAAGTGTTTTGTTTTGGTTTTTATATGCAGTTTTACCTCTCTCTTTCCTCTCTGTATTTTTAATACCAAATATATGCATCCCCCAACATATATTTCAACACCTGTGCAGCCCTAATTGTCACATGAAAAGTGATGTGGTTTTACATTACTTACAAGGCAAATATCATACCTCTGTGCAATCTCTAATATCTAGGGATTTACTATATTAGTCACATGGCAGAAGGTAAAGTCAAATAAGTGAGTATAGGTAATATTTTAAGAGATAATTGATAAGAGATGGAAAATACATAAATACATCATTGCCTAAAAGAGAATACAGTAAAATTAAAAAAAAAAGAAGTGAAATTGATGTAGAAAGAATCTGGATATGTGACTCAGCTCACAGCTCACGGACAGGTTCAGCTGTCTGCAAGTTTATGCTTTGTGAAGCACAACAGTACGACTTTTGAGTCAGCTCTAAAGAACAAAACTGCTACTGAACTGTGCAAATACACAAGTCAAAGCCGTATAAGAGAAGTGAAAAGAAAAACGGAATTTAGTTTTTGAAATTCGTAACAGCAATTCAAATCATTATGAAAAACATGAAAACCTATAGCACACGATCAGTTTTGGAAGACAGCCACTGAAATAAAAAATCAACATGCTTTGAGGGCCAACTGGTGTAAGAGAAAAATGTATTTTGCTGACTAGGGCCATTGTTGCAGCCTGGGTGGTGGTCCAGGTGCCACGACCTTCCCAGAGAAGCATCCTTGGAAGGACACTTTTGGCCCCACAGGCTCTCTGTGCCTGAGAGTGGTCTGAACTCTGAGCCCTAAAAGGGGCTGCTGAGTGATTGCAGCTCTTTGAGTGATGCAAAAGAGACAGAACCTTTATATGGAGTTCTTCAGGAGGCTTTATTCAGCTTCTTCCTTCGAGGGGACAAAGAGAGAGCCAGGAAGTCAGAGAGAGCAGGGGTTTATATAGGAGGATCAGGATCCATCAGCTGAGGATTCAGCAAAGGGGAAGGACAAATGGGATACATAGAATCTGTATAGGATACACAAAATTTGCATAGGCTGTAAGGCATGTTGGGGGTGACTCGTTTTTGCTTGCCAAAAAGGCTGTTAGCTAAGGTTTCTCCCTCAGAGGGAATGTGGCAAACTGGAAGTTATGGATTTTTTTTCTCCAGAGGAGAGTGGTTACATTGTTGGCCAAATCATCAGCCTCCACAGGCCACTCACTTGTTACCAGTTACTGTCATTTGGACCTACAAACCCTGGAGGTTATAGGCCTGCTCTAATTCCTGGCACGGATGATCTACTCGCTCACACACAGCCCCTGTGCCATGTTTGGCCCCTAACAGGCATTCCCTTTGTGCTCTTCCCCTTAGACATGCACATGCACTGGGGGTTCCATCTCTAGAGACACCCAGACCAATTGGTGCCACATGTCACCAGCAGCTTTCAATGGTGACAGCTTACACTGGTCTTCCTGTTAGCCAGTTACTCCTGTGATCCTGTCCATTGGAAAGAGTTAAGAAATTTAATATATAAGACAGACTGTACTGACTAGGCTTGGGGAAGAGATGGGCAACCAATCAACCACAAAACAATATATGACCAGGTCTTTTAAATTCCCTTATGTCTCTACTTTCCCACACTTATTCCCTCCCAAACACTTAGATCCTTCACCTAAATATAGTCATAAGAATTCTTGTGAAATCCTGAAATACTCTTCCTCTGCATCCCTTAATGTTTCCCAGCTCTGACACTCCTCAAAACAAAAAAAGTGCTCCTGCATTGGCTCAGTCTGATATGTTTCACAGTGGGCTGAAGGACAGGCTTTCCTGAGACAGCTGTGGGGGGACCCAAGTCCTTAATTCATTTGGCTGAAAAACTTTATGCCCCTGTGCTTCTCTGCATTTATGGAGATGAGCCTTTGATGGACTGATGGCTCCTGCGGTGGGCTTGGGAGGAAGGTGAGGATTTATTTGGATCTCCTCACCCCAAATGATATCTCTGTGTTCTCCTTTGTAGGGATGCAGATGAGCTTTTGTCACAAAACCTAGCAGTGCACAGATGATGCAGCTGGAACTGACCAGTGGCCACATGCTCAGGCTCGTCTGGTGCCTGTTGAGCAGGAAGGGAGAACACTCATGCTTTTATTTTTAGAATACTGGTCCTAAATATTGACATATTTATTAGTATACTTGTTTTGTGCTATATTGGTTCTATATAGTTCTGTCAAGGATGCCTAAACAAAAGTGACCAAGCTGGTCCTCGTTGGTTTTATATTCAAACCATCTTGTCTCTAAAGAAGAAAACATAAAAAGAAGGTTTTTTCTACCATGTGTGCCCCAAGCATGCAAATCTAATTCTCTTCCAGTCTCCACATCTATCTGAAATCTATGGTTTTCATAGATATGAGCCTTTTTCAACCAGAAGACAGATGGTCAAAAAAGAAATTTCAGAATTTCCTTTGCCTGAATGAAAGGCATCTCAGTAGTGGGAGGAGACTAGGACATAAAACCATGAAACATCCTTCTTGGAAGAGCCATAACACTCCACAAAACCCTTTCAGTCACCATTGTGTTATTAAATACTTGTGACTAACATTGAAAGATGCCTGAGGAAAAAAAAGAGGTTTTATTCTTTCCCAGGAGAATTAAATTGATTATATATTTTGGTTTCAGAAGCATCTGGGAAATTTTTTAATGAAGAGAAAAAGTGCTAATTGTGAGATGCAAACAAACTTGTCTTGAAAATCAAGCAGCAATTGTGAGAAAAGCTGTGAGAATTTGGTTGGAAAATTCCCTCTTGCGGTATTTCTTGACATTTACAGAGAATAAAGTCTTCATAATAAAAAATTCATGGTTTCCATTCATCAACTGTTTTTAAGCAGGCTGTGGATTATCATACCTTGTTTACCTGTAGCAAAGTATTCTAGTCTGGTGAAGGTAGATTGCAGAGATTTTATGTGACTATTTTCAGAATAGGAACATCACATAAGAATGCTTTAAAAAAGGGCATGTAAAAATTAACAGAGTCCATGCAGAATCTAGCAGTAGGGTTTTTTTTTCTAAATTTTTTGGGTAAATTGTTTCTATGTATTTAAGAGTGTAATTTCATAAGGAAAAATTGTATGTGAACCAAGACTAGTATAAAAGACTTCAGGGACCCATCTACTATGCTAAATTCTGTACTTTAAAAAATGTGGTTAACCCTAGATTTCATTTTATCCCAAGTGAATTATAAAATCAGCCTCTTTAGCTCTACAGCAAGAAATAAATTTTCTTATTCTTAAGGACTGGCCAGACAAAAATTTAGCCAGACCAGAAAGTAATAAATTTCCTGGAATATTTCCTTCATCCTGGGAGACAGAGAGGGAAAATGACAGGTCAGGTGAGGTCACAATTCATCCAAGAGGAAATTTGAATAACTACAGAAACCAGAATAATTACAGAAAACAAACATCTGCCTACAAGTATGGGATAAACCTTTGACTGTTGCAAGAGAAATCAAATGGGAATTTTTCTGGAAGGCCAGATAGGTCAAAGTGTTTTAAAACTCTGCCTCAAATCAGAAGAAAATTGAAGCTATTTTGACACCCATTGCTCTAATTTCAATTGAAAAAACCAGCTCTGGACTCAAAGACTGAGCTGAAGTTTGATTAATTTTAGGCTCTGGACTTGGATCTGTCTGAAGGGGCAAATATATGCAGAACCAGCTGTATTTCTTACAGTTGTATCAAGTACAGTCTATAAATGTCATAAATTATACAAAAGGCTTCCTTATGCCCTAACTGGAGTTTTTAATAATTACCCTGTATCCAAGCAGTTGATGCAACTTATGCCTGGTTACACAATATGTGAAATTACAGATAAAACATTCAATTTAAAATCACATTACAATTGTGCTATTTTTACAAGACTGTCCAACCCAGTGTTTGTGATTAAACAAGTGGTTTCTTGCAGGCAAAGCACAAAGGAAAATAAAGAAATTATGATAAAGAATAAAATATTTTGCTGCCTCTTATTATTATTGTTATTGCAAGTAATTTTACCATAGACACAACTTATCTACAACATATCAAGTGTCTGATCTACACATGTAAGAAGCTACATTTAATAACACGTTCCCACAGATCATCACATTTCTTTGTATCATTCAAAAGTGAGAAAATCCCTCATTTTTCTTCAGCTCTCTTTTTGAACTAATTTGGAGTCTCTGTCTTAAATTTTGCCACATTTTACAGGGAGAAAATTCTTTTTCCAAGGGCAAACAATAATAATTAAAAAATTAAAGTACTTTTGTATTTTAATGCCAAAACCATTGTCGCTAGTGTGAGTTCATGAAAAATCAGGAATTTTCTATATACATCCCAGATGAAACAAGGGAGTCAAACCTCAGCTGGCTGCAAGAACTGCTACTGCAGTTTTCCAGCTGTGGGGAGCTCACTGCAAATTCAGCAAGCCTGTGTGACAATATGCTTATTCTTCTTTGGGAAAAAAAATTAAAAGCTCATGTTTCATATATTTCTGGTCCACAGTTTATTACATTTCACAGGGGAAATGCACCTCAACATTCCAAAATGTCTTTAACAACCAATATATGAATAGGAAAAAAATAATAGAATACAAACAGCTGTTTTTAGTTTCCAAAAAAGAGAACATACCTCCCCATCTTAATAATTTATTTAAGGTTATTTAAAATAATGCATGGAATATATCTGTGAAAGAAAATTCAGTGAACATGCAACAGGAATTCAAAACTCATAAATGCAATTTTTGAATGGGAATACAAAGCAATCATCTTTCTAATGTCTGCAAGGCAGACACTCTTTTATATTTAAAGGAGAAGAACATAGCTAGCAGAATGACACAGTCTCTTTCTTGCAAGCTGAAAGTCTGTTCACTGACTAATGCACCTCTTCCACTTTGTAAAATAACATGATAAACCAAAATTATTGTTTTTATTATGAAAATTGTTCCATAAGTTGTGGTAGACAGGGACAGGCGCTGCAGAAGATCTCGGGGTGTGATGGAAACCACTACGACCCTTCCCCCCTCACCTGTGATATGCAATTACCCCCCATGGTATGCAACCCCTCCTAACTCCAGTAGTTTTCCATTCTCCACTAACCCTACCTGATCCTCACTGTCCCCCTCTGACGTAGCGAAGCCCCCCTGACTATTTAGTTCCACAAGGTAAAGTAATAAACGCCATTTTGACCATCCACCACATTGGCATCAGTGTGTCAATGGACCGAGTGGCCCGGGAGACGCTGGGCCGCCGTGCTGTTCTCTGAACCAAGTCGCTTTGTCTTCAAATCAAAAGGCAACAAATCTGGCTCCAAACACCCGGGAGTAAGACGATCAGGGAATCAGGTTTCGACTGGACAAGAAGCAGTGGCCTGAGTGGCGGGTACCGACTTTGGTGAGGGAGACGTTCCTGGACCAGCGAGAGCTATGGAAGCCATCGCGAAGGTCGTGAGTTTGATTCATAAGCAGTGGGGAACTGAATGTAAGCTCAAGAATTTCTACCTTGCTATTGCAAGGCTCTTAGAGCTTGGGGCGATTGAACGTCCTGTGGAAATACTCCATTCGGAGGTATGGGGGACATGCACGGCTGCCCTAACCGAGGATACGAAATCCTCAGGCAGCAGC
>VWYI01008900.1:0-15788 GCA_013399455.1 Anthoscopus minutus
TTTTTATTTAAAACTTATTAACACAAAATGGAGAAACACTGTCTGAAAGCCTCATTTTGGAAGTCTGACCCTCGCTTTCCAAGTTTTATAGAACCCCTCTGATAGAAAGAATGTAGTAACTTCTGAAGGGAAAAGTTGAGTCAACAAGCAAAGCATTTATGTCACTGAAAGAAAGATATTTATGAAGTTAAAACTGTTGTGCTATTTTAAGTTGGCCCTTTTTGGTTTTTCAGTACACAAGAAAAATGAATATGCACTCTGGAATGGACAGACAGCTGATAAATTTAAGAAAGAAATTGCTTGACTAACTGAAAGAAATCTGCGTGAATCTCTGGTTATGATGGCACTTCTTAACTATGACCTTAAGAGTCTTGTGTGTTTTTAAATCAAAGATCCTTTTTTCCCATGTGTCACTATTTCATTATTCCCTCTGCACAACTGAACCTGAAGAGTCATGCATGGTACTATTTTCGTTACATTTCTCAGCAGATATTCATTCTCACAAAAAAGGGATTTTAAACTTCGTTCAGAATTCAGGAGTTCATACAGCCTGACTGAAGCCTGAGTATGGGAGAACAAATACCTGTCAAGCAGCACTTCTCATTATCTGACACTGCAATGGCATGACCCACACAGCCCTCTCCTGTTTCTTGCTGACACGTCTCAGATCAAGCCAAACACAGAACTTTATTTTTGTGTGTGTTGATTTTTTAAGTGTAATCTATATTATGAAGATCAAAGAGATAGCAACAAGGCATGCACTTGCTTTACAGACATGAAATTAGAAAAAACCTCCCTGTCCTGAAGTACAATCTCAGCTAAAAGGACACATTTCACAGTGATCAGATATAACCATATGGTGACACCACAACAGAGATTGTCAGGGACTGAAATGAAAGACTGGGGAACTAATCTATGCACTGCACAGAGAAAGAAGGATGCTGCAGAAAACCAGCAAAGTTAAGAAGCAGCTGAAAAATCTGCAAAGCATTGTCAGAAGAGGCAAGACACTGGAATGTACAGAAAAGCAAGTGAAAAAGGGAAATTTGCTTGGGCTCTAGGAGTAGGCTTAGCAAGGAAGGCATTCCAGAAAGACAGAAGCTAAGGAGCCACATTAGTGATATCAGAAAAGTTAAGCTTACAAACCCAACATTAAGCAGATGATAAAAAGATCTTAAACATATTTAAATGTGACTTTTACTGGGATTGTCTGACAATGGAAAAGCCAAAAAGGGTCAAAGATGAGAATGAGACCACAGAGAAACAGAAACATCACATCAAGAGTTTCCTTAAAATAAATACAGAAAAATATAGTGGCGTTTACCTAGGGAACCATGAGACATTTCCCAATCAGTAAGAAACAAGGTCAACTCACCCCCATGACCAGATGCAGTGGCAGAAAACAGAAAGCCTCCTTTTACAAGGCTCTTGACTAACCTTTCCTCTTACCAGTTCTGCTTTCAAACCTCACCTTTTATTTCACTAGTCTCCTGATCCACCAGGGATCAGACATAGATGAGGCAGGAGGATTAATACCTCAGTGTACTTATGACTTTTGAAATATAAGGAAGACAAATTTTGTCTGAAATCTTTTCATTAGAAACTTCAGAAGCGCTTTAACGCAACATTTGACTCTGACAAACACAGTTCTTTTAAAGCAACACTTTCTGCATTTCAATTGGTTTTTTTACTACGGTTCTGATTTTAAGACTTAACTCCACATCCTCATACCTTTTAAAACATGAAACCCCAAAGACTTTTCATCAGATTTTTATCCTGTGCCTAGTTGTAAGGTGCAGTCACTGTTCTGTGTTATAAACGAACAACATTAAACCTCTTTTGGGTTATTTGGAAAGCTGAGTTCCACCAAACATACTTGGAAATCCAGGAGATAATTCCTAAATGAGTCATAAAAAATGACATTTAACTGTATCTAGCACATCAGTGTATTTTTATTATTTCCAACTGCACCTCTTACATAAATATCTCTACAAAATAATGAACTGTATACAGGTGAATGCAATCTGAGTAAGCTAAAATATGTGAATAAGTCAAAAAACCCACAAATAAATAAACCTGAGTCAATTTTTGTATACTTCACTATTATTAAACTTGCATTCCGTCACAGCACAGGGTAGTACCTAGCCACTGCTAAGTACAAAAGCACAAGTCTAAGGTACATAAATCTTGGCCCCAAAGAGAACAGTCTCAGTTAATCCTGACATGCCACTGGAATTGGTCAAGGGGACTTGTTTTTCAATTTTCAGAAGCCTAATTAGAAGTCCCACCATTATTCTGAGTATCTGAATGCATTAAATATTGTAAAAACTAACAAGAGCAATAACCCACTGCAGACCTCTCACAACAGGAAGTTAGACTCAACAGGCAATTCCTAAACTCCTCCCCAAGTGAAATGGTCCTCACATAGCAGTCTGGGACATCACCATCAAAACCAGCTTCAGCAAGGTCCACACACAGCTCTTTCTCACCCTGACAGTGTTGTTCTCTCCCAAACCTCATGTGCCACTCTGCTCTCAGTCCCAATGTGGTCTAAATTTTAAAAACGCTCCTATGAAATTCATATTATCCTCAGGAATAGCACAGAGTCAACTTCTCTGAAAGTAGGCAGGTATAAAATAAATACCATCAAAGAAGCCAGGAACTTTTTCTTAACAGCTTGGCCGGTAACTCTGAGAGAAGTATTATCCAGGCAATATAACTATAATAGACAAATATAATCCAAATGAAGATCTGGGGGAAAAATTTCATAAAGTAACAGGGATGAAGGGGAAAATACTATCACTGGCGCTGGCTTTGGTGTTTATACAGCCTCAGATATAAGCAGTTGTAAAATTAAGTTTGAAAAGAGTGGAAGACAAGCATTTCACAGCTAAGATAATCACACAAGTGAAGCAGTGCACTGGCTCCATGTATTTCACACCTCCTGTTTCTTCCTTTTCTACAACCTCTATAACCTCTTCACCTCACACACCTCCATTCTACCCCAGAGGAGAAGACAAATGCAGCTGCAAAGAGCAGAGTTACAATTCCCACTCCCACAGAAAGTCTTCTACTTTCAGTTTCTATAGCACACGTACCCTGATTGATTTTAACCTATTCGTACTACCAAGGCTTTACTTGGTGTCTCGTGGACTGCCACAGAAGCACAGAAAATACTTCAGCAACTAATACACACTTTCCCAGCTGGATTGCTGCTCTCTTCTGAGAGTGAGCTTTGGGGTTGCAGTGCATCACTGATGTTCTTGTCATTCTCCACATTACCCAGTTTTGTTCTACCCCACCTGTGCAGGATGGACTTTTCCTAATACACTGCACAGAACACCCCCAAATCCCAGTTAAATACACACACACCTGAATATACTTTTACAGAACCTTTTCCAATGAGCAACTCCTCAAATAGCTCACAGACATTCTGTATTTCAACTATTATCTATCCTCTAGGCAAAGGCATATTTTAAGGCACAGTAAATGTTGCATGGGTTCCTAATATTTTTCTAGGTATATCTGACATTTGAGAAAACTTCAATATGGCATAATGCTGTATTTTTATTTGAATTCTCACTGAAGAGTCAACTTCCAACTATATGTAAAGAAAGATGATGATGATGCACAGATATTCTTGTGGGTGAGCAATGAAAAACAAAGAAAAAAGGAAATTTTTGACTGCCTATTGGTTTTCACCAGAAACATAACCTTAATTTTATATTCACTGCATTGTATTTTAAAGAGATTCCATCTGCTCTGTCTGAAGTGCACATTAATATTCAGAAGACATCTGCAGTGTGCAGTCCAAGCTTTTAATTGGAATCATGTCACAGCTACCATCACACAACACTGAATGTAAATGTTGGCTATCTGCACTTGGCAGCTGCTTGGCAGGCTCAGCATAAAGTCCTACTGAGACTGATAGTGTCTTTAAATAATGCGGTGTCAGGATATAAAAGCTATCTTGAGAAATCAAATATTGGCTATCATATCCATAACTAATGCAATCTACTAGCACCCTAAACTACTTATAAGTAAAATATGTGTCATATTCAGCCATAATTTTCAAAGAGAGACAAAAGATTGAACTGAACAACTGAACACTCACATCTTTCTTTCCCACATCTATGATAGATACTTAAGCAAATTTAACTTGTACACAAAAGGGGACAATGACAACTGAATTTCAGTGCAGCTAAAACAGTGTAATGATGCTCAAAGCATTTATAAAAATCTAAAACTCAAGCATTGCTAAGGACATAGGAGCACCTAAATAAAAATTCAGTTAACAGGTGCACTCTGAATTAAATACTTTCCTGCAATGTCAGGCGAATTATTCTAGAATGAACAATAGAGTTACTTTTTCTTAGAATTTAAAAAAAAAAACCAGCCCTGAGTCAACAGCATTATCATTTGCTTCAAATTCTTGCCAAACCATGGTAACACAAAATTACATTTTCCCAGTCACCTGCATATTTTCTGCTTGTACTCTGCTCTAAGTTTCTGATAAATGGGCCAGTGAGCAGCCATCTACAGAGAGAAAACGATGCATGTGTGTGCAGGTATATACACACAAACCAAAGTTCTGTCCAATACAAGCAACTGATTGTTACACTGATGAACTGATCTTAGATATATTGCAAGAAATTTCAGTCTCATCAGTATGTAAGAAGGACAAAAGAACTCTAAGAACAGTAACACTTGCTTTTCATGAAACACACGTTTCCTTGAGGAATTTATATTCCACCACCTTTGCCACTGTACTGTAACAAACACAGAACAAACGAAAATTCTAGACCACAAGTCATTAAGTTACACAGTTATGCCACCACTAAAATAATTATGCAAGCAGAGGCAACATCTGAACAGAGTAATCATGATCCAATGCACTCCTCTGATAGACTAATTGGATTACTGGATCCTCTTACCTTCAGAGCAGCTGCCAACACAGAAAAGGGAGTTCTACAGAAGGGGAAGACACAATTATTTGTGCTCAGGACATACACACACACTCAGTCTCAAGCTTGCACTTGCAGATCTGTCACCATTTCAGAATATATTATGATGGAAGAGTAGAAAAGTAAAGAAACTGAGAAGGCAAAGCTAGGTTTCCCTAGTCCCAAAACTGAGAGCACAACAAAACAATCACTGACCATTGACTGCAGCAGCGCTTCCAATTTGTGTCAATGCCAAGAAAAAAAAGGGGTGGTCTTGGCCTTTTTAACAGCGATGTGCAGCTGGTCTCTTTAAGTTTGGACTACAACAGAAAGGAAAAATTAACATGGGCAGTAATGGATGAGATGCAGCCTAAGAAGCTTTTCCTTTCTCCTCTGAGCTGTTAGTTTCAGACAAAACAGGCTGGAGTCACTCTCACAGTCAGGTGCATCTCATGTGACAGACAGTATGAAACAACTGTAACTGAACTACTTCTACAAAAGAGCAATTTAGAAGAAAAATATGGAACAAGAGATTTGAAGCTCAGCAGAAACAACCAGCAACACGTAGAGAGCCTGGTGTTTCATAAACCCAGCAGGCATTTTCCACAGCTATACCTGCCAGGTCAACCTGAGTTCAGGACTGTTTAATTATAGGTATCTAGGCAGAACTTAAGAATAGCACCCTACAGGTAAAAGAGGCACATAAAAACCCACAGTTCTTTGCCTGGGTCACTTACCATTTAATTACCAATTCCTGCTGACATTTGAATGATGAAACATACTGTGTTTTTATATAAGACAAAACTGCAATAGGTTGTGCTGTCATCTGATTTGATCTGAATAAAAGAGCACAAGGAATTTCAATCAAGTGTCAGTTCAAGCTGATTCAGAGCCTAATCTCACACATTCACATTTAACTCAAGGCATAAGCACACTTGCATGTGCCAGGCAAGGCACTCTGGTTCAGGATATTCTGCACAGCTTTTGATGCAATGCTGCTATGTCGAGGGAGGGGGTCCTTCCCTCCTACTCAGCCCCGGTAAGGTCACACCTGGAGGAGTTCCAGGCTCCCCAGTACAAAAGATTCAGGGACAGAGCACAGCAAGGGCTATAAAGACAATGAGGGGACCTGGGGCTGAAAGAACTGCTACTGTCAGCCTGGAGAAGATAAGGCTCAGAGGAGTTCTTATCAATACCTGAAGGGCACTGAAAGACAATGCAGGCAGTTTCTGTTCACTGGCACTCAGTAACGGGACAAGAGCCAATATCCATAAAGTCAAACACAGAGAGGGTCCACCTGAACATTATGAAGCACTTTTTTCCTGTGAGGGTGACCATACACTGGCACAGTCACTGCACAGATTTTGGGCTGTTGGGGTTTAATTTGTTTGGCTGGTTTTTTTTAAGGGCAGAAAGGTAGGAAGAGCAAAACTGAGAAATAGCCTGGGCTCCTACCTGTTCCTACCATGAGCACATGCAAACTGAGCACTTTCTTGGGCACTTAAAAAAATGTTCAGTGTTGACAGCACCGCAGTATACCAAACTAGTTCTCATTCTAATAATGCCACATAAAAGTCAAAGAGCATCCACATCCTGGACATACCTCAGCAGGAGTATCAGCCAGCTTAGCCAGTGTCACAAAATAAATCTATTATCAGCTGATCAGCTACGACCTTTCTAGGATGTAGCACTCTATCCTGCACAAGTAATCACCTCTGAAGACTCATTTTTGCCTGAAGAGTTTGTAAATTACCTTTCTCAAACGATCAACAATTTTATAAGCTGGCTCAATTCTTCTGGAAGTCTAATTTTTACGGTTTGGGGATTTTTTTAAAAGTGCTAAAAAAAGGCTGATGACATGTTGTTGATCTGTGAAATAATAAAAAAGTCATTCAAAGAACTAGTGTTCCTATATGTGATATGTTAAAAAAATTGCAGGAAAAAATTACGTAATATATCACACCACATTTTTTAATAATCCAAACCAGGAAAAATTGGTCAGTTGCTTATAGAAGTTCTACATATACTTGGAATGGAAGGGATTTGCTTTCCAGTTTAAAAAAAAGAAAAAGGCAAAACAAAACACAACACACCAAAAACCCCACACCAACCCACAATTTGTGTCCTTACTACACACAGATTAGCTACAGTAGTGATAGAGGAGATACACTGGATTTACAGGATTTTATGCTGTAGTGGAAGCTTCAGAGTCACAACTGGACATCAGGTTTTCTGCCTTTCTTTCCCTCATCTCTAAAGTGCAGGATCCTCTGTGTGAGCACAACTGGCTCTACAATTAATAATCATTTTCTTGTCTGGTGTTTTTCTAGTGACAACAAAATGAGAAATGCATCCAGTACTTCCACTCCTCTCCAGCAGCCAGCACAGCCTGAGCTCTGCAGGAGGGTGGCAGCCAGAGGACTGAGCGGTGACAAACTGATCAGGCAGAACGTACACAAGAGAATGAGGGCTTCTACAGAAGCATCATTAACATCTCTGGCAATTTTGTGGTATTATGAGCATAGAACATGAAGTACTACTTCATTGCCAGTACAATATATGCATCAATGATTCACAAGTGCACTTTGTTTCACTGAGATATAAAATGGTTACAGCTTCTTTTAGTAAATAAAGTATAAATAAATTTGAGTGGATTATAAATATGTATGTTTTAAAATTTAAAACTGTTTTATCTTCTAATCTGGTCAATCTTTAGGTTGTGGTACACAACCAAACTAATGAGCAAAAATATTGACAATATTTTTCCGTACCACATCTCAAAATAAAGTGTTTTATAGCTTCTCTTCCTTCAGATTTACACTTCTAACAACATTATATCAACACTCAACAGTTACTTACAACATATAGCTGTAAAAAGAATCATCATGCAAAAACTTATTTTGACAAGACAGCCCCACACACACACTTCCAGTAATTGCATCCTGCGTGCTTTCACACGAAGAGGATTTTTGGGAAAGAGGAAGGGTGAAGACAGACATATGTTCTGTATCCTAAGAAGGGATAATAGTAAAAAATATCACTGTGTTCTACCCAGACCAAGGACAATCCTCTTTTATAGAGGCATTTAGGTTGGAAAAGACCTTTAAGATCATTGACTGAGTCCAATCACAAACCCAACACGGCTACATCCAGCACAGAACCAGATCCCTGAGCGCCCTGCCAAATCTGCTCACGGATGCCCAAAGTCTCAGCAAGAGGCTTGGACCAGCAACATTCATTCTGACAATATTTGGATGGAACCATAGAAAGTTCCTTGACCAAAATGAGCTGCAGCAGGTGGCAAGTGCTACATGGTTCAGCTTCCAGATGAACTGATTTTTAGTAGCAGAGCTTCTAGGATACAATTCCTCCAAGTCACACCCTGCTTCACAACAAATGTACACACTGCAGATCTTCCAGCTAGGAGAAGCTAAGTGTCTGCATGTAAAAGCTAAGAAGAGCTAATACCACTAGCAAAATCAGTACATACCACGTAAAGTTACATTACTTCATACTGCTATGAAAAAATTGGTAAAGCAGCTAATAATTACATATTTCCAGCAGTAAGAAATTAAAATTACTTCACAGAGATTTAAAAGATGCTCATAAAAAATACAAGTCGTGTTTATAGCTTTTAATCATAAAGTTATACCATCTCAAAATTAGAATTAAAAACATTGTATCCACTGATGTTTAACACTAGAGAAATTAGTCTCCAAATATCCTCACTCTGAATAGCAT
Source organism: Anthoscopus minutus (assembly GCA_013399455.1). Lineage (NCBI taxonomy): Eukaryota > Metazoa > Chordata > Aves > Passeriformes > Paridae > Anthoscopus > Anthoscopus minutus. The sequence goes on from VWYI01008900.1 coordinate 8,685, forward strand.
TAATTTTTAGCATTTTATAACAAAACTACACATGGAATCTCTCCCTCCACCCCTGCCCAGAAGTGTGAAAGACAGAAGACTAAATGTTAATCTATTCTAATAAACCATCTTTCATAATTTATTACCCTGAGAACCCTTTTGACTTTTACAAATACTTAAAAATTTTCATCAGAAATACTGATAATATCAAATGTTTAAAAACTGTTTCTAAACAATTACCATAAAAAAAAATCTTTGAAAAAAGAGATAACTCAATCTTAAAATTTTCATTCTAGGACTGTACAGGAGATATCTTTCAGAGAAGGGTACCCATGACATACCCATGACAACTAGAGACTGACCAGATCCTTCACTACAGATGTCCCTGAGGAAGCAATTCTTCCTGAACAATCATAATTAGCACAAGTGTTGCCACAGAAATAAGTGTTTACTGGAGCCTCATCAGGAAAAATAACACAAAAATATTTGTGGGGTTTTTTTAAATTTCTTCTATGGAACACAGTTTTCTCAATAGGAAGCAGAAAACAATATGCTGTCCCAAGGGAGGAAGAACCAAAATGGAAATGAAGAGCCATTGTGACATCCTGCTTTATAGCAGTTTGTCAATATGCAATCACCAAGAATGAGGAAATTGGCACTACAGCCATTCAAAAATACAGAGGGAAACTACAAGGCAGTTTTTCAACTCTCATCCAAAAACCAAATTTCATTCCCCACACAAACTCTACACAGGTTTTTACAATGTTCTGCAACGAAACCGCTCATTTCCAGGAAAGAACAGTGATTGCTGGGATAACATGCACTTTCCCTCCAATCTGCAAACCTAACCCTTCTTCACATAACAGTTTAGAGCCAGACTTTGTGACAATTTGCTCAGTTCTGCTGGTCAGGCCCCTGATCCGACCGTCCTGGTCTGGGTTTCACTAATACCCAAAAAGGAACGCAGGGCTCCAGACTTCTGTAAGATGACCTCACACCAAGAGCTGACATCATGCCAGCCCCTGCAGGCTAGAGACCATTTCTGAACAGAAGCAAAGCTGTTCTGCAAGGAACCAGGAAATAAAAGGAGAGAACAGAGAGTGCCATAACATTTCTTACAAAATAAACCCCAAGGCTGTTGTTTGTTTTAAATAACAATAAAAGCAATGCTACAGAAGGAAGTCCCTACCTCATGTCTCAAAGAGGTGCTGCCCTAAAGATGTTTTCTCCCCTAAAGGGAATTTCCATATCTATGCACAGAGAATTGCCACTCAAACATTTGTCACTTCTACACAGGAAAGAAGTGCACTATGGAAAGGACTAGCACCAAAACTGCTACGAATAAAATGCTGGTCTTTATTACAGATGATTTATTGTGTATTTATGAATTAGAGGCCAAATCCAAGAGAAAATACTTTCTTCTAAATCTCCTCTCTCTTCTAAGCATCCTTCCCACTTCAGCAGAGAACACTGCGATCATCTCCAAAACTCTCACAGGCAAAACACCAATGACCACAAAACATCTGCTTGTTCTGCACAATGGATTTCTGGAGTTTCCATCCAATGGCCCCTCTTTAAGATCCATATTTTTAGAAGAAAAGTATGCTTTTGCATTAAAGGATCTCATAAGCACAGAACCGTTACTAGTATTACTAACATAGTAACACTATGCAAGTGTTTTATACAAGAGCATTTTGTCCATGATTTTGTCAGATTTCCCAAACTCCCCCACAGATGCTTTTCTAACCAATGTTTTCATGATTTAGTATTTCCTCTGTCTGTTTCATACAAAGACATTAAAACTGCAGACTGGAGAGGAGTACACACCATTGCCTGTGGAACTGACAGTAACTCAGGAAAAAAATTAAATCTACATCAAAAAATTCTGCATCGAAGAATCTTGATGCAGCAAAAACCACCAAACAATTATTCCATACCAAAGAGGTATTGGTGCAAAGATAGGCATGAAACACAAAGAAGCATAAACTAAAGGAATCTAAAGGACCATTACAGAGGAAGGAATAGCATCTCTCTAAAAGAGGAACCAGTGCTTTTGTGAGCTATATTTATTACTGTCTCCCTCTTCTTTCACAAGAAAATATGAATGATCATTCATGAAGCTGAAAATGTTACTGAAGCCAGTGGGAAACATTCACAGCTCATCTTGGCTACATTTCCAGTCTTCATTTAAATAATGAGCAACTGCTCTGTGAGACATTAACGTTTTTAATGACTGAGTGGTGAATAGCTTGAAGTGAGCTTGTTCTCTGCTGTCTCCTCCTCTTCCCCGAGATCTCCATTGTTCTATTTTGCTTAAGAGGGTACAAGAAAACTTCAGTATTAGCACGAGGGGAACACTGACAGAATTGTCTTAGCATTCTAAGATTGGTTTATTAAATAAACAAAACAGCAAAGTTAAATAGAAGCTAATGTTCAATACAATATCTAGTACTGATATACGATATCTTCCTTTAGCTTAATTTTAGAACCAGCTAGAAGAACACAATTTCAGAAGTTTCATACTTTTCTTACAATAAACTTATTCAAAATGGAAACACAGGCTTTTAAGTATTCAGCAATTATTTATAATGGCTAGTTACTCCCTTCATAGTTATGCTCTTTTAGAGCTAGTACACAGAGTAACAGCAGGATAGCAACAGAGCAGAAACAGTTAAGAATTTATCTGTACAGTTATAGCAACTATATAAAGCTCTATCAGAAAATAACAAGCTTAAGAGTCATGTGAAAGCTCTTACTGGTATGCAACAGACTACAAATATGAATTTAAACGAAATTTTAAACAAACAAAAAAAATACTGCATGGTTCCTCACATTTTAAGACATGCTGATCACTTAAAGCAGAACAATTATGCCAAGCCACTAACTGCAAACTGAAATAAGAGAGTATCTTTCTTATTCTGTATCACATTCAAGATCTGGAGATGTAAACGAACATTTCTCTATTCTCTTCTTCTCAGATACTCTACTGATGTTTTAAAGATAACATTTAGCAAATCCTCGAATTTAATTGAGAAGCTCAGTGCAGAACTAAAGAATCTTTTCACCTGTCCATCCAGATTCATATGTACCATTTCCTGTCACAAGAAGAGACCCTACTGAATAAGATTATTTCAAAAGCAAAATACTAAGAAGGGCTCTCTTTTGCTTAAGGAGTAGCTGAAAAGTACATCATCTTTCCTTCAATATCAAGCCAAAATCCCGAGAAGGAAAATTTTTATTTGCAATAAAATACTTGTAATTAGTTGAAACATCTGAGTTGCTCAAATTAGTATAACCCTAAAAATATTACAGTCCAATTGTTATACTTAATATCTCCAAGAACACATACAGGTGGTTTTATTGTTACAAAACAGCAAGTTAATCATGTAACATTTTGCACTTTTGTGCAACTGTCTCAAAGGACAGGGAAGCAGAGCCTCTGCCTTCCTTCAGGTAAGCTCCTCAACAGGAGGTTTCCGAAAGCAGTAACTCAAACAGTGAACAGCCCATTTCTGTGGCATCAATTTCAGTCTTAACACATCAATTCAGAGCCAGCTTGTTAAAAGTAAAAGTGTCATGGTCAAGGACACTCTTTAAGAATACATATCTGTCTTTGGTTACATCCTCAGCCTGATTTTTGAAAGTCTTGTTTTGCACCTTTCCCAACCCTCTCAACCCAATTTTGCAATTTTACCAAAGAAATAAAGGTTCAGAGGAAAGCTTTGTACCTCTTAAAATTCTCTGCCACAGCCCAGTGGATAAATGCTTCTGGAGGCTCCTCCACAACTATCATCATTTTAATTCCACACATGCCTTACAATGCACTCTGCTGAACAGCCACATCCTGATGTCCTTTGATCACATGTACAAAAACAGTTAAAATGAAGGATTAAACTCCAGGGAGGACAGACAGGAAACATAAACCTGGAAATTATTTCCTAAGCATCACCTAGGAATGATCATCCTAAGACAGTAAGTCTTTTTTTGGTAGCCTAGCTGGTCTCAGTGACTTTTACCACAGGGATGGAGTGCCACTATGGCATCACTACAACTACTTGAAGACATTTGCCACATGGTTTACACCAAAGGCCAAGATCTTCTTCTGACTTATTCTTACTTCTATTACCACATGCACTCAATAGCATACAAAAAAACCTGCATAACTTATCCAAAATATTCTCTCAGCCTGAGTGTGCAAATGCAGCCTAGTGACATACACAGATTTAACACTGAGCCAGACGCACACATGAAGACAAGCACATTATTCGTAAAGATCTTTCCTACTCTTAACATATACAGTAATGGTAATTATTTAAACTAGCTTGAAGATTCCTTAAGGTAATAATTCACAAAAACAACTCCTCAATTTCATCTTTTTATTTATAAATAGATATGGAAACCTGTTTAAAACATCCATTTGACCTGTCATTGCAACCCAAAGGTAAGAAAGGATAACATAGGAAAGCACAGTGAAATTCACTGAAGTAATTCCTAAATTGTCTAAGATGACAAACTGTAGTCTTAACAAACAGTGCTCTGGTATGTCCAATGAGATTATCTGTGTCTCTCCTTTATCTGAGTCTCTCATTGTGTGCTTTCCCTTTCTCCACATGTTCTTTACTAAGCAGATAGAGGTACCCAGGATCTTGTCTTCCTCAAGTATTGTCCTACCTATGACAATCATCAGGTATCAGAACCTCTAATTCAACATTTTTCACTGACAGACATGGTAGTTACAATAGAAACCTAATTAACACATAGCCATGGTTGATTGTCACCCACGCTGTTACATTCAGGAATCACTTCCCTGCCCCTCTGGAGGGATCCTCACTTGCTGCTACAGAGAACACGGCACAGTTCCTGGGAAACCACAAGCAGGGAACAAGCATGGGTTTTCAGATAAGAGAAACAGTATTACTGACAGTGGCTCTTGCCCAAAGGGCTTTACTACAAGTGACAGTGCCCAGCTTTGTTAATTTAATTTTCTCTCTGACTAAGACAGAAAAAAGGAAAGCAGAAACATGAAGCAAAGGAACCACCCTTGTCCTTTGGACAGCCTCACTATGTAAAGCTGCATATGAAAAGCTGTATGCCAGCATTAAATTTTTACATTTTTATCTGAAAACATTTAACTTCAGAGGATCCACCCAGCTGTAGTTGCAACATTCAGAAAGAAAATTTTACACTTACTTCCCAGAAGAAGGTACTTCAAACCTCAAATCTAGGTAAACTAATCACAAAATAGCAGAATTGCACTCAAAGACACTAGACGTTCCAGTGGAGAAGGTTTTTTGTTTCATTCTGCTACCTGGGATTTTTTTGTGGTTTGGGTTCCTTTTTTTCGAGGAAAACATTAAATACAAATACATTGCACATTTTTAAGCATTACATCCAACTATCTACTGAAATTTTTCCAACACGGAGTTTAATTTTAAAATACATTCTGCAAAAAACTCTAGCTTCTTTCATATTTAGAGATATTTGAAAATACCTCTGACCTGATGGCAGGGCAAAAAATCACTTGTAATTTCCATAAATCTGTGCTCACATTTGAACATTTTCTTAACTTCAACGCAGTTACCACCAGTGCCCATATCTTTATCCTTCACCTTTCATCTATTCTACTTCATGCCCTAAACACAACTTCTCTGAGAAAAAACATCCAAATCCAGATATTGATTGCAAACTGGCTTTCAATTCATTCTGACTGTACATTTCACTCTTGTCCTCTCACACATTCCATCCTGTTTGCCTATTTTCAAGAGCTTAAGATATGTTTTACTTTGTGAAGTTCTCAGCCTACAAGCACTGCAAAAATAGCTGGTGTCTCCGTGCCTCCTTAATTAAAAGAATTATTTGTTCCATAGCTTAATTTCTTCCTGTTTCTCTAAAACTGTTAACAAGTTTTAGATGTTAAGAACACACTTCATCCACAAGGTGACATCCAGTAATTGGTTTAAAGAGGATCCTCTATCAATAAAAGTCAGAAACCTTTACGTTATAGGTCAAGGGCATAAGACCTTCAAACGAGGGCACTGAAAGTTCAGGGAAAGCACGCCTTTTCTCACCTTTCCCTCCCCTTTAAGATACTTTCTAATAATGAGAAAGTGTTCAGCGATTTCAGGTCCAAAATGCTGGGTGTGCCAAGTACCACCATTCACAGGCATTCTGAGTAACTTCTCACACTGAGGCTCAGTTACAGCCCAAATCACAAACACTCTGCATAGCCCAAAACACACAGTACAATTCTGACTCAATAAAAATTTCAGTATCACAAGTGGCATTTCATTGTCCAGCTCAAGAACATTTTCCATCTTCGAGACTGACAGCATAAACAGCAATATACAGGTGGCTCTGAATTTTAATATGTTGCTAAACAGCGACAGTTATTTCAGCGCTTTATAATAGCCACTCTAAATACGCAACAGCGGCAATAAACCACCTCAGTTTCATCGTAAAAACCCAATCACACTCGTCTACAATGATTTGAAGTCAGAAATGTAAAGATAAGTACAGAAGAGCTTGCACAATAACACATGATCTTCCCTATCACATGCTTGGCAGCGCGCTCGCTGCCCGGCGACACTCGGTCAGATCCCGGGGCACTCCGGCCGCCCAGGGTAGAGCCGAACATCCCCGGGACGGGGCTCCGGCCAAAGCGTCGGGGCCGTCCGGGGCTCCCGGAGCACGGCAGGGAGCGGGAGCCGGCGGAGCCTCTCCCCCATTCAACCCCTCCTTGCTGCCCGCTCTGCCCAGCGGCACCGGGCACGGCGGGAACTCGGCCGGCGGCCCTGGGCTGCAACCCCCGGCAGGACGCCGCGCTCCCGGCGCCCTCGCAGCGGCAGCGCCGGCACTTACGCTCGAAGTCGGAGTCGGACTCGTCGTCGCCGCGGTCGGGCTCCTCGTCGCCGTTGGACTCGGTCTGCATGGGCTCCCCGTCGAAGCTGACCACCCTGCGGCCACCGCCCGCCTCCTGGTCGCGGGCATCCCGCAGGCGGGCGAAGTACTCGGCGGCGAAGCCCAGCAGGTCGGACGGCCGGTGCCGCAGCACCTCCACCGTGTAGCCCTGTAGCAGCTCGGTGAGGCCCGCCGGGATCTCGATGCTCATGGTGCCGGACACCCGGG
>VWYI01008900.1:15997-49720 GCA_013399455.1 Anthoscopus minutus
GGCGGAGGGGATCGGGAGCCGGGAGGGCCGGAGGCTGGGAGCTGGGATGGCCGGGAGCGTTCGCTGCGTGCGTGCCCGGATGGTTCAGCGCCTGGGAAAACTGATGCACGCTCGCCGTTCTGCGCGCGCCGGAGTCGTTAAACCCCGGTCGCGGCGGGTTGGGCAGGGTGTGAGCGGTGTCGGGAAACCTCTGGATCGAACCTGGCAGCGCGATATAGGGAGGGGTGGAGGTCGGCCTAGCGCCTCCTGGCCATCGCTGCTTCATTTTTGTTTTTGTCTGGTCTCCCATCAGTGACCCCGTACACTCATTTCTTGTCAGAATCACAGAACAGTTAGGTTGGAAAAGGCCTCTAAGATCCTTGACTACAGTCTTTGACCAAGCACCGTCGTTTCTAGACCATGACACTGAGCGCCCGTCCGGTCCGGGGGCGGTGACTCCACCACCTCCCTGGGCAGCATGTTCCCATATCTAATCGCTCTCTCTGTGAAAGAATTCTGCCTAATGTCCCCTGGCACAACTTGAGGCCGCGTTCTCTTGTCCTTTTGTCGGAGAAGTGACTGATCCCCACCTGGCTACACTCTCAGGTATGCATAGAGATTCCCCCCAAGCTCCCTTTTCTCCAGGTGGGGGTTCTTCTAAATACCCCCAGTTCCCCCAGCTCCTCCTCATCAGACTTCTGTTCCAGACCCTTCCTGAGCTCCCTGCCCTTCTCTGGACTCACTTCAGCACCTCAGCGTTCTTCCTGAATTGAGGGGCACGGAGCCAGACACAGCAGTCAAGGGATAACCTCACCAGTGCCAAGGACAGAGGTTCTCCTTACTCACGGGCCATGTGAGTGTGTTTCAAAGCTCCCCCAGCAGCAGGAGAGCAAGGTTTTTTTGACCTTGGTGAGATCCAATCACACTTCCATCCAATTCTTGGCTCTGGTTAGATTTAGCATCTATTGGACACCAAGTTCTTGTGAGAATTAAGTCATAAAAGAACAATTCTTAAGTCAGTGCAAGAGAAGCAGCGTGCAGGTCTTCACACCTTTTGGTAAACACTGAAGAGTCTGAAAGGGTGGCAGTAGTACTGATTTGACAACAATAAAGTGTTAAACTTCAGAAAAATGAAACACAGAATCATGGAATGGTTTGGGTTGGAAAGAACCCTGAATTTCACCTACTTCCAAACCCTCTGTCATGGTCAAGAACATGTTCCACTAGACCAGGTTGTTTCGAGCACCATCCAATCTGGCCTTGAACACTTCCAGGCATGGGCATCCACAACTGCACAACTTGTGCCAGTGCCTCGTCACCCACATAATTACTAATGTGCATGAGCTTTGGATAAACCCATTCATATTAAATGTGCTTTATTCAGATTTTTGCTTGTGTCTGTTGTGCAAAACCTGTTATCTGTGTGTACAAGGGAGGTTTGGCAGATGCCCAGAGGCTGCGTGGAGTGGAGCCATCAGCCCTTAAGGTTTGACCTTGCTGGGAAACTCATCTTGGGAGCAAATGGGCCTGTGCAAACATGACTCCAGGGGAATACGGATGTTGGCTTAGTGACGCCACTGCGTGTTGTCGGTTTGCATATTTTTATTTAATTCTTCTTTTGTTTCAACTATAAAACAGCAAAAATCAACTCGTACTCAAAATATAAAATCTCATTAGAAGCCCAGAACTGGCTGAGGGAGTGCACTGTATGTTTTGGTTTTGTGTGCTCATGTGCCAAAGAGTCCCCTTGCTCATCCAGATGGTTCTGACTGCACTCCCAGATAAAGGCAGCCTGCTCATGGCTGCTGCACCGAGGGCACGGCGGCGGATCTCTGGACACCACATCCAGTGCTTTTACTGCCTGTTCTAAGTGAGGGAGGCCAGTTGCAAATACCACGGCGCATAAAGGTGTTCTTTGTAATACAGCTCCCATATTTTCATGCAGAGTAAGATTACATTGTGTATCCAGACAAAGTGAATAAATTTTTTAAAAAGCACAAAAGGTAGACTTGCCACATTTCATCAGTTTATCCAAAGATTTTTTTTTATGAAGCTGTTTCTCTTCATTTCTTTTCTTTTTTACAGCAGGAACAATAGTTGTTCTATTGCCTTTTTCAAAAGATAAATTGATTCATTCGTACCGTTATTATTTGTCTGATGGTCTCAAGCATTGCAAGAGTACATTTCACTGCTCAACATATGTACTTTAGCTACTGACAGAACTGGTACAGAGAAAGATTCTAATCAATGAGAAAACTATGATTAGTCCCCCCCACAAAATTAAGATTTCTGATGAGATCTTCCCTTTGCTGGTTGAGTGCTGAAGATGCTGCTGGTGGTAAAGAGGTAAAAATGAAGTTTTAAAACTCTGTAAAAATGGTAAAACAAAATACCAGTAAAAAGCATGTGGAAGAAGGTTCAAAGTTAAAAAGGAAAAGTCTAATTCCAAGGAAATACACATATTTTTCTTTCCCACTTTTTTGCACAACAGCCAGCCACCTGACAACTGCCTGCTTTTGGCATTAGTCAGTTCTCATATTACCTTTTAATGTTTGTTGATAATTTTGTGTCATTTGTGTCTGTGAATATAAATCTGGCTATTTATTTGAAAAAATACGTTACCAGTAAATATTGTTGAGACTCTGAAGGGCTACATTGTATTGGCCTCCTGGTATTTATATGCCCCCACACAACTAATCACCTTCAGGGCAAAGTAAAGAGTAGAGCTCTGTTTATTCTCTTCCTGAAGGTCAAGGGACAAAATCAAAAGCATCCAAGGTCACACAAAGTGCCTTTTCAAGGTGATTTATGCCACAGTTTGTCCTGGTTCTGTATATACCTTTTTTTCTCGGTGAACATCAGAATTGAAGGCACAAATACGTGAGAAGCTTGTCAGCGATCCAGTTAATTGTTACAGTGCCTGCTGTGCATACATAGAGCTCATCATATGCTTTCTTTCTCCCTGAATTTGCATAACTTTTAAAATTATTACTATAATAAGCATTCCCATTAAAAGAATGGTAGAAAATAAATTAGAAAATGCACTTCCAGCCTTAATTTGATCCCCTTTATAATAACATTTTTAATTGAGGCAGCATAACCAATGCAATTTCTTTCCTCTGGCTTCATGGCATGATCAGCACCCAGTATGGAGTTAGATAAGACTTGTGTAGCAGATGAAGCTGCTCCCTACATTATTCCTATAAAATATATATTTTTTTTTTCAGTATATAGTTCTCCTAATAATTTCTTAGTGGCTGTGCTCCCAAATGGTAAAGTCTCTTCCCTTTACTCTGCCTGTTCTACCCAGATCTTTGATGTGTCATTAGTGAAACTGTTGTGGAGCTTCAGTGCTTGTCCTACTCAGGCTGGAGCAGCAAAGCTGCCAGCAGGAAAAGCCAAATAGTCTGTGCAGGCTTGCACTGGGGAAGAATAATCAGATTAAACTTCCTGACTGGCTCCTTAAAAAGTAAAAGAAATCCTTTTATGACGAGTAATAATTCTCTTCTCATAAACCTGTCAGCACCAGCCAGAGTTCAGACACTACACAAATATATGTACATCTTGGATTAATTACACTTGCCTTCAAATTCCATACAAGGATCATGCAAGAAAACACTAAATATTCTGATGACAGTTATTAGTGAACATAGCCTCACGTTTTCCACATATCCCTGGTGCTGAAGCCAGTGACCAAGGTTTGTCACAGCATCAAGTTCCAGAAGTTAAATACCCATTAGATAAAGCAGCACTTCTTTTTCTAAGATCTGGAGAACTCTCCCGAGATTTACCAAATGCCCCCTAATCCTGGTATTGCATGATTTGGCAAATTATGTTTCTGCTTGTGTTTTATTTGCTACCTGTGATTTTTCATACCTCAGTCTTACCTCAGCCCTCTCACAATTAAGGTCTCACAGTCCTACTGGTCTCTCCTCCAGAAACAGCTGCTTCCCCAGGATGACATTAAATGCTCCTTTCTGTAGCTGCTCAGCTTCTCTGTGCCTTTCATGAGCACTGTGTGCAGTTCTTGTCTCCACATCCCAAAATGGGGGCTCACTCTGGTTTTACACAGCAGAAAAATGATTGTTTTGTTCTCTAACACTTTTCCTTAGATTTACAGCATTATGAGCTGAATGTATCTAGTCTTCATTTTAAGGTATAAAGAGATGAAAAAAATCCCACTTCCCTTGCTCTGTTTCTCCTATGGCTGACCACCGTCATTGTAAAAAACATGCCGAGTTTTGCATTTTAAGTCTTCTATATTTAACATTCAAATGTTTTTCTACCCACTGCTTGCCCCAGTTGCTCTAAATGTTCATAAACATCATATAACTTTGTGCCTGATGTACACAAACCTTCTGAGTTTGCATTTTACCAGGAGTAATAGTAACAAACAAGTGATCCTGGGCTTAACAACCAGGATGTGGAGATCCTTGAACACCACGTGCAAGATGAAACTGCTTCTCTTGCCTCTCTTTGGTTCCTTCTCAGGAAAGTGCTAACCTCAGAAACCAAACTTTGGTGCTCTAACCAGCTGGTTTGCTTGTGGCAGTAAGCAAGATTTAGTGTGTATTTTTGTTAGCCTTTAGAGTGAATAGCTTGAGTATACTTCAACAAATAATATGGGACTGTCTATCAGTAGTACAAATACAGGAAAAAAAATCAACCTTATTTTTTTAAGAAATACATATAAATACTTGTGTCAGCTGCATTTTTTTACCTTGACACTACCTTTAGTCCATAAAAAATATTTTGGATAATTCTTAGAAAGATACCTTGCTGCATTTGTTGATAAATGTCAAAGTATCAAGTTGGCAGAAACATCTGTATAAATGTCCAGATTTTCATTAACAGAAAGCACTGGTTCTGTTGGTAACAATTACAAATTTACAGGCAGTAGAAAGCACCGACTTTAAAATACCTGATTATTTTCATTCATTTGACCTAGGTGTTATCTAGATGTAAAAAGACAAACCTCTGACTATCATGTCATACTTGTGATGTAAAATGGTACATGTTTGAATCTAGATAAAAGTAGTATCTGTGGCATAAGACGTGTGGGATGACCATGTTGTTTAAACTACCCTGAGCAATGCTGTGTAGCAGATGTAAAGTTTATGGTTCCCACGTCAGAGAAGCCCTAAGCAACAGCACTGCTGTGTAAACAGGAGATGTTCAAATAAGGACTTAGCTAAGCACTTAGTTCTCTTGCATAAAAAGTGGAAGCTGTACCCATTTTGGTTGTACTTAGTTTCTGGCCCCAGCACTGAAAACATTACATGAAGGCCTTCTCCACAGAGGTTGGTATGAATTCTGGGCAGAGGAAGGTGGTGGGAACAGAACCTTTGTGCGTGCCCCATGGTGGCCAGTCACTCAGTGGGTAGCCCTGATCCTACTGGAGGGCTATGTTGGTGCTTTAGAGGACACAGACATTGCTACTATGTAAAAGTAGAAGGTTTTCAGATTGTTTCATTTTAAGAGAAGAAAGAAAATTAACCTCTCTGTGAGTTGTTCAAAGACTAATCTATCCAAACTATCAGTTGCTGTCTGTGTTTTCCAGCAGAACCAGTTCAAGCACAATTTTGTTGATATTGAGGGGTTTGTCATACAAAGAGCCCTGTAATTAATTTCTTCCTTGAGCCTTTGCCTGCAAATCTGAAACTGTCTTTTGCTGTATGTACAAACTTGTCTCCTCCTCATCTTCTCACATTTCCACCTGATGCAGTTCAGGTTATGAGTATTTCAGGTTATGAGTCCCAACCTGCTACTACCCAGATATGTCACTGTTGCTACAGCTCCTGTTCTCACATCTCCTGTCATTGCCTTTGTAGATTGTAGATTGGCATTTGTACTTTTGTAAATTTTTTTTGTAAATTTTTACAAATTTGTAAATTTGTAGGTTGTAGATTGTACTTGGCATTTGTCCATTTGCCATGTATCTTCACTACAGGCGTGTCAAAAGACACTTGCCCGTCCCTTCACCTCCAAGGTTTACCCTAAATCCACAATCTATCCCTCACCCCATCTTGCTTACCTCCCCTGGCAGAGCACCTTGAGCCTCATTCCAGACTCAGCCTCTCTCTCCTCTTGCATCACATGATCTCTTGCTGACACAGAAGCCACAGAGCCTTTGCTCTTTGGCCACATTTTTTGGTGTCCACCAGAAGCCACTGACATATTTGTTCTCAGTGCTTATGTCTTGCGCTTTGGTGTTCACAGATCCATTCTGGGCACAGAAGTGCTGTACACAAACATTAGGCAATACTGCGATGAAGGGCTCATTTTACAGGTCAGCATGTTAAGTAATTCCAAGTGCTGAAATTGCAGTATTAAATATAAACTGCAGCAGTAAAAATGAGCTTTATCCACCAAATCCCCAAATTTTTATCTTTCCCTCTGAAAAACCTTTTATTGGCTTCATTACAGCTGTTAGCACTTGTTTTCATTAAATTCATAACGCAGCATGAAGATCAGTTAACCAGTTTTGAGAGAAAATCAGTAAGCAGTTCCTATTCTATTTTACTGTCCTTTATTTTATTTTATTTTATTTATTTTACTGTCGATTTTATTCTTCACATCCTGTTCTTTGGTGTACATTATGAAAATGTTGGTAGAGGATTCTGTATCTCAGGGGAGAGTAATGGAGATATGAAACTTCTCACTCTTAGGCTGGTTTTCAAATTCAGTTCAGGTTCTAAAGTTTTATATAAGTATTTGCAGCTTGGATGTCTTCATTCAAGGAAACAGGTGGTCTTATCATCCAAGGCAGAGGATTATAAAGCCACCTCACCATGTCCATATCTCTCTCAGTCTCAGCAAAAAATGGTTGGTTTGTAAAGCTGAAAAATGCTTGCTGCCTTCAACTATGACTTAAATCACGTGTGTATGAAACTAATTGAATAGGCATTCCACGTAGAGTGCTGCTCCTGAGGGGGTTTTGACTTTAATTCCCAAGGCTATCAGCCCAGAAGTGTTGCATTAGAAAAAGAGGAAAAGAAGAATCTGGTTTTAGAGAATGAAGCAGCACTGCCTTTTGTTGCAGTTGCTTTGAAGTGTCTCTCCATTGACATCTAGTGTCCATACAGGAAGATCTTTAGATCCCTCACAGCCCTGCTGGCAACATTTATCTATAAATATTTAGAGATTTTTTTCCTTGTGGAGTTATTAAGAGCTCTTATTGATCATACCAGGTCAGCCAGTAGGTGAGACTGAGGGTGCAAACACAACAATCTCCCTACTCCTAACAGTGACATCAGAGACATCCATGTATGTCTGTGTTCTGAATGGCTCCAGGAACCCTTTTCAGTGCTTTGCAGTTCAAAAATATGATCCCTTTTTAATTTTTTATACAAATGCCTGTGAAATATTTTAAATCTCTATTTATTCCCTCAGAGCATACAAACAATGTGAACCAATGAATATTCAACGCAGATCTTATGAAGTATTGTACTTTGTAGTCAGGCATTATTCTAATTATATTTAATTTTAGAAGAGTCTTTTCAATGATATAAATCTCTTTTTTACACTCCATTTTATCACTGAAAGATACTTAATAAAGAAGTGTCTTTATTCTTCAGATGGTGAGAGTTATTTTCATATATATTTATTTATTTATACTGGAGAAATCCCAAGTTTTTCCAAAAGGATTTGTTGTTCTGCTTTTGCAAAATTTTGAACAACGGCAGCAAGCAATTAATCACTGTACACTTTGCCCTGTGAGCAGCTCTTCCTTTACAGTACTTCTCCCTGCTCCTTCAGTCAGCCTAAAGTGCTTCTGGTGGGGTGTGTGCACAGGGGCTGTGCCAGAGTCACAGCCACACCTTGCTTGGTCCCACACTGATGTGAAGTCCTTCCCTACTCTGAAAACACCCTGTACATTCATACTTGGATCATTTCCATTGTTATCTGCTCACAAAGGCAGTTATTCCAAATAAATTATGTCATGAAAGCTTAACAAGATATGTTGTCCTAATATTTGTGTTACAACTTCAGGAAAAGACAGCTGGTTCAAGGATGCACACCAGACACAGCTTCTGTCCGTGAGGACTCTGTGTATCCAGGGAGCTCATGGACCCCATCATTTCTTGGCAGTGTTTTACAATTCATCCCTTTCCAGCCTTTCCTCAATATCTCATAAGCCCTAGGTGAGCTCTCTTTTGAATTGGTGATACCTGATATACCAAGGTCCTGTCCTTGCTGGCTGGTGGAAGTTACTAGTGTGAAAATTATAGATCTTTGCCTTGGAACAGCAGGAAACCTGCTGAAAAGGAGCTAGAACAGCCTTGAACTTCTCCTATGATGGTCAGAGAAGAGTGAATCAGTATTTTCCACCATTTCCAGAAAAGTAGCAGTCATCAGTTTCTATGGACAGTCACATATTTTCCTTATTTCTCCTCTCAGTGTTCTGTTATTTTAAAATGCTCATTACATTAACTGTCAGAGAGTCTGTGTTGAAAGAACCTGCTGAATCAATACATCCAGAATAAGAATGACTGCATCATTAAGATGTATCCTGCTTAGATTATTCATAATTTAACTGTAAAGCAAAACATGTGATCATGAGTAATAAAGGAATGTGACATAAATTATTTCATTCAGAGCAGTGCATTAATGCAGGCACTAGCAAAGCTGCTGCAAGAGCAAACGGAGCCTTTAATTGCAACTGATTATAATTAGGGTAACAAAGAGGTGTTCATGTCTGGTTTTGCCATGATCCTTTGGCCACCCCAACTTTTCATCCCCGATAGGACTCAGTGCTTCCAGCAGCCCCAGATTTTCCCTCCGTGGCGTCAATGGAAGGAGGCAGGAGCCGAGAGCATTGTGTTGCTATGGCAACACATCCCACTTCCCTGGAGATCAAGTTGCCTCGGCGACACCGGGCGGGCAATGCCGGCGGATCAAATCGACTCGGAGCAGGTGCCCGCTGGCAAACAGGACAGCTCTGGCCTCCGGTAGCCTGGGAGCCCGGAGATTCACGGGCTAGCACGTGTAGGACCCTGCACGCACTGTAGGGTCTGGGCCAGGAGAGGGTGACCCATGTGTGTGGTCCTTCAGGTACTGAGACGAGGCTACAGCCAAAAAGAGCTTCCCATTACCATCTAGTGTGTTAAAATAAGATGGATAGCAGGAAAGCCAATGTCAGTGGGAGGGGTTTTGCTGAAGGGAGCAAATGATCCCTTGGTTCACGTGATCAGGACCTGCAAACATAACACAACATCAGGAGTCATTGCCTCTTGTTGCACAATCCTTCTGTGAACAGAGGTGAACTTGTACATTGATTTTAGGCTAATCCACTGCTGCTTTTCACTGTGTCACATCCAGTACCGAGCACCATGTAGGCAGCGGATTACAGATAATTTACATGGGCAAATGCCTGTGTTGATGCTGTGAGCGCACAGCCTCCCTCTTGTGTGTGTGCAGGCACTCCAGTGAGCAGCCCCAACCCACAGGAAAGCAGTGACAGGATCTCTAGAGCCCCCAGGCCCTTTGTCAGAGGAGTGATTTTGGATGGCTGCGCCAAACCTCCTGTGGATTCACTGGAGCCCTCTGTGTAAGTGCCATAAGAAGAGAGGGTTCAAAGCTCAGTGCATGGACACCTGTCATCCACAGCACTTGGAGACCTATTTGAGAAGCAGAAAGATGATAAAGGACAGACAAATTTGCATGAGACAGGTAAATCCCTTCTAATTTCTCTGTTGCTGTAGGAATCTCTTCTCCCTTCATACTGTTGCATTAAGAAGCCTCTTGCCTACTGTAATTAGCCCTTGAATAAACACCATCTCTGAACACAAGCCTCTGTTGTCCTGATTTTGTGAGTTAGCAGTGCTTTGCCTTTTTTTGGAACCTTACACTAATTATTGCAGAAGAGCAGAGCCTGCACCCAGGGAGTCTGGTTCTACTTTTTGCCTCTGGAAATATTACCATATACTTCAGAACTGCGTCTCGATGTTGTTAACATACCTGGCTTTAAGTAGATATTGTCTACACTTGCAGCTACACCCTACTACTTGCTCTATCCTTGTATTTCTGACAATAGCCTTACTCTCTCCGAGCCATTCTGTATGCATTTTCCACACAACATTAGCTGTCTTTCTTCTGTGGTTGATTGTGTTTACAGAAGATTCCTGAACTGTGGGAAATGTTTCTCAGAATGTGCGGTTTTGCATCATTTAGCCTTGAAAGGATGCTGCTTCCCCTGACCTCTTGTTGGTTTTTTCTCATTGACTCTGGTAATTGCATCAGTAGCCTTGGGGGTCACATTTTCCTTTCACATCTCTTTCCTTACCCTTTCTCAGTGGAATCACATATCCAGTCCCTCCTGTTTCCCGTGGCTCAACCACATCAGCTCTTTTTCCAGCTTCTTGTTTCACCCTTGTCCCAGACAAACTCTGCCACTTTTCTAGGTCATCATTTCCACCACTCTACTTTTCTATGAAATTCTCAGTCTTTCTTCTACTCTCCTGCATCAAACACATTTCTTATCTTCTCCATCAACATCCTTTACAACCAATCTTCAGTCAGGTCATTCAGCATTCATTCTGACAGCATTGTCCCCAAAATTCTGACAGTATTTTGACACTGATATCAAACAGATGTGTCCCTGTTTTTTCTGCACCTCCCCACCACAGCTGTGCAGAGATTTCCAGACACGTCTGCAAAGAGGGCTTGGGGCACAAAGATCAGCATGGTACCACATGCTCCCTCCTGTTGAAGGGACTCATCTGCAGTGTTTCACTTATACTTAAAATCAAACTGCCTTGAGAAAGGCCTTTTCTTGCTTCAGCACACTGAGAAAGTGAAAAATGACAGCCAAACCCACACATTTCAGGTTCTGATGTCACTCAGTCCCCACACTGATGTTCCACATTTTCTGCAGTTGTGTGGGGTGGTTCCTTTTCAAGCACATGTAAGCAATGTCAAGTCCTTGAGGTTAACCTGCAGTCAGCAAGAAGCTGTAGGCAACAGCCAGAGAAAAAACCTGTTTCTTCTTTCTCTTCACACCTCTTTAAGGGGCACTGATTTTTCTGAGTAACAGCTAACGCAGACTTGTTGGAAAATATTCAGTATAGATTTATACTATAGCTCAGAGGGACATGAAAGACCATTTAGTGTTCAAAGTATTATTTTTAATGATTAATCAAATCCCGTGTCTGGCTGAGCACTGGCAGGCCCTTCTTTGGATTTTGTAGAGTTTATTTCTCTTGTCATCCTGAGCAGACTTTGACATGCAGAACACAAGCTTGTTGATGAAATGAGAAGATTGCTGGCAAAGTTTGGCTCTGTCTCTGCATTTGCAGTCAGATCTCAGTGCAGGGGATGTGCAGCGCAGTAGTTACTTTGCTCATATTTAATCATACAAGAAAGAAAAGTGTAATTAAGACCTGTCTCCCTCAATCTCCTCCCTGCCTCAGAGTATTTCAGCTCTTTGAGATAAAGGAAATGGAGCATTTCCTAATAGGAAAGTGCAGCCCAGAGCATATCAGGAGTGACTCTGCCCCTGTCACTCTGCAGTTTCCATTTGACAGCATTTTCCCTCTGAGCAGTTTCCTATATGAAGGAACACAGCCATTAGAAACATTGCAAGTACCAAATCTGATCAAAGCTGGAAGCACAGCGTTTGCTCTTGATTTTCTTTGTGCCTTTGACAGCCCAGCTTGTTTCACTGTCCCTCTCAATAGCTAACTGATTTCTCTTTATCTGAAAACACCCTTAGGCAGTTACTAGATTTCAGAATGCATCATCAAAAGGGGTCTTAGCTCAGAAATAGACTTTTTTTCTATTTAGTTATTTTAGCTGTTTATTGTCTTCTTAGCTTTGTATCTCCAGGTCAGCTCACTTAATTTGTGCTCTAAACCTATCAACTGCTTTAAAGCCCAGCACAGGGTTACAAAAGATTTACTGCCGACAAATCCTGAAAATTGGAAATATCTCATTGAAAAAGGTGTTTCAAGCTTGCAATTTTCATTGGCCTTGGGCTGAAATGAAACCATCTCAGCAAAGATGAGAAGTGACTGGAAGGGGCAGAGAAGGATGAGTCAACCCACCCAACCCCAGGCCTTAGGCAGGCAGCAGGGGGAGGTGGTCCAGGATCCTGATTGGGAGGGATGGTGCTCAACCAGAACAAGGAGAAAACTCCCAAGCCTGAGTGAACCCTACCAGAGAGCTACAGAAAAGTAGTCAGTGATGAGAAGACTGTTGATTAATGAAATTGCCTGAAATGAGGAAGGAGGGAGGAGGCTCTAATATGTAAACACTTTAATTGCAAAGTGACTTATTTTGAGCTTTCCTAAGAGCTGAAAGGATAAGTGTTATTGCTGCTTCCCAGGCTATGTAACAGGCACAGAGACTGACAGAGAAGTTTTCCACTTAGTGGCAGGGTTATTAAATTATAAGAAAGATAAGAGTTTGTCACAGAAGCAGTAAGCTGCTATTCTCTGAACTTTAGAGGAAATACTGTGGAAATAAAAACAGTGCTCAACAGGAAGAAATATGCTACAGAAAAAACGATGATTTAAATCTTCTTTCAATTTTCAAACTGTTTTTACCTACAGAGAGGCTTTAAACAAGGGGAAAATCTATTCCAGTTGCTTGGGATCAAAATCCAAGTCTCAGACACACACAAAGACTAGTCCAGAGGGAGAAGCTGCTGAAAAAAGCCATGGCAAATAAGAGACTCAATGGCATGTAAAGTGAAGGGGAAAAAATGACAAAATAATAAAAAATGGTCTTACAGTAGCAAAAGTGCTGCTAAAACATGAGATTTGACTATGTGGGGAATAAACAAAAGGTTATATGGCAGGATATCTTGAGTCTGAAAGTTGCACGGTGGCAGTGCTGGTGCTTGGAAGGAAAGCTGCAAGAATGCTGGTTTAACAGGGAAGAGGCTATCCCCATGGTGGAGAAATACCGACATGATGAGTTCAGGAAAGGTGAGTTAAATAAAATGGAAAGGATGAAATGAAATGGAAGTAGGGGCCAGTACTGGGTGACTACAGTGGGATTGTGTCCTGCTGCAGCCAAGCACAAGCAGAGAGCATGGTCATGACTGGGGTCTGGCTGGGGCAGAGGGGCCACAGCCCAGCACCACAGGGATGCACAGGGAGCTGGTCCAGGCTCTGCTGCTCAGCATTCTGCCATTGTCACGGTCCTCCTTGTCTGCCCAGACCTCCTGGGACCCCACCAGAGGGACAGGGCAGACCCTTCCCCCAAAGGAGTTGTCTCTATCCAAAGCAGCACATCTGAAGCTTTAAAAAAACCCTAAATAATTATTGGTGACTTCTAAACTGGGATATTTGAAGATCAAAGAAATAAACAACAAAGGCAAAAATGACAAAACTGAAAATCTGTTACCCTACTTCAGGAAAGTATTTGATCAAGTGTCAGACATGGAAGGTCTGCTCCAGCTGCTGTTTTCTGCAGCTCAAGCCAAGACTTGCACTGTAGTAGTGGCCTTTGGACTGAAGCTGTGTGTAAGAATAGGAAGTGATGGCATCTCATGTTAAAGCACACAGTTGTTTGCCCAGTTATCCCTATCACAGGATTCAGGTTCTGCTCACAGTCAAAAGCAAATAGTTCAAAATACACTTTAAACTAAGCCAGTACTTTGGGAAAGGTCAAATTCTTTTTGGAATTCTGAGCAGTGTATTTTTCACACGAAAAGACCCAATAAAGAAGGAAAAATAGAGGAGACGGCCAGCACTCACTGTATCAGCAATTCAGGCTCTCAGCCTGCTGAGACAAACTGCCCTCAGGGAAATGAGATTATACTTTACCTCTGACATATATAGAATAACAGATTTCTCATTCATTTCCAAATTCATATTCAAACCAATTAGACAAGAACTACAGGAACAGGAGGAAGATCATGACCAAACCTTAGAAGCAGTATTTGCTTGTCAGATGAAGTCTCAGGGAAGATTCTTTTAGAAATTAATACTGGAGTCACTGGAAGAAGTTAGAGAAGTTAAGGATGATCGCTCCATGCCTTCAATAAATGGAAACCTACTTATTTATCTACTTTTATGAAGATAAATTGCCTAAGGAATATTTAGGGCAAAGAAGGTTCTTAATTATTTTTAGAAAAAAAAGAATAATCAAGAATAAGTAAAAAATTAAACAGCAAATAAATTCGTAAAATCAGAAGTTTTTAAAAGTATACTTAGAATTAATTTATTTGAGCTTTGTGGCATTTGATAAGAATATCTGCTCATGAAAAGGGAAATCAACTGGTAAGGATCATTACTGTCAACACTGAAGAGCGTTGGTGTTTTCTGTAAGATTGTTACACATTGTAGCAAAATGTGTGGTGGTGTTGATTACTTTGTCAGAAAAGTTTATATTTGATATGTTTTAAATAAACAAAAAAGATGTAACAGTTTGACAACTGTTACATTAGTTAAATGTACAAAGAATTAAAAATCTCAGAGGAAAATAAGAAAAAAGCAAACCTAGAATGTCATAAGAACACAGGAAGCTATGGATTGTGCTTCCTGGCTGGATTCTCCATAGCATTTTAAATTTTGAGGGGCACTTGGGTTGGAATCCTGTGTGCAATAAGCTTACACGTGAACATGACACTGTTTCCCCTGAAATACATCCCTCCTTATTCACTCGTAGCCCCGTGCGGAGTCTCAGGGAGCCAAAATCGCAGCTGAATCCCGAGGGGTCGCATGTCCCCTGCAGGAGCCGCCGTCTGTGACCTGGCTTCGGACACACTGAGCCCAGGCTGCCTGTGCACAGCTGGGGCAGGGGCTGGCAGGAAGGACCTGCAGCCACAGCAGCAGGAGATGTTTCTGACATTACACAGAAAAGGCTCTGAAGGGCTGGAGCAGAGCTTGCGGGCAGAGCCCCCTCCAGGGAATTTCCTCTTCATCCTCTCCATCATTAGATGATGCAGACAAAGTGGGTCACTGGCTGACAAGAATTCAGCCAAATGTTCTGTGGTTCTAAGGGCTTACAAATTTAATTTATTATTCATGTCCCATTGAAATCGTCTGTATACATAGCAAAGCTGAATTTCTGGTTTTCATCACCAGGTCACCCAGGTGGGGTTGGCACTGCAGCTCACCCTCACATTCCTGAACACATGCATCCCAGGATGCCATTGACTTTGGAAAGATCTTGCCCTTAGAAGCTAAATTGTATAAATTTCTGAATTTCTGACACACAGTTGCCAAAGATCTTACTTAGGAAAATACTTCTGGGCAAACATTTAACAGTTTTCAAGGCTCCAAGCAATCATATTTCAGGGAGTGTAAAACAGCCATGTGACTAATGTGATTAGCAGCTCTGTCAGCAAGTGAGACTAGACATAAGAATCAAGATGAGCCTCTTCTATGGACACCTGCCTTCAAGATCTTAGCATTACTCTGAGCAAAGCTTGAGCAGGTGAGTTGAAGTGTGAATAAAAGGGATACAAAGCAAGAAGGAAACACCCCAAATGCAGCAGGCTGGACACTGCCAGTTTTGCCATCACCAGCAGCTGTCAGGATGAAGAAAGGCCAGGCAGTCTTTTGTTCAGAAAAACAGTGATTGTTTATTGATAGTATAAATGTTGCTAAGCAATATGGATTAAATTAAACCTCTTATCCTTTCCCAATGTGTGCACCACCTTCAGCAAAGAATGCTCTGTGAATATACTAAAAGTTAGGGGGTTATTCCAGATCAGTGAAATTTAATTATAGAGGAACCTACAGAAGAGAGATTATCAGCCAGCTACTCAATAAAGAAACTTTTAAGAATATTTAGAAATCAATGCCCATTTTGCCAACCTGATGTGCCAGTGCAAGAGGAAACTAACAGAGAATAGAATAAAAAATATCAATCTGGCTGATAGAAACGATTATATTTTTATTTAGAAATGCTATGTAAAAGAAATATAAAATAGGGAGAAAGGCATTATATGAGGATAGACTAAATAAGACATCAGCTTGGAAAAGAACTCAAAGAAGAGAGGCCCAGAGTTAAAAACTATTGTAGGAAAGAATAAGGGGAACAATTTGTTATTATTTCTCACAAAACAAGATTTAAGCGACATCAGTGAAACCATTCAGCCAATCTGGAACAACGCAGCACATAATTAAACAGTGCCACTCACTACCATCAGATACTGGAGAGGCCAAACCCAGAAAGGTGTCTGGAAGGTAATTGTGTTTGAAACCAAGCCTAGAGCTCTGGGTGTGGACACAGGCTGCAGCCCAGCTGGCCGCGGGTGGCAGAGCTGGTGGCAGCACCCTGGGGAGGCACAGCTGGGCGCTTTGTGCCCCCTGCTCTCCTCACTGCAGGCAGAGCTTTGGGCAGAGACCCTCAATCTGGAGCCCAAACCCCGTTCTTCATGGCACAGCCTGCTTTTCTCTTTTCCAGAAAGAGTACCCTTAGCTGTATAAAATTCTGTTTGCTGAGGGAGTGAGGAAAGAGGGTCGTGCTTCACAACCCAATTCCCTTTGGAACAGGTATCTACAACATTCTCACCCACCCCTGTGCCCAGGGGAGGAGCACGGAATGAATCTGGTGAAGAGAGGAGAGGTCAGCCTTTCCTGTCCTCGGGAAAGGCTGCTTTCCTGGGAAGGGCTGCTCTCCCAAAGCAGCAGGCAGTTCTGGCCTCTCTGGACATGTCCACACTGGAGAGCAGGACAGCTGCAAGCCGCATTGTGTGAGCATGAATGAGAGAAATGCAAAGAACAGTCTGTGATTTTGGAGCAAACCGTGTGTGGATGCTTCATCTTCTGGGCTGGACCAACACAGAAGAAAATGGGAAAACCCCCAACAATTTGTCATCAGCACCAAAGAGATTCATTCATATCACAAGGACTTGCTCACGTCGGGACAGACAGACATTTCACACCAGTGCCAGTCACCGCGCCTCATTATCCTTGGCCGGCGCAGAAGCACCCCCAGGTGCCTCCCCAGCCCAGGGAACCTGAACTTGGTTGTCCGGTGGGGTTTTGCTGCTCGGGGCAGGGCGCGGGGCACTCGGGACAGAGCAGCTTCTTCCCCCCGCGGCGGGTGGGCAAGGACAGAGATCGGGAGGAGAAGCCAGGGCTCTGCGCACACACATTCCTCATCTCGGCAGCGGCAAACGCCGGCCCTGGGACGCTGGCAGGGCAAGAGGAGACCCTGCTCCGGGCTCTTGCCCCGGCAGGCCAGGCTCCTGCCCAGGAGAAGCTCGGCACTGGGAGCCGGGCCGGCACGCCGGTCCGATGGGAAATGGGTGGTGGGGCTGGGGGAGCAGCGAGCTCCCTCCGCCGAGTGATCTTCTGCCATCGACTGCCGGATCCCGAACTTTGGCTCCGGCCAGGAGGCAGTAAGTGAAGCAGATAATTGCCTGGCAGTGACGGATAGGGAAGCAAGGGTGAGCGGGCAGGGAGGGCGGGGGATGAGCGGGAGGATTATGTTTCACAGGCAAGTATTTTTTCAAGATTTGTCTATGCAGGAGCTTTTCAGAATCACATGGGCTTAGCCCCAGGAGAAGGAGGATTCGCCGTAATTTTACACCTTTTCAGCATTTCAGTCGATTCTGCAGAAATCTGCCTAGGAATTAAAGATGGGAAGGGACAAAGAACTGATTTCCTTGCCTTTGGTCTCCAGGATAAACATACAAAGCTAAATCACAGTTTAGAATTTTTTGGCGGCATGGTAGAGAGAAGAAGGAGCCAGCAGCTGACAGTAATAAATAACTATTAGGAAACAGTATTAGGATATAATACTGTTAGGAAATAAGGAGAAATGTCACTGCTGGGATGTGCTTTCAGCCTTGGGGAATCCATATTTGGGCAGCTCAACATTTACTTTAGTATCCAGAGCTTGTGTGCAACTTCTCTCAGGCCCAGAGCAGGAGCAGTGCTGAGGGAGAAGCCTGAGCTCAGGTCTCCGACGAAGAAGGGAAGTCAGCTCATTGCACAGACCAACATCTCAGGCTTCCACCCTCCCTGCCAAGGGTTAGCAACAGCACTGTGTCCTTCAGCAAAGCAACACTCAAGCTGTCACCTGCAAGGGGAAGTGGAGCTTATCTGTGGCCTATTGCTAAAACTTTGATACTGATCTTTATGGCCATGTTTCTAGTAAGACTAGGGACAGGCTGTGCATCATAAACTGCTGAAATAGATCTGTCTGAGCTTAAACTGAACTGTCTGAATTTAAACTAGTGTCTGAATTCAGAGACACATGTTAGTAAAAATCCTGTCCAATGTCTGCTTAACGTTTACATTTTTACCAGGCTTGAGATACTCTTGCAGAACTATTCTAATTCATCGAGGTAATGGAAAATATCCTCAGTTTTATACACAAATCTCCCTAAATTAGAAATGGCTTTCCATTTCAAGCATCCTGCATCAGGCAGCTTGTTTCTCCCCTTGACAGGACAGTTTTCTCAGGGCACAGTTTGCTGGGAAGAAAGACAAAATGTGGTGTAAAATGGGGTCAGACAGAGCCCATGTCCAGAGCCCAAGGTTGTGAGTGAGCACAGCCTCCTGTGATCCAATCACCCAAAAGGCATCCTGGAGAGCAGAGAAGAGGCAGAATCCCAGCAAATCCACCCATCTGGGAAGCCCCTGGCTGCAAGGCAGGCATCTCCCTGCCATCATCTGAGTCAGGAGACAAAGTCCCCAGGATGCAGCTGCCAGAGCAGCCAGATCTATTTTCAACTGAGATATTTGGGCAGCACCATCGAAACCCTTCGGTGCAGAGCACACTTGGTGCACACACAGCAAGAATGGCTGCGTGCCACTGACTCAACTGGCATTTTGGCCTGTGGCCTGGACAGCGCAGTCACACGTTGTGGTTGGAAGCAGGATGTCGTGAGGACAAGAACATGGGCTTCCAATATGTCCTTGTGGCAAAGAAGGACACCAGCCTGCTGGGCTGCTTTAGGAAGAGCATTGCCACCAGGCCTGGGGAGACAAATCTTCCCTGCTCTCAGCACTGGTGAGGCCACAGCTGGCAGGCAGGGTCCAGTTCTGGGCTCCCCAGTACAGAAGAGGCATGGATATACTGGACAGTCCAGTGAGCACTGCAGAGATGGTGAAGGAACTGGAGTGTTTGCAATAGGAGAAGAACCACGAGAGATGGAATTGTTCAGCCTGGAGGAGGCTTCATGAGGATCTTACTGATGTGTGTGGATCCCAGATCGGAGAAGGTTTAGAAGGTGGAGCCAGACTTTTCTCAGTGGTATCTAGTGACATTGAAATGCATGAAGTTCCTCTCAGACATAAGAGAATTTGGTTTTCTGTGAAACTGGAACTGGTTAGCCCAAGAAGCTGTGAAGTTTCTGTCTTTGTAGATATTAAGAACTCAACTGAACACAGTTCTGGGCGACTCGCACTTGTGGGCCCTGCTTTGAGCAGGAGGGCTGGAATGGACTGTGTCCAGAGCTGCCTTCCAGCCTCAGCTGCTCTGTCATCCTGTGAACTATGTGGTGGTGAAAACTACTTTGTTCAGGCTGTGCATAAGGCTGGTCTCTCACCAGCACAAACAGGATATTGACATGGGAGTCCTCTAATCTGAGAGGCAGCAGATAAAAAGAGCAATGTAGAAATGGAAAAATGTAACAATTGGAGGCCAGTTGGGCACATGCAAAGCTAAATGCTGTGTCCTAGTGTATGCTGTTATTTGAAGGTACATGGCCAGCCCACCCTCCTCTGTGCAGACCCCACAGAACTAGTCAGTGTTTGTCCATAATTTTGCATAAACACCAGCCAAGCTGATGAAGATCAGATTTGAAGCCTGTCTCTTCCTCTGCCCAACAGTGTCCAGCAGCAGATGCTTACAGAAATAACACAAGAAATAAAACACTAGTTGCACCTTCCCTAGCACATCCTTCAAATCCCATCAACCGGCAATTCAGGAACATCCTGTGTCAAGGCTTCGCAGCCCTATCAGTTTTCAGTAGATCTTGATGAACTGTTCTTCTGTGGGTTTTTTTTTCTCTCAGTTTGTTTGTGGTTTTCTTTTTTGCATTCTGTTTAAATATTGCTTGATCTCCTCACTGTGTACCTTGTCCCATGAGAAATATGAGTAAATGACATTGCTCACCATTTGTAAGATCTACCTTGCAACGTCCTTTTCCAAACTGGAGAGTCTGTACTGAATGTGCCTCCCAAAGGCAACTTCCTTTAGACAAATTTGACAAATTAGTCTTGATCAAATTAGACAAATTTGATCAAGACTGGCTCGTCAGGGGTGTTCCAAGGACCTTTCTGTCACTATAGTAATGCTAAGTGTGCACAAAAGGCACTTGTACACAATGGGCAGAGAAAAGCAAGTACAGAAGATTTATCTATCATGGATTACTTCTGGAATACTTCCAGACCAGACTTGCATCACCACTGCAAAAATCACTGGCATTAAAGCAGAAGGGGCCAAGAGGATGTACAGCACAAGACTCTTGGGGCACTATGCTGATTTTAGTATAGCAAACTCAGATGTTATCAGCACAAGGAGCATGAAGAAAAATATCATTGGTGTCACTGACTGGCATCAGTGTACCAGCTGCTATTGAGTGCCCTAAACCTGCAGATACACTGCCTGAATTTCCACAAGAATCTGGACAATTAGAAAATAACATTTGAATGCAAATCTAGACCTCTAAAAGCGAGAGTCCTCAGGGTATAGGAATTTATGTATGTCTGTTTTAAAATCCTTCTCTCTTTCTGAGGCTGCACACATTAAAGGCAAGGAATTGGCAAATTTCATATGGCAGAATCTTTAGAGACATGAGCAGCTTTTTAAATATTTCCAGGGTGCCTGGGTTTCTGTTTTTGAATAAGCAAGCAGATGTGCCTGATGAGCCTTTGCAAAGCTCTTCTTCTTATGCCACTGCTCTTGGAAACCAGCCCCTCATTCCTGATTGTCTTCTGCCATATTTTACTCAGCTGAAAGCACCAAATGACATCAACCATGGTAAACAACAGAATGTTATCCTGCAAAATACAAAGCTCTGCAAAAACCTCAGAGTGGGGAAAATACAGAATATAAGTAGGATAAGTCTGGATCTGAAATATTTAAGAAAAAAAAAGTTACAAGGGATAGTTTGGCAGAAGAAGGGTCTACAGATAACTGGTAACAGAAATAGTAGACAGTGAAGGGGATATTTCAGTCTTCCAGAGCAAGAATTGCTTAAGGCCACAGACTGGAGAGGCTTAGCTGGTGACAGCAAGGCCAAGGTAAAGTGCTAAGCACCGAGCCAGAGGCCAGTACATAGACTGAGAGTGGTCTTCTCGCTGTCCAAATGTAGGAGCTGTGCTTTTAAACCCAGCTCGATCCAGGGCATTACTCACCCCTGATTTAGTCTTCAAGAATTTTATGCTTTTCACAGTCTGCAACACTTAGAATTGATAGGACTGGGGTGGGAGAGAGCACTAACTGCAGTGCACAGCTCATGACCAAGCCTTGGGGATCTCAGTTGTACTCTACTTCAGCTCTTCCCAGATTTCTGGGAGCTTAGGATGTCAACAGGATGCAATTGACAGGGTAGCTGCAACGGGCAGCTCTAAGCACCACTGTCTGGAATTTTATGAAAGAATATGCACTTCTGTCCCTCCCAAGAAGTGTTAGTATTTCTGAGCACATAAACTCATTGAATTGAAAATAAAAAATTCAGCTTTATAACACTTCTTAAAGCTGGAAGTTGCTTCTCTGTACCACAGCCCCAGCATGGAAATCAGAAATAGGCCAGTGCAGCCACCAAAGCAGCACAAGGTAGCATTTTGTGGTGAGGCAGCACAGAGCCAGCCATCAGAGCAGACCTCATAAGCTTGAAACTAGCTGGGATTTAGCCTCGGTAAACCCAGAACTGTGTTTAAAACCATTTGAGAGGTTTCTATCCTGTAATCACTTCCCCGAACCAGTACTAACCACATTGCAAGCATTGCATTCATCTGAGGAGGAACAGCAGCCACTCCTGAGCACCGAGGAACAGGGAAGGCACTTGGAGGTGCAGCGAGAATGCAGAAGCAGCTCCATGTTACTGAGATTCTCCCACACCAGGGGCCACCCCTCCTGCCCTGTAAAACACAAGAGGTGGACTCCAAGGAAGGCAGGTTCCCTTCTGGTCTTCCCCAAAAAACTAAAGGAAAGTAGAATGAAGGCTTCTCAGCAGCATGAAGTGGGAAGTTTTTAGGGCTGCCTCTGCCTGTGGAAAGCCAAGGTGAAGCATGTGTCCTCTGGTACAGGTCAACAGACCACACCAAGTACTTTACATGTGTTATTTGTTCCAAGATGTATTATTTAGCGTGTTGCTTTATAGTTAAAAATTTGTATCCACAATGCAGCACCTAAAATGATTTGTATGATGAACATGCCAAGTACAGAATATTCCTTTCCACAGCTCATGTCAGAAATTGAAAAGCTAAAAGGCAAGGGGTTAGCAATCAAAGAGAGCACACCACAGTTTATTTCCCAATCAATTCCAGAATTAAGAATTGGAAAAATTTTTCAAAACTAAGCATGCATGACCATGCAAAAAGTAAATGAACAAGGCACGCATTCTAGCCAAGCAGCATCTAGTTTTATTGAGTTCCAATAACACTGCATCACAACCAAAATTTGCTTCTTGCTTCTCAGTATTAGTCACTTCTCAAATGAAAATGTGAGATTATGTTTAATTATGTTTAATAAATAGTAACAGAAAACCAAGGAACAGAAGAAAGAATAAAGTTAGACAAGACTGCAGAGCCAGGTGTCCTCTTCATGTGTCCCCCCCATGTCAGAGAAATTCTGCTCTTGGAAGTGCTGTTACATTTTCTCACACCAATGTCAGGGACTGAATCCCAGGACACAGTATTTGATGAATCAAATATATCACAGATTACTATGAGCTGTGCTGTACTTTTGAAATCACATTTGGGCTCTCTTCAGTGGGACAGAGAGGATTTGGGAGAAAAGTTAAGGTTAATCAAACACATTTCCCCACTGGTTCCCTCAGTAAAGCTTAGTACAAATGTTAAACATAATGCATTTTGTGTCCTAGTTCCACAGGAAAGATGAGCGTGCAAGACCTGATAGGTGCCTGCAACACCCCTCAATCCACTGAGACGTAGCTCTGGCCTCCCCTACTGAGCTGTGTTTGCTGCTGGACATGCACAGGAGCTTAAAACCAGTGTTAACACAGAAACAGCCACAAGTGAAAAACTACAGGAGATAACATCGTCTGACATTTCTTGCAGACACAACCATGTGCAGCTGCTGACTTATACCCTGAGAGTTAAGTATGTGCTGCCAAAAAATTATTTTAAGGAAGTTTTCCAGCATTAATAGCTACATGTTTCTTCAGTAAATAAAGAATTACATTTTAGATGTGCCCCCTTCTTCCATGAGGAAGTACTTAACGTAGCACGTGATAGTGACAGCTGTGTGCTGTGGTTGGCTCAGATTTGTCACCCCTAACTCCTCACCAACTCTGTCAGAGTCACAGCTTGCATTTCTGACTGGCACATAGCACCACCTAAAGATTGTGAGAAAGGCAAAAAGGTATAAGGCAAACAATCATTCCTGAAACATCAAGTGATAATTCATTTATTCCTTTGAGGCAGACTTGCACTCTTCCTTCTCTCTCTTTTCCAGACTTCCTAGTCTTCACAGACCAGGTGCAACCCAGTTAAGAAACTTCATAGCAACTTCAAAACCAAGAAAACATGCCTGGAAAAGAGAATACAGAACAAATAAGGATTCTAAAAATCTGTTTCAAACAAGGCTTTTGTAATGCTACACTATGAACACCTAACATTGTTTATATGGAAGGAGGAAGAGGACAAAAAAAGTCTTGAACCAGAGGCAAGAATTCTACTGTATCCCTCCACACAAAGGCTAAGCTTTGGCTCTGTTAGGCTCATTATTTATTGAAAGGGAACTGAGTCCAAACTTATTCCATCTTCTCCTGCTGGATGTATAGTCAGTAGATAAAAACTATCTGAGAAATCCAACAAAGAGCTTTCATGCAAAGCTTTGAAGAAAGATTTACTTGTTGCTCCTAGATTAAAGTACAGTTTTAGAATCTGGACACCGACAGTCAGAAGTACCTGCAGTGACAAGAACCTCACTGAAATGGCACAAGAGTAAACTGTCAGTCTCTAGACTGCCAACACTCACTGTGAGCAGCCACATCCCCAACACCCATTCAGAATCACAACATGCTCACCGCATTAGCAGGAAAGGCCCTGATCATCACAGCTGTGAACCCCTTGTACAGAGATGCAACTCCTTCCTCTCTGATGAGTTCCCTCAGCACATCTCTAAAGCCATTTGGGTATTTTCCTGCAGGAGCTGAAAGGGATCAAAACATTAGCTGAACAAAACATTAGCCCAGATGTGTGACAGTGACAAGGGCTGAAGGATGTGCCACATATGTAACAGCCCAGGATTTTCAACAGGTTCACACTGCTAATGCAAACAAGACAGCTCAGTAAAGGCTCAGTGAACAGAAGTTAGGTGCTCACCATGACCAAAGAATTTACATCACCAAGTCATTGCAGGCAGGGAAGAAAGGAGAATAACTTTTGTCAGGGTTGGAAGTCTGAGCTGTTACTTGCACTGCTGATCACTGCTCTCCCAAGAGCTGCATGTAGGTGATAGGAATGTCAGATATAAAAACTGATGAAGCCATTTAATAAGAAAATGATCACATGCCCTGGCCAAGAACAGCAACAGACTTCAAATGAAAAGCACGGGATGTTCTAATGCTGATGTTACATGGATATGCTGAGGTGTTTTTTAAAAGCTACTCTACCCAAAACCAATTTCTTCCTTCCCCTGACACTGCTCTGGGAAATACTGCCTTTGCGAGCCCTCTGAAGAGGTAATCCACAGATCAGCCCAGTTACCCACCATGAACCCCATGTCATCCACACAGCAGCATGGGGAACTGGCTCAGTGGAACAGGATCAAAGCTGTGATGTGTTTCCTCCTCAGTCCTTCGTATGATACAAACCTTTTTTGCTCAAAGAAATGAGGTTTCCTGCACTGATTATCATGATTTGTGACTCAATAAAAACGGTCACTGTCTAGGGAGAACTGCGTCCACAGAGACAATGGGGAGCCTTAACAAAAATATTCATTGACAGGACTGGCAGAGAAACCAATGAAAAACCTGTCAAACCCTGCTGAAACACAAGGCCTGGGTCAATCCTAACTGTAACTAGGCCACAGACCTTAAAAAGCAGAGCTGCCAGTCCAAAAGCAATGCTCTCAGCAAGTCATACCCTGTTACAATAAACTGCAGATAGCACAGGCTACAATTTATCCAATTACATCTGAAGTGAAATAATCAAACCTCTCAAAGAATCACATTTGTAATAAAACAGCTACTACAATTCTATTATTATAAGTTCTATGCTTAGGTTTCAAATCATGTACCTCAAGTCAGGATTAAGGAGGCAGAAACAGAGCAGTGCAGCCCAATGCGTCACAAATTTTTGAGGAAACCAACTAGAATGCTAGGAACACCCTTGGGTTTTTCAAGCACTTGTCTCAAGCAGTAGTCAAGCCATGCTGCTTCCCAGAAGGCATCTTCCAGCACTGTCCAGCCTATTCCTAGGAGCACGACACTGGAATGCAACTCACCAGTCTGGAAACGTGATTTCAGCACGTCTGGTGGAATGGCAACTGCCCAGTTGAAGATCCCAGCCAGGCCCCCAGCAAATAGGATCCTAGGCACACTGAGGTCACTCAGACTGTGGCAGGATCAGAGTGGGGTGGGAGGAAAAATTGAAAAGAAGGTTTAAAAAGGAAAAAAAGGTCAAGATCAGTGTTTTGACTAAGGTGACAATCACAAAGCCTTGCTGGGCAGCCAGAAGGCAGCACAATACTGGAGACAAAGTGCAGTATCTGAGCAACCTTTCCCAGATGGACCAACTCCACCCTAAAGATTCAAATCTTTTTATTCAGCAGCACACACACATGCTCTGGGGAAAAAAACCAAAAACAAAACTAAAAACCAAACCAACCAAATCCCCACCAAAAATCCAACAAAGCTCCTCAGCATGTTGTGCACATATAGGGGCTGAACATGAAGAGACCTACTTTCAGTATTCCTTAGCTGGCTAGTAAGATCCAAACTGGAATCTGAGAGAAATTCAGAATATTGTTTTAATTGTCATTTAACCCAAGCTCAACTCACAAGACGAACAACCTTTTTTCCTGTT
This sequence comes from Anthoscopus minutus, assembly GCA_013399455.1. Taxonomy (NCBI): domain Eukaryota; kingdom Metazoa; phylum Chordata; class Aves; order Passeriformes; family Paridae; genus Anthoscopus; species Anthoscopus minutus. The sequence goes on from VWYI01008900.1 coordinate 42,109, forward strand.
TTTAAATTTGTGTTGATGATACTGCTCTAAATCTCATCATAACTGGGGAGATTAATCAGCAGTGTCTGGAAAATCCAGAAAGTGATGACTGTGAGATTTCACTGACCTCTTTCCCTCAGGGGTCAGAATGTTCTTCAACCACTCGTACGTCATGAAGTACATTCCACTGGCTGGGACGTCTGGTGGGTAAACAACAAAGGCTGTGAGGAGTTGGAAACCAAAGGAAGCACAGAGGCACACCAGCCCCATGCCAGCCCAGCAACATCACTAAGTACATACAGATTCCTTTTCTGAACCTCTTCTACAAACAAAATAAAAATCTTCTGCTGCCTTAGACAGAGAAGTCTGAACTTTCCCATGGAAAGAGGTGCTAAAGGCAAGAACTGGCAAAATAACTTTTCTGTCAACAGCCTTTCAAACCAGACTGTAATCTGGTTACATTACACTAATGGTGAGACAAATCTAAACTGTCCAAATTTGTGCACAGCACATCACAGCAGCACAGGAACTTCATTAATTTTGCACACTATTAGTTCTAATTATTCTATTTGGGAATTTTTTCTGCAGTTGATGGGTCTTGTTTTGTGTTTTTAAGCTATTCCCACAGCCTATTCTTATCCCATACCAAAACCGAAGAACCTATCTAGGGACACTGCCAGAATTACACTGCAGGCTGCTACACTTGTTTGAGAAGCAGAGGATAGAAAAAATTCCTAAAGTGAAGTAACAAAATACAGAAATTTCAGTTTTACAAAGGGGAATTACTAAAATACATAAAGGGTTCTGGGTCTGTTAGCTGTTGTATTTGAGAGAGGGGTCATGACATCCTAGTCCAAAATAACCCATACTCAATAGGGTAGAAAGCATAACTGCTGCCACCACATATTTTAAAGTAGTCACAGACAGGCACAATCCTTTTCTCATGGAGAAAAAAAAAGAAAAAAAGAAGAAAATAATTTTTTTTAAAAGCCCACTTCTTTATTTTTCTCTTCTCTTTGTTCTCTCTGTTCCTCTCCTGAAGTCTCTCATTCCTCTTGGCTTCTCAGATCTTAATTACTTCCTATATCCCTCTGATCCTTGTCATCTAATCTCTTCCTCACTCACTGAGAATCTCATGTTTATTTCTCAGGCCCTTTGAGGCACTGGAGTAGCTCTGCAGACTGAAAAAAAAAAAAAAAAAAAAGAAAGAAAATGGGTGACACAGCCCCTCAATTGGCTAAAGGGACAGTGAGATCTCCCCTACTCTGTCAGGCTTCTTATCCTACAGTCCCCCCAGCAGGGACCAGGACAGCCCAGTCCCTTACCTCTCATGAGGGTCAGCACCGTTCCCTTGTACACGCCCCGGATCCCAGCCTCGCGGTACAGCTGCTTGGCACAGTCCAGAGAGCCACTGTACTTGGTTTCACCTGTAGCTGCCTGGATCTGCAGGATTAAAGTGAGAGATTCTGACCAGTGAAGGTTTCTGGTCGCTGCAGAATCGTTCAGCCAAGGGTTAGAAAGTCTCACGTGTGTTTCCAGAGAGGAAAGAGCACATGCTCCTGGCTAGGAACCTCTGCCTCACTTCCTCAAGCAGCTCTCACATTGAGGCTGAGGCTGTGGTTACTGTTTCATGCAGAGGACAGATTCTCCTTTATTTTTCTGCAGTGTAAGTTTGAAACAACTCAAGTCACTTAGGTAATTCCACACCAACAAAAAGTAGTTCAAATGGTTCAGTGAAATTCAAACCATTTATATGTGTATAAAAGCTCTCATGATAATATTCTGTCTGTCAGAACTAACATGTGACCATCCATCACCATATTAACAGAGTTCAACACTGTCTGAAACAAGCAGAGCTTCCCACACCTGCTAAACATGGCATTTCATTTGTTCAGGTTTACATTTTTCAACAATACTTTAAAACCCCTGCAGGAGGTGCAGAGCAACAAGCCACCCAAATGTCAGAACACTGTTTTGAATGCATTTTGAAATGCATTCCTTAGCTGTGCATGGGGAGCTGTCAAGGTAACTGAACTTCTTTACACCAGGAAAAGTCTCAAAATCTAGCAGGTTTACACTTTTTCTTTTTTTTTTAATGGAAAGTTTCATTCAGAAAAAATTGACTTTTCCATACTTTGAAGTAGACTGAGGCATCCATGATGCCTCATATACAGTCCCATAGCATAAGGCTTGAGCTCTGTAAAATGAACAGAGTAATTAATGCTGTGTGTACTTATACTGTCATGGTGAGTTTGTTTAACGCTTCTTTGCAACACAGCTGCATTAAATGACAGTTGTCTCAGTCCTGTCAAAAACCAGAACAGAGTAAATGCAGTAACCAAAGAAATGCCTGCTACGGAAAGAGAAGACACTTAAAATTAAATTCCCATCACCACCATCCAATGCCTTACCTGTAAAAGGCACTTGATTCTTTCTCCTGGAGCCATGATTACTGTTGTGAACACTCCTGACAACATGCCAGCAGCAAACAGCTGAGGATATCTGCCCCAAGGAAACAGAAAAGACCCTAACACAACACAGCACACAGGAAACGAAGGGCAGAAAGGCCTCTGCATCACCAGATGATGTTGTTCCACATGAACATGGCAGCGGAACTTGAATACATCCACTGTTTTGTCAGTGCAGAAGTGCCTTGTCAATGCAGAGCTAAACATTTAAGATCTTCAGGACTCAAAGCACTGGTTCCTACAGCAACAAGAACTCAGCTCTTTATATCCATTCTATTTGCTAATATTCCTTCTACTTGCATTTTTTGCCATAGCATTCTCCATTCAATTTCATTCCTGACAGTCTTTTCCTCCTCCAGTCTCCCATACTCTTCTCAGTGACCCCAGATTCCACACATATTCCTGCTTGTGCAGCCAGAAGCCTCCTTTCCATAATCTCCCACTCCCTCACTCCTTCAGTCACTGCCAAGTTGAGTCTGTCCTACGAATCTGCCATTATCCTAAACATTCTGCACCTGCTTTCATGTGGCAAAGTCTCCATGACAAAATCCCTTAAACTTAAAAAGTTGAGTTTCTCCATCACAAAACTATCTTTACATTCAGTCTCCTGCTATCTCCACTAGTAAGATGACCTAATATCTCAATTTAATCAAATTCCACACCTTCCACTTCTCTCCACTCGCCCAAGAGACGGCATTTTATTCCAATTCTTACACCTTTCTCTACTGAAATTCCCATTATATCTTCCTGACTATTCAGACCTCCCTTACCACTCCATATGCACCTCCTACTCAAACTAAATGTTGATGTTTTCAGCTCACCTTGGGATTATTCAGCCCCAGAAAAGGCAGGATAGGTTCCTCGGGTTTCTCTCCATCTTCTTCCTTCCACAACTTCCCTTCAAAATCAGCATGGGAAAATGCAACCATCTGGCCTGCCTCTAGACATATAACTGCAGCACTAGGAGTCTGATCTTTATCTTTGGGTCTCATGTCCCAGGCTTACTGTCCCTTCACTGTATCAGGTCTGCACCCACAGAACAGCACAGCTGAGCACAGTGACAGTACATACACTATTTGTTCTTTTCCACTGCTCTGCTTGAGAGGAATTCTAAATACAGACTCGGCTTGCTCCTTAAAACTTCCTGTTGGTACCAGGTGCATAAAACATGAGGCACTGAGGTGATCAGGCTGCTGAGAGTAAGTTAATGGTGTACTTGTTGTTCAGTCCCTATTGTCCCCCTGGCCCTTTCCTTCAGTCTTTCCTGCATGAGGACACTGCCATGGTGTAACAGAGGCAGTTCCCCAGCACCTCAGCACTGCTTCCCTCTGAGCAATGGGAGCTGTGCTGGCAGTGGCTTGTGTTACAGGGCCACACCAGCCCTGTGCAGGCAAGGCTTCAACAGAAACCAAAACTCCCCACCACAGCTGGCTCCTTATGATGGGCTCCTGCTTTCTGACAGAGCTCCTACCTAGCATATAAATAATAGGATAAAATGCGGCTAAGCTACAGCCCAGTCCTTGTAGATCAGATTCCTGTAAATCACAGCTCAGCAAATCCATTGCAGTACTTTATGGATGAGGGGCTTTCTTCATGCACAGGCTGCCTTGTAGAGAGCCCCACCAAGTTTTCTCAGCTTCCAATTGCTGTTTCTGAAGGTCATATATGCCTGAGAGGACGGCTGCTCATAAACACCTCTTTTCAGAAATAACAGAACATCTTTGTGGCTGTTTTCACATCCTAATGAAGGGACAGAAAAAGACTCATAACTAACAGGGAAAAGAGGATCAGGACTGTGAATGTTGTCAAGACTGCTTGACCATTAATTTATTGCTCCCATAGTTTCTGTTAATAGCAAGACTGTTGGCAGTCAATCTTAACATAACTCTTACTGTACTCATCTAAACCGGAATTGCTCTGTAATGGCTCCTTCTTGCGTAGAAAGGGAATTGCATCGCACCTGCCTACACAATGTCTGTTTTTAGCCTGTGCTATCAGTCCCACGCTTCTAGAAGCATTAAAAAATGAGTGTTTTATTTTTCAGAATGATATTTATAACCTAGGAGAAGACACAAATTTACACCACAATTCAACGTGTGACAATGCAGCAAGAGCCTCAGGATGCCTTTCTCAACCATCTAATTAACCAGGAACTCACGTCAAAACATCATCAGGCGTTCTCTGCTGAAGTCTTTTTCCCAAGCCAAATCCAAAGAAGCACACAGCAAACATGGGGGTCACTCCAATGATAGGAGCTGCCATTCCTCTATATAAGCCTCGGACTCCCTACAAGAAACATTATCACAGGAATTACTTGGTTTGGCATAAACTTTGCACACATTTCAACTTGTTGACAAGAGAAGGAGAAAGGCAACAATCCAGGATAGGATCCATCTAACAGTCACATTGATCAGAGGAATAAAGGGGTTTATTGTTCATTTGCAGTTATACATGTCTAGCTGAGGCTCAGGGACTGCTGTAGAGGAAAGTTATCCTTCCTGGGAAACACTGGCACCACTGATGTCCTTCTATAATAATACCCATCAGCTACACGTACATCTCAAGTATGAGGAAGTGAAGTTAAAAGCTACCTGAATAAGAGCTTTAATAGATTATGTCAAGAGAGAACACTCTCAGCTACATACAGAAATGTGCCTGTGTTTTATTGGTAACTCGTCAAATGCAGTAGTGTAAAATCCTGACACTGAACCTGAGAATGCTGAAACTAATTCATTCTTAATTAAAGGAAGAGCCAAGGAGAGCAACTGGAATTCCTTCACTCTCTGCATGAATTCACTTTGGAACAGGTTCAAGAGCAAATTATTTTTTGTTTCCTACCCTAAATCCAAACTTTTTCCTCACACAATATCATATTCCTGATGTTTTATACATTCCTGATGTTTCCTTTCATAGACTACACATATGAAAAAGTTCTAATGCACACCCCAGCAGTTGTATTTATTTCACTTCTCTTGCCTTTAAATTGAACCTTTTCCAATAAAAAGGAGAGTTACCTTCCTATATAAAGGCTAGACACATAAATTAAATATTTGCTGGTCTCTGCACCCCTTTCTTCTCCTGCTCCAATAAACCAGTGCATCCAAGTACATACTGAAGTCTTACAGGCACAACTGGCTCTGCCATGAAATTGCACCTGCCTGAGAAATCAGCCACCACTGCTCAGCCTCCCCATGAGCACTGGGAAGAAAAAGGCCTTGACAGAGAGGTTTAATAGTTTTCCTTACAGAAATGGATGAGTATTGAGTAGGAATAGAGAAGCAGCGCTGCTTCTGAACTTCCCATCACAAGGCTATTATTATGGCTCAGCTCTGACGGCTGTGCTGCAGCAGGGGTGTTAAAAACTGCCAAGGATTCAGAGCTGGCACAGCATTCCAGTTCTTTGTGGGAGAGAACAGGGGAGCAAGATTTGCTTTGGTTATATAACAACCTGTTAATACCACAATGGAAGTAGATTTCAGATTTAAGGCACATCTTTCATTCAACAGGGAGTTACCTAATGAGATCCAGCAGTTAGAAATGAGACTTCAGGCAAGCAGATAAACAGTTGGGTTTTACAGCCATTATTTCCAAACGGTAAATAAGTGCTGAGAAAACTTAAAAAGCAGAAAACTGGACTCTCTGTCAATTAAAGACTTAAATCAAGGCTGTGTGCCTTCCTAAAAACAGAACAGACTTAGCTCAACAACATGATTATGATGATTCAGGAGTAAAAAACACTGTCCACTTTCTAGAGAAGTTTGAACAACTACTATAATTGACACTCTGCTCTCAAAAAAAAGAGAAAGAGGAAAAAAAACCTATAAATATTCTCTGCCTGCTTATAGGTGGTATAACACCTTATAGAAGAAAGTACTGCTTGTATCAGCAAAAGTCATTACCCATTTTAGAATTTCCAGACATGACTCTAAATACCAGCAAAATTTCACTAACTACAACATGAAAAAACAACTGCCAACATTCACTCCAGTCTATAACTTCAGACATTAATATCATACTGCTATGAATCAAAAACATTTCTTAGCAAAACAAAGATACACATACCCAGAGCATGTGCATGCTAAGTATTCCCCAAGCTTTGTAATCTGCTTTAAAATGCTAATTAGAATAAATGTAACCGATAACCCAGGAATTGTATAGTCTCTGGGGGCACACAATTCCATTTGTACAGCGTACAGAAATAACTGGTATATCTGGCAGGTGTCACAGTACCTCTCCAACAAGAGTCTTTCTGAAGCAGTCAAAGGTTCCAGAATAGAGTGGAGCCTGGCCAGGCTGTGGCTTAGGCTGGGTTTGCAGTCTGACCTAGTAAGAGGCAGAGGAAAACATTATTTAATTAAATATTACAATCTAAACTTTGATTGACCCAATACCTCAAGCTGTTATGGAGCATGTTTTGTGAGTGGACCTGAAGATATTGATAGAAACACTGATCTAATTTTAGCTCTTTGCAGAAGAGAAAGGGGCTGAATTTTAATGTAATGAGTAGTTAATGTATTTAACTATTTAATTGCTGGGACGACATCCAGATGACGACCCGAGGTACCTGGACCCTACAGGGTCACTCCTGGCCTCCTCCTGGCGCAGGAGCACGGGGTCCCGCCGCAGGACAGGGCTGGTGGGCGCATCCCAGCTCCCAACCCCTTCCAGCACCGGACACACCCCCGCTCTTCCCCCGATTTTCCGCGATAAACCAGGACTGCGAGACGCCCAGCCGCCGCGCCGCCAGGGGGCACCCTACGGCACTTCAGGGCCCAATCAGCCTCCACGCGGCGCATAGCGGAAGCTCCGCCTTCCGCGCAGTTCCTGCCGGGAGCTGTAGTTCTGACATAGCGCCCACCGGGACCCGCGCCGCTCCCGCGCAGTTCCTGCCGGGAGCTGTAGTCCACCCCCGGGTGCCGCGCACTGCGCCGAGCACCGGCCGCCCCCCTCGTCCCCAGGCGCCCCACGCCATCTCACCTTGATGGTGTCCAGCGGGTGCCCCACGAACACCAGGCAGACACCCCCGAAACCGCCAGCGAAGAAGTTCTTCAAGGGGCTGATGGGCTGCGGCTGCTTCGCCATGGCGGCGGCGGGTGAGAAGTGGGACCGGGGCTGGGGTCGGGGCGTTGCGTCCCTGCCGAGCCAATGCCGCCCCCTCCGCGCCG